>CM008284.1:8881133-9481133 GCA_002319775.1 Fagopyrum tataricum
GAGGCTTCATTATTTGCAGGATGACCAAGACGATTGTAAAGGGTGGATGTGTCGATTTTTGTGAGACATGAGCGGGGTTGAGATATGTTTGTCATCTAGCGAAGCCAATAGATTCTATTACGAGCTTCACCCACTCCAATCACCGTCCTCTTCAATCATCGTCCTCGAAGTGTGGTCCTCTATTACACAAAGCTGATTAGTAATCATAAAAACGATAAATATGGCATTCTAAGCATGGAACAACTAACATTCGAGGTAAGCTAATGGAGGCAGTCAACTGAATAGTCCCTGTGTGACCAGCGGAAACAAGAATGCCATTGGGAATCTTGATCCGACATTTGGGGACTGGCTTGAGAAAAGATAATAACGAGCGAGCTCCTATCATATGAAAAGAAGCTCCAGAATCGATGATCCAAGGTAGGGATATTATACCTGAGGAAGTGTCATGAGTGGAATGTGAGCGATAAGAGTTTAGGGCAGACAAGATGGTCTTCCATTGAGCATCAGCAATTGCAAGGCTAATGGCCTGCCTATCCTTAGAAGACAAAGGAGCGAAAGAGGTGGAGTTGATAAGGTCGGGTGTCCCTGTAACAATGGTTGCAGACGCCCGAGGAATTCCGGAATAGTAGATCGAATTTGGTGAGATTTGAAGATTTTTCTTCACCCATGGGAAAAATAATTGTCAACGGAATTGATCGATCGATCGGAGAGATTTTGCGGCTAGGATTAGGGTTTCTTTTAGGCGGAAGCGTATTTAGGAGTCATATGCTTTGATACCATAAAGAGATTTGTAGACTGAATGCTTGCTTTATTCATGTATCGAGTAAGGTATTTATAACAACATTTAAGGTCAAAGTAATAATAAAAAAGATAAACGTAATCTATCTTAACTATATAATCTATCATCTAACAATTTTTTAGTAGATTATAAAAAATCACCTCTTCTTTATCTTATTTTTATTGAATCAATTATTATATTTTATTTTCACTTAACCACCTTTTATTTATACTTTATTAGCAATTTACCACCACTTTTCATGTCCAAATTTAGTTAGTCCATCCAAAAAAAATTATTTAAAACAAAATCCTACATGTAAAAAAGAAATTCTTCTATAAACATTTCTATGGGAGGAGGAGGGAAAAAAAACCCTCTTAATTGTTATAGATAAAACCCCTCATAGAAAAATAAATTCCAAAACTTGTTTATCGTTATTAGAGGAAACCCCTCATACAAAATCAAAGAATTTTATATTCTTTATAAATTTTATGCATCTCTCTCATCCACACTTCATCAACCTTTCACATAATTCCTTCTATTTACTTTCCATCGTACTCAATCCATAAGACATAAATATATGCAGGACCGGTTGCCTACTACAATACCATGAGCAACAAATAGACAAAACTAATCTTTATTAGCCTAAACAAGCAAGAAGATGGTAATCTTTATGTTGTTCTCTACTCTACAACATTATCCTTAATAAATGTTTAGATCTCTTTTTTCTCAGGATCCCTTGCAAGGGTTTGATTATTTCAACCGGAAATTGTGTTCTCTCAGCTACCCCCGACACCGAATCTACCACCATTAGTCACCACTTCATGATTTTTCCAACCATGAACAGAAGTATTTGTACAACACTTGTCGATTCCCCAAAATCGTTGCAGATCTCAACCCTCGGATCGTAGATCTCAAATCCCTCCACTCAAACTGACAATCTTTTGTCTTTCATAACAAGAGTAACCTTTAATCCTTCAGTAGAAATTACGCAACAATAACAAGAGAGTTGTGCTCGTCCTTGGCATACTCGTCTTCGTCTCACTAGCGAGCAATACACACTTGACCCTTCTCGGAACACTCCGGTTTCCTCTGCTCTAGATCTTCTTGCGCAGCTTCACACCTTCTCTTAAATTTGTCGTTCTTATGACGCTCTTACGAACTTCACTAATCTCTTTCATGGATCTTGGTGCCTTCTTCTTGAAGGTACAACCATGGAGGCGCCTGTGGAGGTCATTAGTGTACCCCTTGGTGACCGCCTTCGCCTGTGGTCGTCATTTTACTTCTCGAAGGAAAAGTCTCAATACGTTTCACTACGCATTCTACAACAGGCGGCGTCTTTGTGACTAGGGTTTTCCCCCTCTCCTGTGCATCTCAACATTCAAATTCATTGTGTATCAAAATCCGGCGACGGTTTTTTTACTAGGGCTCTATTGCTTTTGTCTTGCGCTCCCTCTCTCCGCAAGCATTCAAGTGGGCCAAAAAGTCCATTGGTCAAAAAACCTACCTATCGTTATTCTAGAAAGAAAAAATTTCAATTAAAAAGTTTAAGAAAAAGCCCAATTATATTATTCCTAACTTGTCTAACGTTAATTTGGAAATAACAAATTCTTTTTAAAAGAAAGTTAATGAAAAATTCAACGTCGTCCTTTTAAAAATCAAAGTTACACACTTTTATATGTCAAAACCCCGTGTACGTATTGTAGTGTCGTCTTCTTAGTTTGATGTTGTTTTAGGTGGCTTCTTGAGTGGTTTGTCTAAGAGGGGGCCTGATTTGTGATCGACTCTTGAAGGCTTTGTTACAAGTCCAAATCTAAGGTGTCCACAGTTGTTCCCAAAGCTGTCTACATGTGTACTCTCTTTGAAGAAAAACTTTGTGCTCACCGCTTCCATTTAACTAGACCAACCTACTTTCCCTCGAAGACTTCTTTGTTGTCGGGTTTGTATTTTTATGTGTTTCTTTTTTTTGATGTTTTTCTTCATGACGGTTAGTCCGTCTACCGATCTTTTTCAGTCTTTCGACCCACTAGACGGCGTGTGTACGTTTTGCAGTGTCGTCCTCTTAGTTTGATGTTGTTTTAGGTGGCTTCTTGAGTGGTTTTTCTAAGAGGCGGTCTGGATTTGTGATCGACTCTTGAAGGTTTTGTTGCAAGTCCAAATCTAAGGTGTCCACAGTTGTTCCCAAAGTTGTCTACATGTGTACTCTCTTTGAAGAAAAACTTTGTGCTCACCGCTTCTGTTTAACTAGACCAGCCTACTTTCACACGAAGACTTCTTTGTTGTCGGGGTTTTTTCATGTATTTTTATGTGTTTCTTTTTTTTGATGTTTTCTTCATGACGGTTAGTCCGTCTGCCGATCTTTTTCAGTCTTTCGACCTACTAGACGACGTGTCGTCTAGTGTTTCGAGTCCAATACCGAATCCGATACCGAGTTCGATACCGAATCCTTTTCGTCATCTTCTTTCTTGCCATCAGCCGCTCTATCCACATCAATTGCTCATAACACCACGAGGAAATATTTAGCATTATTCAAGATTGGAAAGAACCATTTTATCCAAATCTCAAATCTTTTTCAGCCTTATTTTCGATCAAACATCCGACGAGTCCGATACGGAATCCTTTCGTTATCTTCTTTCTTGCCATCAACCACTCTATCCACATCAATTGCTCATAACACAATGAATAAGGATCTGTTGTTTATGATTATAAGCACCATTGAAATCAATGGGGTGTTTCCAATCAACAATAGATATGAGCTCAAAAATCCTAAATCTAGGTCGGATTTTAAGGGAACACAATAATAAAAAAGACGACAAAACATCGTACTACGCCATATCATGCCTTGAATAAGATGAAGATTGAGAAATGTGAAGAGGAGGAGAAGAAATCGATCGTGTGGAAGGACGTGGTCCGCATGAGAGCAAACACATTCTTCCCCGTCAAAACTTAAATTTGTAGGATTAACAATTGAATCTATCTTACGATTTGAATTTGTAGAGCTTTGAATTGTTGTATAAAGGTGGATCTCACACAGTATAAAATATACAACTGAAAAAAAAAACAAATTAATTTACAATATTAAAAAATAACGGATATTTGTCTATTTGTTTAGGAGAAATTATTATTTTTTTATATACAACATTAAAACTAGACAGAAAACTGGATAGAAAAGTTATGGGACGGCTAACCGTTAACAAGACAAATTAACGGTGGTTAATTAATGAAAATAAATAAGAGGTGGTTAAGGAAAAATACAAGAAAGGGTGATTTTATGTAATTAATTCTACATTTTACACCTTAAGCTTACGGGTTGTTCATGGAGCTCGACTCGTGCTCACTTACTTGACTAAATAAACTGATTGAGTAGGAGCATACTTTTAATTTCGGATCAAAATTTTGATTCAACTAAGTTCTAAACGAGTTTAACTTGAGCATACCAAATCTCGGTTCATTTATCTCGGGTAACATCCCTTTTTTTAAGTTCGCCTAGAAATTTAGGTTCGATTTAATCTTAATTATCTTCTAAACGGGTTAAGAAGGAGCATACCAATAGCGGACTCCTTTGACTAAGATAGCAATCCATAAGGTTGTTGAAATAGTATATTAACAGCAACCAACTTACAAGAAAGTCCATAAGCAAACAATGAAACTTTGAGCACGTTTTTTTTTTTACAAACGCTGGGATTTCATATGGTCATCAACGTCATCATTATTCAAACTAATACTATTGTACTTAATTGTAATACATAACATACATAACATAATAGACAAAGTTAACGAATGCTACCACAGAAAATAGCCAGTAAACACAGTCCACTCTTCCATGGTTAAGATCATTTGATAGAAATTATGTTGTCCGCTTCAGAAGCCCAATAAACGCAGCGCTAATGTAAAATCCGAGGGCAGTACAAAGAGAAACCACGGCCGCGGATGTGTTCCGTAACGATTTCGGAAACTCTTGGTACTGCAATGCAACCTCGCCGGGAAATTGGAAGGCCTCTCCGATCAGCTAATAATATTACTAACTGGTCGCTATAAAAACGATGCTTAGTTTTCAAATTTATAATACATTTAATAGATACCGGAAACTACTTAGAGAACCCACATTGTATGGGTCATTTCGAACAGAAACAGTATGGCGAATTTGATTTTTAATTTGATCATGTACTAATGTATGTTTAGAATAATAAGAGAGGTTGAGGGAGAAGGGTTATAAATTTCATATTTTATTGGGTTTTTGGGTGATTGTTGATCATAGATCAAATTAAACTAAGCAAGTCTATCAATCAAAACACAAATTGCAAGATGATAACAATAATTCGGAGAAAGAGATCCTAAGGTTTCAAGATCCTTGGTCATGACAATGAACTCAAGCTAACTCATCGATGGTTCGATTTTGAATGCTAGAAGATGGGATGTTTCGTCAATGAGGATTTATCAAGTGGAGGGGTCTTTAAAATTGTTTTTTTTTCTTAAGCCAAATTTTACCGGGTAAGTCTCAATATAGCCTAGCTCAAGAAGTAAACCAACACATCACAATCAAATAGAGGGTTTTTCACTTCTATTACCTAAGGTTCATCTTCATCTATATCCAAGGAGGAACATTACCGGATAAGTCTATATTCCCAATTGGTTTGCTAGACTAGAAAGATCTAACCTAGATTCAGCTCAATAAACCTATTCCGAAAACTTAACTAAACATGCAAGCTAATCAATCATCATCCATGCCACAATCAAGTCTCCAATCACCCTAAAATCGCTAGAAATCTAGCCAACAATATACATAACAAGATCTAAAAATGGAAGGAAAGAACACATACAAAACATGATATAAATTACAAGGGAAATAGAAATCCAACTTAGTTGATTAATCTTCTAATATCAAGAGAACAAAATCCACAGACACTACAATTTCCTTTCAATCTTTTAATGCAGAAAATTGAAGAACAAGGGGCTGAAAAGTCAAGTTTCCAATAAAAGATGGAAGAAGAGAGAAAAAATGCAGAAGAATGTCAAGGGCCAGAAAGTAAGGGATCCATACAAAAGGATGATTGTTTTATACTCCATCTTTTAGAAAGGCAAAGGTCGGACTAAAAAGTTTTAAAAAGGGGTCAGATACGTTGTAGAGAGAAAATCTCGGTCTCACCAGTATGTAAGAATGTTATATAACAAACTTATTTAAGTGTTCAAGATATTGTTTAAACTAATAATTAAGTTTTCAATAAAATTATGACTATATTAAGAAACATTGCCAATGTAGTAAATAATTATAATAATAAATAAATTACTGTATAAAGTCAAATTTATTATTTAATCGGTGAGTAATTTTTATTAATTTTTTAAAATAAACCCATAATATATAACAAAAGAAAACAAATTTGTTCAAAAATTTAAAAATATAAACTTTAAAAAATATATATATTTAAAATAAACACGACGGAGGAAGAACACATATTTGTGCAACAACCTCATGCAAATTCAAATATATATAATTTATAATAAGAGAAATAAATATTCAAAAATCAAAATACATATAAATTTAAAATAAATCAATAAAAAATGAGAGAAATCAATTTGCACAATATTCGCACAACATCATGTTATAGTCGTGCACTCTACTTTAATATATTTAATATAATAATGTAACTGAAATAATAATGCATCTTGTTTAGATTTACCCTAATCTTCTGTTAACCTATTATTAGGGAATTAGAGAGATATCAAGAGAATATATTAGGAGAGTATCACAACTAAACTCTGTATATATACTCTCTGTGTCTTCATCAATAAATATACATTCAGACTCAGTTCTTATAAATAATACACAAAGTGGTATCTGATCAAGTATTTACAAAAGAAAACAGTGGGGAGGAGAGACCTTCAATTGAGATTTTATATATACTAAAAACCCCCAAATATTATACAGAAGATGAATTGGACTCAGAAGCCTGTTCTATGAGCAATGTCATAAAGAGAAATCAATATCTCTGCACATATCAATATAATGATCAACCACTCCAGAAAGTCAGACCTCCTGTTCTGAAGAATTTCTTGAAGGAATCGAATGTTATGCTGCAAACAAAGACATTATTTCATCACTTCCTAGCACCTAATCACACTCAACGTAGACTAGATAATGATCAACTGCTTACCTCCACAAACTTCAATTTGAAATCAAGACTAGCAAATCTCTGTGTCAGTTCAAATTCATCGCGAAGGTATTCCCATATCTGTGCATATTTGGCATCCCTCCAGGCAATATCTGATCTGAAAGTACCAAATTTGACATCTTCGTTCAACAAACTCACTAGTCATTCATATTAGAAAACCAAATGAATATATTTCTGCAGCTTCGGTTTGTTTTACTAAACCAAATAATCAAGTTGCTAACATGTACAATTTATGTTGTACTAGACAATAACTTGCTGAGGTTAATCCATGGGATGGAAGAGTCGTTAGTTAAGCACATTGTGAGAACGGAATATGCTATACTCATGGAAGCCGTTTAGGCCTGAGAGAGAATGGCTTTGCTATGGTCAACATAGTCAACCTAAGATGTAAGAATTAGTATAAATAAAGGAACGTGGCCTCTAATCTAATCTCAGAATCTTTTGTAAGGATTTGTCTTTCGACAGTGACGGTTGTTCTCTCTACTGGTGACACTATGTTGTGAGACTCCCGAATTTCACTCCAACAGTTACCAACTCGATGAAAAGAAAAAAGATGTCGGACGAGTGAGCAACCCTAAGCAGAATACCCGTAGAATAAACTTAAGGAAATATCATAATATCTAACTAGCCTAATCAAGTTATACACAAAACAGTCTCAGGATTCCAACTCTGACATTAAAGCATTTAGTTCACAAAGATCAATGAAGTAACAAGTTAAGATCCCCCAAACCAAGCTTACCATGCTTTCTAAATAATTTTATGCAAAGATCTAAGGGTTCATTTCTGACATACTAGTATTAATTATCAGGTCTTCATAAGGACTTTATAAACCCAAATGTGAATCACATAACAGCATGTGACATAAGCATCTGACATGAAAGGTTTTAGTTTGCAGTGATCAATGAGCTAACCATGCAAATGCTAACTGAATCCAGTCAGACAAACAATACAATCATTAGGAATCAAAATTCTTTCGCACCCATAAAAATGTTTTATGGGTTACTTTTCTTCAAATCTATTCAGCATCCCTTTAAATCTAATAATCTAACAGCAGGATAACATACAGCCAGAAGATGATAACCACAAAGTCCACTCAATGTTGCATTGCAGAAAATTGGGAGTGTATTCCACATTTGCAAGACTTGAATTAGTTCAACTGAAACACAATAAGCACATAGGTTCAAAAATCAAATCCAGACTAGATTGTATGGTAGTCCAGATCAGAGAGAAGAAGCGAAACAGTTCAGTCTGCAGATTTGATTGCACCATGCTATTTCAGTCTACTGTAAAGTAGTATTTATCTTTCTTATATCCTCAATTCTCTCTTTCCTTACTTAATAATTAGATTAAAAACACAGCTACTCTACTAAAACACTGAGGAGACTCGAATGTAGACTGAAAATCCACTCAACCACAAAAAATGCCAGAAAATATAAACAATTCAAATGGAATCGTTCTACTCTGGTCTGGTCCAATTCAGAAATCAAGCATGATGCTCACTCAATACTATTCATGATGAGCAACAAAAGCACTGAGTTCAATCTCAAAAGTAATACCTCTGAAGTTTAAATTTGAGCCCATCTCCAAACCATAAAAATCCTAGATGTCAATGTCTTAATATCTTTCAAAAAATTATTCTAGTCAATTGCCAATCAAAGCAGTCCTAGATGTCAATATCTTAATACAGAGCTTACCTACATCTCTCAAGGAATTCAAGTTAGTCGACAATCAAAGTAGTGTGTGTGTGTGTGTGTATGTGAGCTATGTTACCCAGAAACAGGGAACGGCAATCTCAAATTTTTTAGGACACAAAACATTGAGGAAACATCATCATAATATACATATTGTTTTTAATGTCTGATAAGATAAATGTGTGTGTGTGTCTATATATATATCATGAAAAAATAACTAAAAAAGACCTACAGTTGAAAAATAAAGATCGAGGGGTATGAACCGTGAGTCTAAGACCATGGAGACAAAGGGGGAGAAAGTGAAACTGAGAGAGCCGATGGGAGACAAAGAGGAAGACAGTGAAACAGAGAGAGACGATGGTGGTGAGTGGTGAATGGTGTTGAGTGACAATGGAAGACTAATTGAGGCTCAGTGGTGGCTGGTGTCAGCAGCCTCCGGGTTTGCTGAGAGAGATGAAGAATTGGAAGGAGCAGAGACGGAGTTGCCTGAATATAGGGATGAATAAATTGAAGATTAGGTTCTTTTTTACATTAAATAAACAAAAGGAAAAAAAATGCTGTTTACATGCTATTTTCCCCCATTCAAAAAAGCATTTTGTTCACGTTTGAACTGGTTAGATTCCTGAGCGTTTCCTGTTTCCTGAAGTTTCTGACACATGACCCACATACAGTATAACATTTCCAGGTATCATAGTATCTGAGTGATTGGTGGCAATCTCCTTTTAGCTACTTTAAACTATTTTTTTACAAAATACAAAGAAAAACAGGTATCAATCAGTATGGTTATAGTTCTAAATCGCTGGTGACAAACCAATGAACCAAAAGACAAGCCTAAATTTCTTATGGACTACTTTTGCATATTAGGGCGGACTAAAACTAAACTGCAAAGCCACATTCAAATAACATCTAATTTTGCAAAGAAGTTTATATAGCCAAAATTTCATTACTTTCTGCTCACTTTTTACCTTTCAAACAGCCCAAGCTTTAGGATCACGTCAGCAAGATTAGAATTTGCTTTTCCCACAAGCTGGAAAAGTTTCTTCCTTTTCATAGTGAATGTCCCAGTTTTCTCCATTCCACGGTTTATGTCAGTAAATTCTGCAACCATCCCATCAACCTAAGAACAACTGAGTCATGAGAATATCATGATACAGACTAAAGAACTCACAATCACAGAGTACAGTAGTGATGCATACCTGTCGTACATAGTAGTCAAGAGCTACACTTTGACCAAGGACACTGCCTATCGTACGAATCCCATCAATATTCAAGTACTGTAACATTATATGATCAAGGCCTGCTTCCATCCACGAGCCTAATGTTGGGTTTTCCCTCACTTCATACTCTGGATGTATAATAAAAAAGGAACATTACATTGATACTCACACAGACTCATCTGTGCTCTCATCCTACCACAAAGGAAGTAGAATCCGAAATAGTAATTTGAAGAACCAAGCAGGACGCATATGCTAAATTCTTAATGGACATCTGAGAAACACGTGTTATAATGTTTTTTGTCAACATTATGAGCATATAAATTTATAGGTAGGTGTGTCCACAGACTTCAAACTATAGGAAAGATATGATCCAATAATAGAGTTTTTACTTTATGACAGTTGTGCTTAATCAAACCATCAAGGAGATTAAGGGTCTCTTTAGAAAATCCAACAAAGCATCCAGTCATTACACACATAAGCAGGACTATAAGGGTAGGAAAAACAAGAAAATTCACGAAGTAGGCTATTTACACATAAAAATCGCAGGCAGGAAATGATGACCACAAACATCCCTAGCATTTGGAAATAATTGGAGAAAAAGTCAACAAAACGCGGGTAAATCCAAACAATGTACGGCTCCCAGTCAAGTAATTACTATGTCCCACACTACCATGCACATAAATTGAAATGGAAAGAAGCACATGAATCCGCATAATTATTGACATCATTAACTATTCACAAATTTAATGAACATAAAACCTCAGCAAGTTTTAATATACATAAAAACAGGTTACAATATAATTATGTATTTCAAGGTTTTGTGAAAGGTTTGTTTGGAAAACAGTAGATAGCATATTGGAGGTACTCTACTGTTTAACCAACCAAATCCAAATATAAAATACACTTATGAGCTTACTTGTCTTTTAAACATCCAAACTGCTAATAGTAAAATCACTAATATTTTTCATCTAATTTTGTTTAATTAGAAATCATCAAATTCTAAGGAAATGTCAAAAAATATAGGAAAATGTATACCAATAATAAAATACACTCATGGGTTTACTTGTCTTTAAAGTTTAAACATTCAAACTGCTAATTGTAAAATCACTAACAAAAAATTTATCTACATTTACCAATATCTTCCTAAAAAAGGCTAATGTAGTCTATTCGTTAAATTGCCTCAAGTCAGTATCAATTAATTGTTAACATAAAGAGCTATCAGCTTACAAGTGTTTTAGTGACAAGGAATGATATACACCATGCATTTAGATTGCCACCTCCACAATGTATTATAATGCAATACAGTCTTACGGGTGGTAATGCAACAAGAACACTCTGATTATGTAAACTTTATAATTTGTCCGCATATTCAATTATAACTTACAATCATAAATTCATAATGAAGCTATAGTCGCTCACCATCTTTCCTCATTTCAGGAAGTAAGCTTGACACGTGTTTTTCAACAACTTTTAAGTATCCATCAACCTCGTGATCAAGAACGTTAAAAAGGACAATGGATCCGTACTGAAAAACTACCATGTAACTGCAACCACTTCCACACACAGTAGGAGCCAATCCCTGAAACAGAATGCCCATTTAGGTAAGTCGTGTAACAAAAAAATAAGCGGCTGATACACTTTATAAACATTAGAAAAATAGCTTAAAAAGTAAAGACAGTTATTTGCATTCTTCACAATACACATGATCATCGAAAATAATGGTACAGGTCTAAACACAAACTGCACTTATATGAGGTAGAACAAGTGACTGTGAAGACAAGAAGTAACTGCTCTGTAGTGTAATGGAATGATGGCAAACTTGCATGTCATCCAAAATCAACGTGAGAGACAAGGCAACAGAAACTCACATTGGGCATAGTTCTAAGGTCGCCAAACTTCAACACCACATAATTAGTCGTCCTAGAAGTCGGAGGGATAAGATTTTGCTTGTTCTGATCCACCAAGCCCTTCAAATCCACACTATATGGGACCAAATATATTAATAAGTGAGAATACAAATTCTAAACACTAACAGAAACCCTTACCTGGTGGAGAAGAAAAACGCTCGGACGGTAATAGCAGGCCTGGAAAGATCAACATAGTCGGAATCAGAGACGAAACCGGAGGTAGGAGAGAGAGGGTCGTGGGAATCGACCGTCGACGACTGAGAGGACGGGGTGTAGAAACAGCGAACGGGGAACCTAGAACTGGAGCTCAAGGTGTAGTTGGAATTGCAGAGGGAAGGAGGAGTTGATAGCGTAAGAGCGAGGGGTTTGGCGAAGGGAAGACGAAGGGATTGCCGGGGAGGGAAAAAGACGACGGTGGAGGCGGTGGCGGAGGCGGAGTTGACGACAATGGCGGAGGAAGATGGAGATAGAAGCATGGTGGATTTTGAGGTTGAGGAGAGAAGCGTGTCTCCACCACATCACCATTTTCGGTGGTTTTGCTACTTGCTGGGGTTTCTTCTCTGCCTTACAGTTGCAGGCTGAGTAGTCCAGTAGCTGGTGGTACCCAACAGGCAAACAGGCCAGCCCAACCCAAACGAGGATCGATGATTGCTGGGGTTTCTTTTTGTTGGAAATTTTGTTATTGATTACTTTTAGGTCAAAAATCTTTTTATTGGTTCAAAAGAGCGTTAAATATTAAATAAGCAATAAAAGAATTTCTTAAATAATCTATGTTATTTAATATTTTTTTTAAATTATATTAAATGCTAAAACGATAATTAATTATGATCGGATGGAGTGTAAAATAAAGTAAACATAAAAAAAGACTTTTTTACCGGCTAGACTATTATTATATTGATACTAATTATCCAAATTTTTTATAATGAGACCCCTAAAAATCTAAGACCTTGTTCATAAAAAAAACGGATTACACCGACTACGAGTTAAGTGTGACCGTGTGGATTATCTTATTTTATTCTTTCTTATTGAAATTTTGAGGACGCCAATTTTCAGATGGGATATGTTTTCATAAAGATTGATTTTTTGGAGTACGTTGATAGTTATGTGTGTAGTGCGCCAATTTACTTTTTAACTTCACTACAACATTTTTTTTTATTTTTTTTTTTATAAGAAGCTACTACCAATATATTAAAGATTCATTTCTGCTAGTTCAGTAATACTAACAAGAAATTAAGAAAGATACAATGGTGAACTATCGTATTACCGAACGTTTAACATGAATAAAACTGCAGGAATTAAAAGTAGACGAAAGGAACATAAATTAAAAATAAGGTGGCCTCGTAAGTACAACATAGATCATAATAATAAACGCAATCAAAGTAAAAAAAAATCAAGCAAGGTGAATATTAATAAAATTATTCAAACTCTCTTCTAATTATGAAAATTGTTCGTCATCTCCCATTACGTACATACAATAAGGAAATAAATTGAAAAATAAAAAATAATATTACTAAGAATAGAAGGTGAAAGAGACCTTATACATTAAGGAAAAAGGCAACTGTTAAATGACAAATCAAAGACCCACGTCAAAGTGCCATAACAAAACAATAATTTAAAGTAAATAAATATCTCATGTCGCAATTACAGTTGTAGGGTTACTATTATATTTTCTATTACTTTGAGGTATTCATGAAAAAAATGTCTAACTTACAATACTTATTTCATATTAGAGTCTTCGAGGTAAAAACCTTAAGTTCATCCACCGTAAAGTAAATAGCATGAAGACAATAATCAAGAGACTTCTTCTAGATAAAAAAAAAAAAGAAGCTATGGGTGATTATATATATTCATGTTCAGAAATTTAGTTATCAAATATTGTAATTTTTTAAAAAATTTATAAAATCGAGTTTATATGTTATATACAATAAGTCGTTAGCTATACGTACAACGGCACAAGTGAGTATCTCTTTAAAAGGAAGGAGACAATGAATTATAAACAAGGTGTTTTTGTTTTTTACTTCTAAGATTGATCGATAATTAGGGAAATGATTTTTATAGTAAAGGTCATAAACATTTTAGGCTATTTTTGTTATCCGAAAACAAACAAAAGGGTTTCGTAGAAGCAAACGGCAAGCGCGCAACCAAAGAATTAAAAAAATCAAGTCAATCATGCTTTGATAAAATCATACAAACACAATGCATCAACAAACGAGATTTTGAACCACTAAGCACCCAACTGAAGGGTTTCGTAGAAGCAAACGGCAAGCGTGCAACCACAGAACTAAAAAAACAAGTCATTCGAAAAAGTGTACAGAAAAGCTCCCAAGGACCACCGGCGAAAACCTCAGATTTGGACTCTCTTATGAGCCTTCAGATTTCGATCGCATGTCCACGACTCCTCCAAACGAAGCAAGATCAACCAATCTTCCAAGACGAAGTTTCATTCACCATGACGTACATTCACCAAACACAATCGAAGTGAATCCAAACCTCGATTGATGCAGGCGTTTGTCAACAAACACATTTTGATAATCGGATAATTTGATAAACGGATAAGCCGGACAAAGAGGCGGTTTCGCTGTAATTTTTTTATTTTATTTATTTTTTTATTAATTCTACTCATTTCTTTTTTCATTTTTTTTTCTGCTATCGTGTATTTAATTGTATTTTTGGTCTAGATTTAATTTTGTTAAAAACATAGAAATTTCCCTTCAGATCAATTGAGTGGGAAAAAAATCACTCAAAAAAGACGTGTTTGCAAGAAATGGGCTTAAAACAAAATTAAGTCCAAATAGAAGATGTAAATAGGTTTTGAGATTTTTCGTTTTTATTTTTTTTTCCTTCTTTATAGTCATTTTTTCCCCATAAAGAGATGTTGGAGTTGATGGCCACCAAAACGGCGGAAGAAAACAATTAGCAAAATTTGATGGAAGCGGTGGTCAAGCGGGACACCTTACATTTGTTACTTTTGGTAGAGGTTGCTGATTACAGGGGTGTTGATTTCTCTCCATTAACATACCAAAGACATCCTATCAGAAACCGTGTTACGTCATTCTTAATTCCAATTCAATCCTTAATTTAAATAAATTTTTAAAACAAATTAAATAAGACTGTAAGTTGTTTTTTTTATCAACAAACTTTTGGATCATAATACAGAGACTCAACAAAGTCACCTTTTAATAAACCAAACCATGTTAGAAGTAAATGAGTAATGACATCTTGAAAATGTAATGAACATAAACGTAATATATATATATATATATATATATATATATATATATATATATATATATATATATATATATATATATATATATTTATTTATTTATTTATTTATTTATTTATTTATTTATGGTGCATTTTCAAATGTTATTGACTTTTTCTTACAAACTTATGTAATTTTAAAAAAAAGTATAAGACTTCTTTATACTTATTGATGTACGTCAATAAGTACACTTCACCTAAACAAACTTTACGCTCCTCACCTACTACTTCTCATTTGATCACTAGTTAATATCACTTATTGACGTAGCTAGAGAGAAGGAAATAAGACATTAAAAAAAAAAAGGCGTAAATGACAGTACTAAAGAAAAGGTATACACATTTTCAGTGATAGGTTGCTTGATTTGCATGGAGTTCTGGTGGATGTTCGACACTTTTTTGCCATTAAAAGGGTTGACATACAAGTACTTGCATTAGCAATTCAGTATTCAATCAGGACCACTTCACAATTTATATATATAAACTTGTGAAGGTAGAGGCTGGGGTACTACGACTATTATCTCTCCTTTTCTTATTTGCCTACCTTACTGCACCCATTTATGTTCAAAGTCGAACACGCAAAAAAGTTGAAAGTGTCATTTTAGGCAGGTAAGGTCGGTCGGCTTTTGACCATATATCCTGCATGTATCAATATTACATCAAATCTTGTCATAGGAGCAATATGTACCGATGCATATGCATTCTTGGAAAACATACAATAACACACGCTCAAAAATTGGAAGGAATGTGTAGTAATCTGGAAACTATATATAATGCGTATACAATTATATATGATTAATTCTTGGACTCCATGCCATATATATATAGCTCAGTAGAAGGTTGAAAACTCGTTGGCAACGGAGGGAGCTCGAAGGGTTCAGCTAGCGAATTGGTTAATTGAAGGAAGTTGATGCAGCAGCCGCATTCGAGAAAGAGAATCCTGATGATGCTGCTTCGGATAAAACGGGGACTACTTGGTTAGTGTTACTAGCTGGGATATTCCATGACCAGTTTGATTGCCTTGTAGAAGGTAATACACCATCAAGCTTCTTCTCTTCCATTCTTCTTTCCTGTACGTACAATGTAACATTCAAGTTACCAATGTATGTTAAGGAAAACAAAAATGAAGCAACAGATATCATGTACATTCTAGTTTTAAACAAAATAGTGATGCATTATTTGACATTGCTTAAGAAACCCGTGCAAGGAAAAGTTCTAAAGGAGGATTTTCTATTTCTTTTTTCTTTTCAGAACCCTTAGAGCTTAATCATTGAAGGTTTACGGTTAAGCTTTATACAAGGATAAAAAGAATGAGAGGAAGGCAAGAGAAGGAACATCAGGAAATATGAAATACCAAAAGAGGGGCGGCAGCGCCAGGTAACGCACCAGACCAGAATGCGGATTGTGTACCGGCCAATGGTTGACCATAGAGGGCCTGTCCACCAAGAGGATACCAGGAGCTACCAAGCTGTTTATCAAGATGTTGAAGATTCAAAGTTAATAGGAGATGGGAATGTAGATACAATTAAGTTCCTTTGAAGTTTGAATAGTACTATGTGATGATAAGATCTAACCTAGATAGGCTTACCGTATTTCCATTTCCATCAGTAGGATGATGGTGGGGATAGGTATCTCCAACATTCTTTCCTCTTCGACGATCAACAGAAGGAGAAATCCCAAGGTTCAGATCAAGATTATGGTAGACTCCTGCAATAAATGCAATCGGAGAAGTTTTGAGTCGAATGAATTACTATAATTGAAACTATTTATCTGTATTTATCCAGACATTAAACTGCAAGTACAGAAATTGTCATTTGACTCATTTCCATATGAGAGAAAATGCAGTGAACTACATAACCAAAAATACAATAACAAGAAAAAGAAAAAAAAAAAAAAAAAAGCGGAAAAGTGAACTGGCTAGTACCCTCATTATTGGCCTCAACTGGCATCTTCATCTCATAATTGCTACCCCCAAAACTGCTCACTGTTTCAATGCCAGTACATTCAGTGACTGCCTTGTCATAAGCCCTGTAACCAAACAGATGGGGCAGCTATAATTTCTATCCAAATACCATCAAAAGCAACTTACGTTTTTTTTATACTAAAAAGGATCCAATCTTATGACACGAAAATGGTTCCTTTAATTGGAGTTCTTACTTTAAGTGACAAGATACATGTACCTGCAACAACACATGGTATTTATATACATGAACTACGTTCCTAAGTATTTCTTCTAGCCCTTGGATCATAGAGGCCACTTTATGATGTGTTAGGCATTAGTTTGCGGTACCATATAACCGTCGAGTTGAAGTTACAAAATTTCATCCATCTAATATGTATAGGACCAATAAATAGGTAGGGAAAAGTCAGGATGCTCACTTATTTCCAAGATATCGACCCATATGAGGTTCCCATCGGCCACATTTCGGCGTAGACGCTCCCTTATATCTTGAGCTTCCCCATGAAACCCCAGTACGCTGACGACGGAGAACTTGCACAAATTCTTCCTTTGTTAGATTCTTCATCTGCACAATATCATGATTTTAGGACGGCTATAATGGGGTCATAGTTTGGCTAAATGAATTGCATTATAACCGTAGTTCTAAGGCTTTTGCTCCACATCTATACAACAAATAAGATAACACGCACAACCATTCGATCACCTGCTTCATATCTTCTTCATAATCACCTATACTGAAGTTGATATCAGCCTCAAGGCCTCTGAACTTGATAGCAGCACGATCATAAGCTCTATATATTCAAGTGGAAAATGTCAGAAGGAAGCAAATAAGATATACTGCTCAACTAAACCAGCTAATAAACTACAAATACACAGATTTCCTACCTAGCCGCAGCATGTGCAGTATCAAAACCGCCTGTAAACAATTACGAGAACCTCATATGATTAGCACAAAGCTCATTGATAAAATTAAAAATAAATCTAAGGCTCAAGAGGATTTGTCAAATGTATTACAATCCTCGGAAAAAGTTAACAATCTCAAAGTATATTAATCACTCACCAAGATACACCTGCTTCCCACAATCCCTAGAAGACACAAGGAGAAGAAAATTAATCAATTCCAAATTCCAAAGCAAAGCAACTGGCCGGTACACTACAAATCCCTAAGAAAATCAAAATTGTTTACTAGAAATCGATCTGCATACTATACCATATATGAGATTCCCATCGGCCAGTTCTCCGGTAGAACGTGACACCTCTGTACTGAGAGCTTCTAGACCTCGGTCCCCTCCGACTCCTCCTCACCTGCTGCTTCTGCATCAACTGCTGTTGCTGCTCCAAAATACTCACATCCGGTGCCTGCTCCGAAGGCAAGGAAGTTGAGGCTGAGGCGCCTGAGACCGAGAGATTGAGCCACTGAGGCACAGACGATCCGAGTCGGAACTCGGATTCAAACCTCCGATTGACCTCTCCTGTGTCTCCGTTACCGGGAAAGAGCTGCCACGTCACGAAATCGGAACGTCTAGGGTGATCTGCCGCAACTTCTTCACCGTCATCTTCGTATTCGCCTCCGACATCGTCAGTGCCGGTAGCATCGTCGACGTTGACGACGGAGGAATTCGACGTGCCGGAACCCTCGGCAGACACCGTGAGAACGTTGTAGCAGTAATCCGGCGCGATTTCGGCTTCATTTTCGGGGAAGGCATCAATGTTTAGATCAAACATAGCTAACACCTTCGATCTCACACAAAAATCTATCCACTAGCGAAAAGCCGGAGATGATCGGAAGCCGGAAAACGCCGAAACTCTCTCGAGCAAATAAAAAACCAGAAAACGTCACCAGTTCATCACAGCAGCACAGATAACAGGCGAGAAGTAACTCAGAGCTGAAATATGAATTCCCAAGCAGAGAGATAAAAAGCAGCTAGAAAATGAAACTGAAACCGGAAGAGATTACATGATCTAGAAGGAAATGGAGATGTAAAGAGGAGATTAGCTGTGAGATTCCATGGTTGTAACAGCTTAAAGAGAGAACAAGTATGGTTGGTTGAGGGGAAGGAATCAAGAGAGAATGGAGGATGAAGGAGGCTGAGAATGGAGGAGAGGAAGATGAAAAAGGTGAGAGATGGGATGGGTGGCAAATTATCAAGTTGTTTTCAATTTTAACCAAATATGTGAGGGGTCTTACTTTTTCCTTTTGGGGTAAGGGTATATTTTTTTATCATTATTTTACAATATAAAATAAATATATTCATTTGTTTATGTTAATTGGCTTGTCCTACCCCCTCCTACATTTCGTGTGTAATGACTATTGCTGCACTCATCCTTATGTGACTCTGGCTGGCAGGCTCTTTTTTTGTTTTGTTTTTATTTTGTTTTGGTCCAATGGCAGTTGCTGAAATTGCATAATACAGAGTTGTTAATATATATATATATATATATATATATATATATATATATATATATATATATATATATATATATATAATATATAATAATTAGTATTATTATTATTATTATATTAATAGTAATAATAATATCGGTGAAAATTGTTACTCAATACTGATGCTACGTACGTGGTTCATGTGCTTAACTCACGTTTTCGCATAAGGTTTTTAACTAATTGAATCGATATTAAACCGGTTGGACCGATAAACTACACATTATTAAAGACGTATTTCTAAATGTTTCATAATTACCCAGGATATACATGTAATTATCTATTACAAGAGAACTACAAATCTGATTCTCATTAGCATAGTTTTGTTTCTTCTTCTCCGATTCTAACTTTCCGATTGTTCTTGCCCGAGCGAAATTCTCTAAAAATCTTCTTTCCCTCGATTATTCTTGTCGACTGCAACTTCTCTAAAACACACTACAATAGTTCGTAGTCCAAAACAAGTTTTCAATTTGAAACCCCACATTTTATGATTTCGGCATATCCTTTTCAAATTTCAACTCAAGTGATTGCTTTTTATTTAAGAGAAGGAAACTAAAATTTATGATTCTTTGATTTCCGTTTGTTCAAATTTGTGCTTCTTTTAATTTTTGTTGTTCTTGGCTCATCCGAAAGAAAAATTATGATTCATGTTTGTTTGAAACTTTTTGTGTCAATTTGTGCTTATTGACTAGATAAAGACGGCTTCCAAAAGATATCCTAGATGGCTTGCTCACGCGTGGGATCATTGATCCAGATGCAAAACAGTGAGACGGACACCAACCGGGCAACCAAGCCGCATGTCCTCCTTTGTTGTCCGAAGCTAAAATCCCGCAATCTTCAGTTGATTCCTACAACCCTCTCACCTCTCCAGAGGCTAATCATCGATCTTATCTGTTGGTTGATGTTGATTTATCCCCCATTCCTCCACTTCAAATCGAAAGAGATCGATAGCCTACACCAATGAGATTGTTTATTCACCCCGTCTCCGAAGGCACATAAGACTTCACTATCTCCCACCACATTTTCCGAAATAGAAGGACGCCCACTTGAGCTATACGTCTGTTCGATACATCCATGGACTTTCACCTAAATAAGTAGAACGTAACTAGGTCGAGCTAATGACCAAATACAAGTGCTACATGGGAGGCAACTCATGAGTTGATCGCTCTTTCCCTTTTTCTTTTTTTTTTCTTTTTGTTTCCCTTTTCATAGTTTAGATGCTTTGTTGATTTTTGTGTTTTATAGGTACGATCGATGATCTTGAAGATATGAGATGCAGACTTTCGGGGCCTCCACTCCTTCCACCCTTCTTTTCATCCTTCCCTCCTTCCACCATCATGGATTGCATTGCTTTGTTGGTAATTTCTTCTCTTTACTTGGCTTCTTTCACATTGAGGACAATATGTAGTTTAAGTATGAGGTGTTACATTTATATTCACAATTCATGTTTCCCTTTCCTTGTTACATGTTTATTTTATGTAGTTTGTCTTTTTCTTGAGTCTTTTTGTTGTATTTTTACATTCATAAAAATAAAATAAAATCTTAAAAAAGATAGCATTTTAGAGTAGATTGAGTCGAATGATGTCATGCTTACCTTCAAATTTTGAGATATGTTATGCTATTACATTCGACTTGCCAACGATGCTTTGGATCACTTCCTCCTGCTATTGTTTATGCCCATGTGTTTTTGGATGAATTATGGTGATTAGCTTTACCAAACATAACCTTGTGAGCACTCTAGTCTTTGGACATGCATTTTCATGTGTCTTTTCTTTCTTATTAGTGTTTCATATCCAACATGCTTAGTTTCTTCTAGAACTTGTGATTGACTCTTTTTCAAGACTGCATGTTCATTTTTTCTATATGTTTGACATAAAGATGATTAATGTCCTCTTTGATAAGCTTATGTGGCCTTTCCTACCCTTATATATGTTTTCCTTCCATTAGACACTTATTGCCTTTATTGACCCTTGTTTGGTGCCCCTTAAAAGGCCTCACAATCGTATTTATCCTCATTTGAACTTATTCGGGGTTGTGATGGAAGAAAAGAATGAAGAAAGCAAGTATGGGGTATTCCCTAGAAGTGTTGGAATTAATTTCAAGAAGTAAATGCGCGAGTTTGGATACATATTATTCTTATGGAAGACATTTTCTTGTTTGATGGGGAGGACAAAAAGTTTCCACCAACCTTACTGCTGCAAATAAGTAAGAATTGGTTCGAAAGTGAAGAAAAGTTTATCCTTGAAAGAGAAGACAAAGAACAAATTACAAAGTGCAACAAAGTTCAAAAGTGTTAAGGTTGCACTAATAAAAAAAAGTGCAAGAATGAAGAAAGTGTGAGTTGGAGAATCATTGAAACGGTTTCGAGTATTGATCACATTCAACGCCCCATATACTATAAGCAATTTCAACCTACTCTTTGACCTCACTTGTAACACTCTGAATTTGGGAACTCGGAGCGTTATTGGCTAGGACCTCACAGTAGATCCCGACCTTAGTTTGACAACAATAACAACGGACCTTGCAACAAGGCACAAATATTAAAAGCCAAAATTCTTTCAAAAGAAGAACACGTTCACTAAGACAAAATCTAGACGTGTATGAAAACCAACAAGTGAAAGGAAATAAAGTTTAAGCAATGATATGAACTGAAATAAAACCACCCACAACTCTTAGTACGGAACTCCCGGCTAGCCACTCCACCCCCGATTTTTCGGTAGAAATCCAACTTGCAAAGTCTAACAACACGGTAAAACCGTTAGCTACAATTATAATACTAAGGATACTAGAGCACAATCACAATCAAGGAAATACAATAAATCATTCAGCATGCAAAAAAAAATGTTCCGGTTCTTGTCTTTTTTTTTCTGAAATTTGTCATCCAATAAAATCAGCATGCTTTTTTTATCTATAGGTCGGGACTCTAACTTGACTAGAAAAACTGCCATCCGAACCAGAGTGCCCGACCTTTTGTCTCTTATTAGACCCTCCAGACTGAACCGCTCTCTGGTGAAGGGGTCGGTCTCTCTCATAGGCAACAACCCTATCCTGATAGTCTAGTAGGGTCTCACAACGGAATCCAGCTAAGTAGGATCAGGTTTCCTCCCTTAGTCTCAAAGAAAAGAGTGGGAGTGGCATTTATATGAATTGTTGGTTTGAGATCATATCAGATTGCTTCTTCTTAATGCGCCTTATTCTTACATTCTATCTTCGAAAAAAGTGGCGTTTATAAAAGGTTTTAGATAAAACTAGTCTTCTATCAAAAGCGTGCTGGTTTTATTGAGAAAAATTAAGAAGAACTTGATTTAAATGATGATACCTACTTTATACTTCAAGGATTTCTAACTATCGTAGAAAGCTCCGGTCTTTGTACCTTTTCTAGCTCTTCTGCCAAAAGAGAGACTTTTCTTGGTATTTTCTAGATTTTTTCTTATGTTTGAAACGATTGCGAGAGCACTTTCAAGACGGTGAAACACATTTTTTGTTTGTTTGTAGCAAATGTGATATTAGATAGTTACCTACAATATTCATTGATTAATGTTCATGACATTCATAGACATGGTTTTACTTTAATTCATTATAGTGGTGATTTTGTTTTCTTAGATTGGTTTCTTTATATATTTTACAAAACAATCATTGCTTTCTTTTGTTTTTTAAATATTTATAGACAATTACAAACAATAGAATCTTCTCCTTTCTCTTTTTCCCTTCTCTCGTTCACTTAGGATAATAAATTGTTATTCCAACTCATATGCGTCCATGTGAATTCAATACTTTGTTCACTTAGGATAATTAATTGTTATTCCAACTCAGACGCGTCCATGTGAATTCGATACTTTGTATACTACACAAAATCCGTCATACTTGCGGGGTGGCTCGTATGATATCATCGCTCAATCACTGACATAACTTAACTAGAAAAAACGGTGTCTTCAAATGGGATCTTATATAGGAAAATAATTTAGTCTCCAAAAAGAATCGTCTCATGCATCCCCGTTGTTGATTCTCCCAAACTTCTCAAAAAATTTGGAGTTCAAATGTGATGCATTTGACACCGACAATGGGGTTACTTATGCAAGGTAAACACCCCATCACTTACTTTAGTGAGAAACTCAACATTGTAGAGCTCAAAGATTCCACCTACGAGAAGGAACTCTTCACTATAGTGTGAGTTCAAATGTGATGCATTTGACACCGACAATGGGGTTTCTTATGCAAGGTAAACACCCCATCACTTACTTTAGTGAGAAACTCAACGGTGTAGAGCTCAAAGATTCCACCTACGAGAAGGAACTCTTCACTATAGTGTGAGTTCAAATGTGATGCATTTGACACCGGCAACGGGATTTCTTATGCAAGGTAAACACCCCATCACTTACTTTAGTGAGAAACTCAACGGTGTAGAGCTCAAAGATTTCACCTACGAGAAGGAACTCTTCACTATAGTGTGAGTTCTCAATAGTTGGCAACACTACCTCTCTTCTCAATAGTTGTTTTTTTTCTTTGCATTTATAACATGTGACATCATTAAGAACCCTTTTTGTGTTGGTATCTTGTCTTGCACGTCCAAATACTGTAGAAATACCTACAAAAAATAATTACTAGGAAGGATAATTCTTCATCTTCAATCTCTATTTCACCACCAATATCCATATCATATTCTTCATAGATTCTCAGTGCATGAGCAATTTTGAGTGAAGTTTACTCTAGAAGTTCTTTTTAGTGATCTTGTAATCCTCTTTTTTCCAAATATTTATTTTGCTAGCCGTGTTGTGAATAATTCCACAATAAAACAATCTAGAGTAACCAAGATCTAATACTAATTGGGTTGGAACATCTGTGTTAGTTATAACTAGCGGGGATGTCTCGATGATATGTCACTAGACAACAAAAACAACAATAACCAACATAATGTTAATGTAAAGATTAGCACTAGTATTTATAAACGTCAATTTACCAATTGGTAAATGGAGATAAAAACCACTCAATTCCAAGTTTCACTAGGACGGACTTCCAAAGAAAATTTATTAGTTACTTATCTCGATTACACCGTAGTTCCAAATATTGATTTGTCCTTGGATGCTTTGAAGGATAAACTACGAATCTATATCAAGCTTGAACTTCAACTACTCTGTTTTTTCTATGTGCGGATGGATCGAGTAGTTGAAATGAGTTGGCTGAAGCTTTGAAATTGATGCAGAAGCGATTGGTTTGATTTGATCTAGGTAGATCGAGAAATTCATGAAGTGGAGTAGAGAGGGTGATTCTTGAAGAATCCTCGAAGGTGGAGACTTGAATCTAAGCTCTAAAGAAGAACTTTGAGAGAGGAAGATTGTGATGCCTAAAATCAAAGAGGAGGAAATACTTCTCAACTAAACTTGATTAAAATTAGACACGCTTTACAAATGAGGCCAAATATCCTTTATATAGTAAGGATGAAGACAAATCCTAAGACTTAAATGCAGATTTAAAAGCAATTATTCTAGACGTTGATGAAGGGATTTGAAGGGTATATGCCAAGAATTATCCAAAGCAATCAATGCATTCTTAATGGGAGATATTCACAAGAATATCCCTTTATTTATTAAATAAATAAAAGATAAAAATATGATGGAATTAAATATAATGGAAAATGTCGGCACCATGGGCAAGCCTCAATTATCCGTCGGTAAAATACATGGTATCGTAAAGGTGGGGTATGTTGCCGAAAGTGTCGGGATAGACGGACACACAGGTTGTAGTGGTAGTCAAGGGCATATCAACTACCCTATTCAAATCGAAACAACTTAACTCAATACAAATTGCAATCCTTCACCTCCTATGCAAACTCTAAAAATGTTTATTTATTCCTCTCTTCTTTCCCCAAGCTACTCTTGATGTCATCTCCTTTCTTCCTTTAGCTTGACTATAACTTCTCTTCTTCGTATGGATTTGTGGATATTTGATAAGCGACAACCCCTAATGCTAGGATTAAACCCTAGTCATATAGCATCCTAAAGATAAGATATATCCTAACATAACTTTTGATTGGTAACTCCAAATCTATGTTTATAAGATCTTTTGAGACAAAAGGAATGTCTTTGGACCTCAATTTTTTTTTTTTTCCTTAAACCAATTTTTTATGAACAATTGTATCCTTATAAATCTTTATTCACTAACTTTCAAAGTTATACACGCTTATATGGCATGACACCCGTGTTCTGCAATGTCGTCTTCTTAGTTTGGTTCTATTGTTTTGGTGACGTTTCAAGTGGTTTGTCGAGGAGGGGGTGTGGATTTGTGATCAACTCTTGATGGCTCTGTTGTAAGTCCAAATCTAAGGTGTCCACAATTGGGGAATTTCTACATGTGTACTTCCTTCGAAGACGAGCTTTGTGCTTGTCACTTCTTGCTGACTGCATCATCCTACTTTCCCTTGAAAATTTCGGTTGCTTTCGGGTTTTTATGTTGTATTTTGTATGTTTCTTTTTCTTTCTTGTGGTTCTTCATGACGGTTAGTCCATCTGCCGATCTTTTTCGGCCTTACGATCCACTAGACAACATGTCGTCTAGTGTTTTCGAACAACTTTCCTTTATGAAAAAAAATAAAACGAAGTTATAAAAGGCCTCGGAATGTACTAGAAGAACCATAAGTACTAGTTGAAAAGGTATTTCGGAGGGCTACAACTTTGTAGCTTACAACGAGAGCTGAATTTTCAAGGAAGCCCTTCAACAAGTGCCAAACTTCAAGAATCAACACCTAGTCAAGAACCTCAAATCGAGTTGTGCTTTTCATGAACCGAGTTTGGTCTCAATGGACGAAGTTTGGCCTCTTGAGGCTAAACTTGGCCCGAGTTATGGGCAACTCAACCTACCCTCTCCTTTGCTTCAGACCAAGTTGACCCACTACTTGTATGACATCACCCCTCATTTTGACCAATTGATGATCTTAAGGGTGTAAGCCACCTCCAAAATTCTATAAATACAATCATTGACTATTGGTTAAAATGAGGAATAAGAGGTGAAACCTTATTTTGAGATCTAAGGTGTTTAGATTGTTATCAAAACTATCTCTTTTTTGAGGTATCCACCAACAACAAGAGTTTTGTTCTTCAATCTTGCTTTTTCCATAAGTTTTGATTGGTAACTCCAAATCACCCCGTTCCTTCTTTTTATTTTCTTGTTTTTTTCAAGATACTTATTTTTTTTTTATGAGTTTTGTTATTAATTTCGTTTCCGACATGCTAGAGTGTATTCCTTATAGGTTTGGTGGTGAATGCCCCAAACCATGATATGCTTGCTTTGTTTTGTTTAATCTATCTTTTAAAGAGTTTGTTGTGTATGAAGGGGTTACAACATGAATTTTGATAGGCCTAGTAGATCCTTTCTCAAAGTTGATGATATCCTATATTGTGGAGTAGCATAGATGGTGCATGTCTAGACTTTGACTTGTCAGACAATGGGCCACCATCTTGTTTGGGTTAGTATCACGCTTAGATCCAATCATATCTTTAAATCGACATATTTATGTGTAGATGGTTCATGCTATTTGTTAGATCCTCGTAATTTTTTTGACTAAGATGTCCTTTCGAATGCTATGTAGGAGGCCCTTGGTTGTGTGTTATCCATTTGAGAGCATGTTTGGTGGTATGTTGCATATGAGATCCTCTTTGTTAGCGTGTACTTACTTGGCTGCTTTCATTTGTGCGTAGACTTGACTTTGTTGGTACAATGAAAATATCTACCATGTTTAAGTAATATGATGAGATGATACACACCATGCATGATGTGTTTTGCGTTACCTCTAGGAGTAGGTTTATTTTGATATTATGCTTTGTGTAGCTTCATTTGAAACCTATGAGCTCTGTATTGGTATCTTCTATAGATTGACACTGTAGGAGTTGCTCAAGTGAGTATGCTCGGAAAGCATGCTTACCACAGAATGCCGTTCAGTTCCATGAGTGCCTAGTTATAAGTTTATATCTTGGATGCTTCATGTCTTGTGATGCTCTGTATCGCTAGTTTGATTTCCTTTGTGCTTATACTTGAGAGTGAGTAGTGAGCATTGTATGAATGAATCCTTACTATTTAAGTAGTATCTTGATTATTAAACATGCTTACCACAAAAATTTCGTTCAATACCTTGAGTGCCTAGTATTGTATGAATGTATCCTTACTATTCAAGTAGTATTGTATGAATGAATCCTACAATAGGGAGTAGTATAAATTAACTCCCTAACCTAGTCTTTCATTTATTGTTTTTCCTCGTTGCTTTACTTTACTATTTGGATACTTTTTACATGATTACCCTATTATTTCTACTTGACTCATGATCACCCCTTGTTACTTGTTTGTTTTCTACACTACTTTGCATAATTGATTAGTGATCAACGTTCAATTTTATGTAGAATTCGACCTTGATGGTACGAGTCATGCACTACACTGACAATGACCGTGCATTTGTAGTTCCTTACATGCCTTTCATTTTATTTCTTACCTTTATAGGAACATCAAGTTTTTGGCACCGTTAATTTCCAAAGAATTGTGTTTATTGTTTGTTAGTTATTTTTCTTAGTAGTTAGAGTTTTCTTGTTACTTATAATGCTCTTTTGTTTGTCTTTTTGTTTCATATGAGATTTGAGAGATGGATTATAGTCTAGATTTTTTTGGGGCTTCAAGAAGAGAGACCTGCAAAAAGCAAATGGAATATGATGGATTCTATGCCCAACACGAGGAGGAAGTTGGAGAAGTGAAAAACGAAGAGTTTCCTTTTAAAATGAAAGAAATGCTAGAGAATCTCATGGTCAAGGTAGATTCCTTTTCACAAGGGCAATATAGGTTTGTGCAACATTTTGCTCATCAAGAAGAAGCTAAGTGAATAAAGCATGAAGAGATTCTTGATAGAGAGGGAGAATCTCAATCGCTAGAGATAATGGAGAAGCTCCTAGACAAAATGAAATTGGTTTCAAAAGGCCATGAGATACTTAAAGCAACAATTTGATCGACAAGTGGAAACTCCTTCAAGGCCACTTGAGGCTCCTCAAGTTATTCAAGACCAAGTTGAAGAAATGATGATTGACGAGGAGCCGAGCATTAAAAAAAACATGAGTTGAACAATCAAGTGTAGAAGATACTCTTAAGGAGAAAGTTGTCCCAACAAAGACTAAGGAAAGGGACTTGGCCGAAGATGGAGAAATAAATTGAAGACATGCTCATCATAATCAAGGCTCATTGAAAAATACCATGATCAATATCCAAAGCCTCATGAAGATTACCACTCAACTCAAGATTGGGTAACTTAAATGGTAGAGAAGGTTAAAGTGTTAACCTCAGGTCTCACAAATACTTACATGACCCACTATAGTATAGAGAGTCAAGATCAAACACAGGGAAGACGATATCTCACTTTGACAAATTAATTATGAAAACCAAACCAAGTAGTAAAGTAAACAAACTATATACAAATGTAGAAAATCACAAAAAGAAACTAAAAAATAAAGACAAAAAGAGGAGGTCGTCCAACAAAGGGTAGGTCGACCGGATTAAATCTTAGTCAAAACACTAGAGAGAAGGAGAGGAATAACCAGATAGAGAATGACAACAAAACCATAGACTTAGGTAGGGTAGGTCGTCCGACAGCTCTTTAGGAAATTGCCCAGCTGACTCGTAAAATAGTTTATAAATAAGAACATAAAGAAAGAAAAAAAGGTTTGAGATTTAGAATGTTCAAATATGCGTTTGAAGGAGAATAACAAAGCAACATATGATCAATATAGATAAAGAATTATAGAATCCAATTCACCACATGATGCATATAATAAATTTTAATTTGAAATTCCACAATATCAAAAGTAAGTTAGAGTTATGTAAAGACAACTTTGTTGATTGTCACATGAAGTTAGGTTATTGCTTGTAGTACATAGATTGTCACCTTGATTGTCACATTGTACCCAAGACAGTTGTTAATTCATCACATCGAATGGATCATTGAGGTATAGACTACACTGTCACTTAAATTAAAGGTCACCCCTTGTAGAGCATTTAGTATAATCAATACTACCATAACTCATCGACATTCAATCGATACATATAATGAGGTCAATATCATAGATCAATGCAAGTCAGGCTCACAAAACCCTAAAACAAAAGGGGATTACGCACACATACCTCACATAACAAAACACGGTATTTTATTGATCGAAAGGAGAGGCCGTCGTCCGACCTATTGGAGCATCATACGACCTGCAATACAAAGTTTTGTCATAAGCTTCGTAAATGTGAGTAAAAGAGATATCTAACATAATGGATGAAGAGCCTTATTTATAGGGTCTGAAAATACCCATGAAACCCTAGATCTCCTCTCAATCCTATCTTCTATTAAAATACAATCAGACTAAAGATAAGATAGAAACGAAGAAAACAAGATAAGGCGTCGTCTAAGCAGATCGAGCAAGTCTCTTCATCCGACCTCTTGGGCCCAAGTTATGGGCTTAGCCCATAATTTCCACAATATATTTCTGGCTACAACGGGAGGTCATGCCTGGGGTCCAATGCAGATAAGGAGAGGGAGGTCGTACAACCTGGTACGCGTTGACCACGTTTACACGTTCTTCGATGTTCTTCACTTTACTCTTGAACTTCAACCATCTCCGTCTTGACCTAGATTTCATTCACCGCATAAAAGCCCTCAATGTGTATCGGGGCATTCAGCTATAGATGTGTCATTTCTGATCCGTAAATGTCTCGAATGCTTGTAATTATATAAACCATCTAGTAGATATCCGAAATATGAATATAAAGGAAATAGACCAAAATGATATGTTTGCTAAGCTCAAAAAGGTAGAGAATGGAATAGAGCGATGATGCAAAAAGACATTATTTGAAATGCTATCACTCACTCAACTAACCTCATAGGTGTATTGCTTGCAAATGAATTACAAGATAAGTATGGGTGGAAGGCTTAGAAGAAGAAGGACATAAGGAGGAGGAGATGTGCCCAAGACCGAAAACCAAGATCAACCTATTCCTCATGCTCCCACCGTGTTCTTTAAGGGTAAGAGGACATAGTGGATAGGGCTTCTAATGTTGAAATGGTTATCCTAAGATGTGGTAAAGTTGCCAGAAAAAAGATTGGTCGAGTCCATTACCTTACACAAGGGCGCTTGAAGAAAGACAACCCATTGGTATGATTTCTCAACTTAGTGTTTATTGTTTTTGTTTTGATAACTTGAAGTTTGTTTTGGCATATTTGTGTGTGTCATTATCCTTAGGATTACATGGATTGCAATTGAGAGTTCGAGTCTCAAAACTCGAGAAATTTGGAGAATGTACGCTCTAGATGTAACACCCCAAATCCGTAGGACTCGGAGTGCTACAGGGCTAGGATCTCACAATGGATCCTGACCCTAGCCGGACAACAATTTCACTGATCTTACAACAATGCACCAATAGATTTAAACAAAACATGAAACTAATATATATATATATATATATATATATATATATATATATATATATATATATATATCCATAAAGGTAATACAATGTACCGTTGAGTACAAACAAACTAAACTGTACATCAAAATAACCCATATCCCCGATACCGCCCCAGTGTACGGATCCCTCATCGGATCACCCACTCTGGATCACTCTGCAGCTCTCCTATCCTGCAAAGTGTCTACAACACGGTATGAAACCGTTAGCTAACCATACACAAATATAGGAATATGCTATAGCACAAACACACATCAGAAATCTTAACACATCATCATGCTTTCACAAATTTACCCGGTTCATTATCTTTATAAAGTCCAGCAATCAACTCATATATAAATATCCATATAAACATAAGTGACACGAGGAATATAACCCTCGCCTCTAGGTACTATAACCAGCTGGAATGGTGCCTGGTACACCTCCCCGTGTACCCTAAGGGAATGGAGAGTACCCGAACCGTTTACCAGGTCTGGCCTGACCACAGAGAACTCCCAACTCCCAGCGGGATGAATGGAAAAGTTGTCACAGCCCTACAATGGGCAATCAATACATCATAGGTCGGTGACAATCATAACACATGCTATAAACATATAACACACACCACTCATGCACAACATCCTATAAAGGAATGGCAACTAAGTAAGTCCCACGGACTTACCTCAACCTCGTAGTCGTCTCACTAGATCAACCTCAACTCAGTCCACTCCAAACTGGAGGATAACACGGCCTATACAAGGCATACATATATATCAAACTCCTATCACACAAAGGGTCACACCTAGACCCAAGGGATCCATAAGGGATCATATCCAACCCGTAAACCTCAAAGCCCTAACCGGCAATTCCATATCATACTCGTCAACATCCGAATCCTAGCATGGTACTAAGTTCCTCATACTAGAAATGAAAGGAACTACCTAACTATTGGTAGTCCCGGGACAAGACGCACCTGCGTGAACTAAAGACGCAAGGGCGGAGGAGCTCACCCGCAGGCGCGGCAGGTAAAATCCGCAGGGGCGGTGACAAGGAACGCTGGCAAGCGCAGGCACGCCGCTGGCACGACGCAGACGCTGTGACACGGTAACCGCGGGGGCGGTGACTCTCAGCCGCGGGGGCGGCGACAACGCAGGATGAAACCTCGCGGCTTCTCTTTAGCTCTTCACGTGGTCAATCACGTCCACTCTCTTCCAGATTCATACACAAGCATAAACATACACATTTCAACAACAATCCTACATTCAATCATCTAATCCTAAGCTAAGGAAGAAGAAGAACAAGAAAGGAGAAAGAGAGAAAGAAGATCCTTACCACACTTGTGGTCTAAGGCTGCAGGGAACGGTCACACACACACTAGCTGGCCTCAAGCCCAGTAACAACAACCACAAGCATCCATAGCATCAAAGCCATCTCAAACTCTCTTGTAAACTTCAAGAGAAACTCACACACAAGATCAAACTCAAGGGAAGGAGAAGAAGAAGCAAAGATCGTGGAAAGCTGGATAGGGAAGATGAAGAATGAAGAAACCCTTCATCCTAACAAAAACTTTGTTCGCTTTTTTCACGCCCCTGTAAACTTTTATCAAAAATGATAAAAGCTCACACGTTAGTAAAAATACGGTATGTTTTAAATTTATAAACAAGAAATAAACACCGAATTTGTAGCGAACCCACAGTGTATGGGTTAATTACAGTTAGGGTAAGTATTCCAAGGTCGAACTCAGGGACTAAATGTTTGGAATGCAGATGTGATCACAGATAGCGTAAATCAAAAAAAAGAACGAGGTTGGAAAAGAAGGGAAGAAAGATCAAAGGAGTTTTGAAGGGTATTTTGTAAGTTCGCAATCAAATACAGATTTGATCGAAAACCAAGTAAAACAGACAAACGAAAGTATATCAATAAAGAAAATGCGGATTCCAAGGATTCAAGGTCATCGTTATTACACACGGACTCAGGAAATCTCTAAAGATCTATGGTTACAAACTTCAGGGAAGAACGTTTCTAAACTGATAGTCTATTACCGGGTAAGTCTCGAGACTATCTAGTTCCAAACCAACTACCTATTACCGGGTAAGTCTCAAGGTGGAGAGGTAGGAAATTCTAAACAAACCAAATTCCGAACTAAGGGAAAGGTAAACCATTACCGGGTAAGTCTCAGGTATTACCCTACTTAGGACAGAATCTAGGCACACTCAACCCAATAGAGGTTTCCACCTCTATTACCTATGGTCGAACACTCAAGTATCCAAACGGAACATTACCGGGTAGGTCTCAATTCCGGTTTAGGTTACTAGCTAGATGAATTCTAACTAGGTTTAAGAACAGGTCAACCATAGGATTTCAAAGCTACATGAACCAAGCAATAAGCACAAAACCATCATAGTCCGGGTAATAACGAATCTCAATTCACCTTGGATCCACACGAGTTTTAGCCAATAATCGACATTTCAAACGCAATCATCAATCCAAGTAATTCAATGGAAGAAACAATCATCAATCCAAGTAATTCAATGGAAGAAGCAATTATCAATCCAATCAAGTCAATCAATTTAAGAGATTCAAGAGATTATGCATAAACAAGAACTAAAATAGAGATTAAAGAAGAAACTCAGCTTTATTAATAGAGAATTAGCAAAACGTTAAATTTCCCAATATTCGCGAAGTTCCTCAAAGCTCCAACAAGTTCAACAATGGCCTAGGGCCAAGGGAGAAGAAAAGGGGAAAAAACCCTCTCCAAAGGAGCTCGAAATTTGAATGAAACGGGAACCGCCGGAAATCATTTAGGGCTTTCCTTTTATATCCCGCAACGGGTTGCCCTAAAACGAATCCGAAAATTTACGAAATAAAACGGCGAACAAGAATCTCGGTCGGAAATCTCGGTCGGTGACCGAGATTTTTGAAAGTCGGGGCCGAGATTTGCTTCGTGATCCAGCGTTGATGAAATCTCGGTCAGAAATCTCGGTCAAATGTGAAAAATCTCGGCCGAGATGGAACAAATCTCGGCCGAGATCGGGACCGAGATGGGGACCGAGATTCTTCGACAGAAACTTCTGATATGGGATCTCGGTCGAGCTGGCTCGGATCTCGGCCGAGATCATGTGGATCTCGACCGAGATTGCTCCAATCTCGTGCGTTTCGTCTTGGCTCGTCTTTTCCTCCTTTCTCGTGCCTGCGTGATTGCTCCTAAGCGTCCATCCCGAGGCCTGATCCTCAAATGCATCGTTTTAGCTCCGAAACACGCCAAAATACCAACAAAGACACCAAAAGTGTGTGTAGGCATCTATACTCGCAAAGTTGCATTAAACAAGTATAAAGAACACAACTTAAGGCTAAAACATGCATGCGGGAAAAGGGAAAACTAACTATATGCTCTACTAAACTAGGTCGATAATTCATGTTATCAGAAAGGTTAAGAAGGAAAGAGAGTAAAGCATGGTCCAACGGTCAACAAAGCTGGCTACAGCCGCAGGAAACCGCAGGGGCGGGTTTCTTGGCCGCAGGGGCGGAACAACAGGAGAGCCGCAGGGGCGGCCTCACAGACCCGCGGGGGCGGCTAAGACCAAAACTCGCTCCCAAAACTAAGGCTCTTATACCTCACCCCCCCCTAAAAACAAGTTTCGTCCCGAAACTTGAAACATCCTCAAACCACTCGGACTCACAAGCCGAGGTACAACTCTGTCTATAACCTCAACAAAAGCATGGAGGAAACCATCCACTCCAGCAGCAAACTATATAGTCTAAGGCCTAGAGGGAAACCATCTCTAGCCAAACCATAACATATCCCAATAGCATAGAGGAAAGAGCCATCTCCAGCTATAACAAAAAAAAAATCATACTAGCACAACAAGATCTAATAAGATCATAATCACAACAAGCTAGCAAAAAATAACATATCATAGCATATAAGCATGTAAGCACATAAGACTCACCCATCTAGTACTAAGATCTACTCGGTGATCCTACTGGTGCACCTATCTCGGCATAGAACTCTGGATAGTTCCTCTGGATACTATCCTCAGTCTCCCATGTAGCCTCCTCGGGTCCTCGTCTCGACCACTGTATCCTAAGCATAGGTATGTCCTTCGAACGCAGGTGTCTCATACCTCGTTCTAAGACTGCATACGGATGCTCAACAAAAGTGTGGTCCGGCTCAACCACCAAATCCTCATAACTCACGATGTGTCTTGGATTTCGTATATACTCCCTCAACTGAGACACGTGAAACACAGGGTGAACACCATCTAATCTCGGAGGCAAGGCCAATCTGTAAGCGACACTCCCAACCCGATCCAGAACCTCAAACGGTCCGACATATCGGGGACTCAACTTCCCCTCAATGCCAAATCGTCTAACACCTCGTGTCGGGATACTCTCAGCCACACATGGGCTCCAACTCTGAACTCCAGAGGTCTACGCCTCCTATCAGCATAAGACTTCTGACGGCTCTGCACAGTCAGCATACGCTCTCTAATCAATACTACTCGAGCCATATCATCCTGAATCTGATCAGGTGCTAAACCACTGACACTATTCTGCTCATCCCAGCATAACGGAGTACGACATCTCTGTCCATACAGTGCCTCATATGGGGCCATCCCAATAGATGCATGCCAGCTGTTGTTGTAGGAGAACTCAACAAGTGGGAGATGATCCGTCCACACCTGTCCCCAATCCAACACACAAGCTCGCAACATATCCTCCAGCGTCTGAATGGTCCTCTCTGACTGACCATCTGTCTGAGGATGAAACGCAGTCGTGAAGTGCAAACTCGTCCCCAGGGCAGTCTAAATCTACTGCCAGAACCTCGAGGTAAACCGTCCATCTCTGTTAGAGACGATCGTCCTCGGTACACCATGGAGTCTCACTATCTGCCTAGTGTACTCCTCTGCTAATCTGCTCACAGGCCACGTCTCTCGAATAGGAATGAAACGTGCCGTCTTCGTCAATCTATCAACTATGACCCAGATGGCATCAAAACTCCGGCTCAGCCTCAGTCCAGTCACAAAGTCCATGGTGACGTCCTCCCACTTCCTCTACGGAACAGGAAGTGTGGATGGAGCTCACCTCCAGGTTTGAAATGCTCGATCTTGACCTGCTGGCAGGTCGCACACTGTGTCACAAATCTGGCCACATCGGGCTTCAGCCCTCCCACCAATATATACGTCTCAAGTCCTGATACATCTTACTCGTACCTGGATGTACCGAGTAAGGTGTACAGTGAGCCTCCTGTAATATCCTCTGTCTCAGCTCTGTATCAGCAGGTACACAGACGCGACCACGGCGCCTCAAAACTCCATCTGCTCCAAGCAGGAACTGTGGTGCCTCATCCCGAGACATCCTATCTCTGATCCTCTGTAAAGTCAGGAAGGTCTCCTGTTTCTGTCGGATCTCATCCAACAGATCAAGAAGGACCTCTAATGTACGCAGCTGGGCATCCTCATCAGGAAACTGGATGTCCAGCTCTAACCAGATCAAATCCCTCTGTAACTGTAGCTGAGCTGTTAGCCTCGCAATCGCCTGCTCTCGAGGCGTCTTCCTTTTCAGGGCATCAGCGACTACGTTCGCCTTCCCCGGATGATACAGAATCTCCAGATCAAAATCCTTGATCAGCTCGAGACACCTACGCGGGCGGTTATTCAATTCCCGCTGCTTGAAAATGTACTTCAGACTCTTATGGTCTGTGAAGATCTGACACGTGACACCATACAGGTAATGTCTCTAGATCTTCAGTGCATGAACTACTACTGTCAACTCCAGATCATGAGTCGGGTAGTTCTCCTCATACGTCTTCAGCTGTCGAGACGCATATGCAATCACCCTGCCTCTCTGCATCAACACACATCCCAAGCCTAGCTTGGATGCATCACTGTATACTACGAAATCCTCAGTACCCTCTGGCTGTGCCAAAACAGGAGCAGAAGTCAGACGTCTCTTCAGCTCCTCAAAACTCTACATACACTGATCAGACCACACAAATCTTTTAGTCTTCCTCAGCAAACTCGTCAGTGGACGGGCAATCACAGAAAATCCCTCCACAAAGCGTCTGTAATAACCGGCTAGGCCAAGGAAGCTACGTACTTCCTTGACGTTCGTCGGTGTAGGTCATGCAGCTACTGCCTCTATCTTCGCTGGATCCACTTTGATCCCCTCAGCTGATACTATGTGACCCAGGAATGCTACCTCTAGCATCCAGAACTCGCACTTAGAGAACTTTGCATAAAGTTCTCTATCCCGCAAAACCTGCAATATAGTCCTCAGATGTCCTGCATGCTCCTCTCCACTATGAGAGTATACCAGAATGTCATCAATGAAAATCACCACAAACTGATCTAGGAAGTCGATGAAGATACTGTTCATCAACTCCATAAAGACTGTTGGGGCATTCGTAAGCCCAAATGGCATCACTACAAACTCGTAGTGACCATATCTGGTACGGAATGTTGTCCTGTGCACATCCTGCTCCCTCACCCTCAGCTGGTGATACCCGGAACGCAGGTCAATCTTGGAGAACACAGTAGCTCCCTGTAGCTGATCTAACAAATCATCAATGCGCGGCAGTGGATACTTGTTCTTGATGGTCACCTTGTTCAGCTCTTTGTAATCTATGCATAACCTCAGTGATCCGTCCTTCTTCCGTACGAAGAGGACAGGTGCTCCCCATGGGGACACGCTAGGGCGAATGAAGCCCTTCTCAGCCAACTCCTTGAGTTGCTTCTTCAGCTCTAACATCTCGTCAGGCGCCATCCGGTATGGGGCCTTTGAGATGGGTCTCGTACCAGGCTCTAACTCGATACTGAAATCCACACTCCTCTGAGGCGGCAAACTGGACGGCTCAACAAAGACATCAGTAAACTCACAGACCACTGGGATATCCTCTAACGCTGGACTCTCCCCCTCCTTCATGGCATAACACCAGAAGGCCTCGCAACCCTGTGCAATCAGTCTAGCTGCCCGTATAGCACTGATAATTGTGCCTACCTTTCCAAGGTCCCAACCTCGGAAAACCTCTATCTGGCCTAACTCGGTAGAGAGGGTAACAGTCCTCCTACCTATATCTAAGACTGTAGAATGTCTAGCCATCCAATCCATACCTAGTATAACTTCCTCATGCTCTAACGGCATGACAAAGAAGTCAACTAGTAACACACGAGTCCCTACAGAAATGGGACAACCGTGAATCTCACGGGTACCTCTGACCCTACCACCATCGGGTAACCCTATAATAAAGGGCATCCCCTTAACTGTATCTAAACTCAGACGCTCTACACAGGCATAAAAAATAAAAGAATGCGTAGCACCAGTATCAAATAAAACTCTAACAGGTAAACCATGAATCAGAATGGTACCTGTAGCAGTAGGTGCAGCTGGCTCCTCTGCACTCCTCAACTCAAAAACACGACCCTGCGGGCCTCTGGTATCAGTGGTGCCCCCACCACGGCCTCTGCCTCTACTTGGCCCAAGAGCAGATCCCTGAGTCGTAGGGCGATCTGGGACCCTTTGTTGTCCCTGACTCTGCTGTTGCTGCTGAGGTGGTCTCTGTCCACCTCCTGCTGCACTAGCAGGAGAAGAATCCTGCTGTGATGAAGCTCTCCCTCGTCTACAGAAGGTAGCTCTATGACCAGGTCGGCCACAAGTGAAACAGGTCACCGGCTTCCTAGTACACTCTGACCTCATATGCCCATACTCACTGCAGTTGAAGCACTACACTCCCTTATCTACACCCGGTACCTGTACAGTTGGCACCTGAATGACAGTGTGGGACCTCTCAGATGGTCCCTCCTGTGCCGGCAAATCAGGAGCAGGCCTACCTGCCCTGGCAGCCTCCTCAACACGTCGTATGTACTCGCGAAAGGCTGGTCCCTCCATGGAGACACGGTCAGACTCCCAGACTGGGCTCTCTATGGCCCTTGTCCCTCAGCTGCACCGTTCCCAGCCTCAGGAACGACACTCTCCGCAACCTCCTCATGGACCTCTCCTGCTGCCTGTAAACCAATGGCAGGAGTCCTACCCCGTCCTCTACCTAGAGGGGGTCTACCTCTACCTCGTCTTGCTGCAGGTAAGGCTCTAGTCTGAACCATCTGCAAAGACGTAAACCTATCTTAGAAGGCTATATATATGCCATATGTATAGATATATCACAGATCAATCACAACATAATATCTATATATATCTATACTGTCGAGGTCTTCAGAGGGGTGATGGCTCCCGTACACGGTATCCCAAAACATTTGTACTCATTTCAAAACCAAAACCTTTTGAAAAGTCAGACCCCTTTTTGGGTTCTGTTTAGTTATCTATTCGACCTTTATTGCATATTACTAGTGTCATTGTTGTCAACCTGGGCTCTGATACCAACTTTGTAACACCCCAAATCCGTAGGACTCGGAGTGCTACTAGGCTAGGATCTCATAATGGATCCTGACCCTAGCCTGACAACAATTTCACTGATCTTACAACAAGGCACCAAAATATTAAAACAAAACATGAAATTGATATATATATATATCCAAAAAGGTAATACAATGTACCGCTGAGTACAAACAAACTAAACTGTACATCAAAATAACCCATATCCCCGATACCGCCCCAGTGTACGGAGCCCTCAGCGGATCACCCACTCTGGATCACTCTGCAACTCTCCTATCCTGCAAAGTGTCTACAACACGGTATGAAACCGTTAGCTAACCATACACAAATATAGGAATATGCTATAGCACAAACACACATCAGAAATCTTAACACATCATCATGCTTCCACACATTTACCCGGTTCATTATCTTTATAAAGTCCAGCAATCAACTCATATATAAATATCCATATAAACATAAGTGACACGAGGAATATAACCCTCGCCTCTGGGTACTATAACCAGCTGAAATGGTGCCTGGAACACCTCCCCGTGTACCCTAAGGGAATGGAGAGTGCCCGAACCGTTTACCAAGTCTGGCCTGACCACAGAGAACCCCCAACTCCCAGCGGGATGAATGGAAAAGTTGTCACATCCCTACAATGGGAAATCAATACATCATAGGTCGGTGACCATCATAACACATGTTATAAACATATAACACACACCACTCATGCACAACATCCTATAAAGGAATGGCAACTAAGTAAGTCCAACGGACTTACCTCAACCTCGTAGTCGTCTCACTAGATCAACCTCAACTCAGTCCACTCCAAACTGGAGGATAACACGGCCTATACAAGGCATACATATATATCAAACTCCTATCACACAAAGGGTCACACCTAGACCCAAGGGATCCATAAGGGATCATATCCAACTCGTAAACCTCAAAGCCCTAACCGGCAATTCCATATCATACTCGTCAACATCCGAATCCTAGCATGGTACTAAGTTCCTCATACTAGAAAGGAAAGGAACTACCTAACTATAGGTAGTCCCGGGATAGTTAGGTAGTCCCGGGACAAGACGCACCTGCGTGAACTAAGGACGCAGGGGCGGAGGAGCTCACCCGCAGGCGTGGCAGGTAAAATCCGCAGGGGCGGTGACAAGGAACACTGGCAAGCGCAGGCACGCCGCTGGCATGACGCAGGCGTTGTGACACAGTAACCGCGGGGGCGGTGACTCTCAGCCGCGGGGGCGGCGACAACGCAGGATGAAACCTCGCGGCTTCTCTTTAGCTCTTCACGTGATCAATCACGTCCACTCTCTTCCAGATTCATACACAAGCATAAACATACACATTTCAACAACAATCCTACATTCAATCATCTAATCATATGCTAAGGAAGAAGAAGAACAAGAAAGGAGAAAGAGAGAAAGAAGATCCTTACCACACTTGTGGTCTAAGGCTGCAGGGAACGGTCACACACACACTAGCTGGCCTCAAGCCCAGTAAAAACAACCACAAGCATCCATAGCATCAAATCCATCTCAAACTCTCTTGTAAACTTCAAGAGAAACTCACACACGAGATCAAACTCAAGGGAAGGAGAAGAAGAAGCAAAAGATCGTGGGAAGCTGGATAGGGAAGATGAAGAATGAAGAAACCCTTCATCCTAAGGTAAGGAAAGGTTAAGAAGGAAAGAGAGTAAAGCATGGTCCAACGGTCAACAAAGCCGGCTGCAGCCGCAGGAAACCGCAGGAGCGGGTTTCCTGGCCGCAGGAGCGGAACAACAGGGGAGCCGCAGGGACGGCCTCACAGACCCGCGGGGGCGGCTAAGACCAAAACTCGCTCCCAAAACTAAGGCTCTTACACGAGAAACGAACCAAGTTGAAGAAGTGAAGAAAGGCCCAAAGGGAAGTTGATGCAGGAGCATCTCTGGACCTAGCTCGCTTCAAGATCATAAGAGAATTCATTTTTGGAAGAGAAATGAATAACATTTTTAAGGAAGAATTAGAAACCATTTCTATCCGAAAACTGAAGACCATTTCCATGATCATTTATCGGAATGAAATGAATGGCACACTTGAGAAGAAAATGGAGAACATCAAAGAAATGACGACCATTTCTTACATAGAGATTAAGATCATTTTCCGCCGAGAAATGAAGACCATTTCCCCGACCGCTTCTCGGAAGGAAATGATGAGCACCCTTGAGAGAGAAATGAAGACCATCTCCAATAAAGAAGTGAAGACCAGTTATTGGAGATGGAAGAAGACGAGATCTACATATGCATGGAAACCAACCTTCCCATACAACTGTATAGATGGAAGAGAGGATTGATCGACCCCACACTGAATCTAGGAGAGCCTGTAAATAGATGTTTCCATACACACACGTGGAAGATGGAGATCAACGTCACAAATGGAAGAGCTCTTTCATGTACGTCCAAGTAGGAAGCCACCAAATGATCATGTAGCCATGGAAACGTCAAAACGGGTCAGCCATGCATCAAAGACATTCATTAACAGACCAGCCATGCTTGGATCTATAGAAGGACGAGTGGGAAGCATGAATTTCGACCCTTTTGGCATTATTTGCCAACCCATAAAAAGACTTTTTTTAATTATGGGTTAAGTTTTTTTTATTTCTTTTGGGCTTTTAATGTAATCTTCGGCCAAGTTAATTTGTATATTTCTTGAAAATAAATTAAGTTTCTAATAGAGAAACTTAATAGATAAGCTTGAAATCATATTGCTTGATCTCCAAGTTGCAGGAGATCTTTCTTCTAGAAGATTGTTCTTATTTTATTATTTACTCGGGTTATGATCTTATCTTATTCTAGATAAGATATGGCCCGTTGAGCCGGACTCCATGAAACCCTGGTTCGATCCACGCCCTATAAATAGGGAGGTCGTGCCTCCTCATATTTTCTCAACCTGATATAAATTTATTTTTGAGAAACACTTTGTGTTTTTCTACCGGCATCTTTTATCTGAAGAGCAACTTGAGTAAGAGACGTCTTGATCGCAACTCGTTTAGACTTGTTTGAGTGTTTTCTACTTGCCTTTAGTAGTGTAGGGTGCTTCAACTTGCCACAAGCAATCCTCCAAGGTTGTCTAGGTTTTCCTATAGGAACACCTATTGTGTTTTGGTTATAGTAGAAGGGTTCTACATAACTTCCCTGGTTGTGTATTAGGTTGACCCTTTGGTCGTGTCCTTTTGTGCTTCCAAGTCGTTGCTTAGGGTTCTACCTTGATCTACCCATCTATCGATCCATCCCACCATCGCATCACTCCACCATATCCTTTTATTTTCGTACATTTCTATCGAGTCTTGGTATCAAAAGAACGGACCATCCACACGGGCGAATGCCCCGTATCAGATGTGGACCGACCCACGTGCCTTGAACCGAGTGAACTAAATCGGGCAAAGTTAGCCTCAGTTGTTGAAACTCGGCCGAGTGACATCAAAATCGTTGTAGTCCAGTTGATTTTGTGGACCGAGTTTTGCCCATAATTTAACACAAGGTATAAAATGATCAAACTCGGCCAAACCCTTTCCTCCTTCTCCACCTATTTCATAGTTTTCTTCAACCTCTCATCCAACTCTATTGAATTACAAAATCATCAAACACACTCCAATATCTCAAATTATGACTCAAATTCATCTTCAAACTCAATTCTACGTCACTCTCTTCATTCCTTCACCCATTCCTTCATATCTAACCACATCCACCTCCCCCAATCTTGTTTTTTTTTTACACAAATCCTCACTTTGAATTTTAAAAAAATTTGGTTTCTTTAATCTCATTGATCTATGATTTATCATAAATTCATTTGGTAAGAATTATTTTCTCTTTTCTCTTGTTTTTCGATTTGGAAGATTGATCACCTTGGAATTGTGAAATTTTGGAACTTGAATTGAATATTGAGTTTACTTGTTTGATGATGCATGTTGATTAAGTTCCACTTATTTGAATGAATGTGAAAATTATGCTTAATTGTTGATCTTTGAGTGAAATTTCCATGACATCTACCTTAGTTCACGTAAGACTCGTGGTCTTAGGGACGTTGACCCCTTGCTAACCATATATGCGTATAAAACTTCTCAGGAGGTCACTCATCCTAAAATTGCTCCCGTATGAGAATGCTTAGCTCTAGAGTTATTTGTCTTCACTCTACCACTGGAAAAAAAGAATTTTTATTGACATGGGGTAACAACCCATCCTTATAAGTAAATCACAAATCTCATTCAAATGATGTGGATGACAATTTTCCGGGATGTTACAATCTCCCTCACTTAAACTCCTAACGTCCACATCAAGCCGAGGACCGTCCACCGAGCCGAGTGACCGCCTACTAGGGTAAACACACTCGTAACTCAGGGTTAACTCTAATACCATCTGTAAGACTCGAGGTCTTAGGACGTTGTCCCCATGCAAATCCTACACGCACAGAAACTTCCTTGGACGTCACCTATCATGATATTGCTCTTGCACGAGCACACTTAACTCTAGAGTTATTTGTCATCACTCTACCACTGGAAAAAAATATATATATGTTGACATGGGTAACAACTCATCCTTATAAGTCAATCACAAATCTCATTCAAATAATGCGGGATGACAATTTTTCGAGATTTTATGATTCATGACTTTTAATAAAAGTGATTGAATGGCATGATAAACTTTGTCTTTTATCTTAAATTTCATATTCATTGATGATCCTTAAGGTGCAAAATGATTCATTGAATTGTTTGAGTTTCATTTAGTCATTTAAACACTTGATTAAGTGATTTTGTGATTATCAATGATTATAGTTGTTCTTAAACACCTCATTAAACTCAATCATGCCTTTTCCTCGTTTTAAAACTCTTGAGATGCTATTTGCTTGATTTTTTGTGATTATCCATTATTATATTTTTCTTTATTATTCATTATTATTTTTTCCTTGGTTATCCATGATTATATTTGTACATTTATATAACAATATTTGACAATTCAAAACTTTTGAATTAAAAGTTTACATATGTTCATATTAATTAAAATATTTTATATTATTAGTTTATTTGAAAAGTTATTGTTATAATTTTTTATCGTAAAATAATATGAACCATTAGTACAAAAAAATTAAAATAATAGGAAAAAAATTGAATAAAATCAATTTAAAATTTTTTTTTTTAAAAATTAAACTAGAAAGTGTCCGTTAGAATATAAATAAATATTACATTTTTTACAATATTATTAGTTTATTTGTAAAATTATAATTACGTTGTACATACAAATATGAACAATTTGAATATAATAATTTAAACTAACAAAACAATATATAAATCATTAAAACAAATAGTTAAAACTTATAGAACAAAAAAAAAATCCTACTTAAAATTACAAAAGTATCCCTACCTTTTAACTAAATTGATTTGCTTAAGGATTAGGTTCTGGTAAATTAGGTTAAGGTAGCTGAATATAAACCTTAACCAAATTAAATTAGGTCTTGATGAATATATAATAATTTTTGATTATCCATTTGTACGTTATTTAATTGTAAATGTATGTAGACTTATTGAAAATATACATTTTAAACGTGTCGAGCAGTCATAGGCTGGTTACGCAATGAGATATACAAAGTTAATTTAGCACAACAAAGGTTGTACATACGTTGATCAAATGATTGATTGACCATTCCAAAAGTCGGACCTTTCATAAATGGGTAATATAGTTAGTTTTAATCATATGCTTACTGTTATTTTAGAGTATCTTTATTGTTTAATAACCTATGACTAGGTTTTGCCTTGTCCTCATCCTCATCCCAACTTGACGTAACCTTGTACGTCAATTATTTTAGAATATGCAAAATAGCCGGCCAAATTTAGATCCACACAAATTCATAAACATGATATACTTATTATCAATTCATTCTATCATATTGCTTCATAATGGTATTAAAATAGTTTATATTAAGGAATACTAACTCGGTCTAACACAAACACATTATCATATTCTATAAAGTTTTAATCTTTCATTGCTTTATACTATTATATCACATAAATTTATCAAATATATGCAAGATAATCTCATTTGACGCCTAAATTTTAGGGCAATAACTATTAAACTATGTTAATAATGATATATATTTATTTAATATATTTAACAATTAATTACATCGAGCTAGAGGGGAGACGGACAACACGTTGCGCCGCCAACCCTTTCTGAATTGCAAAACTGATTCTCCTAAAAAAAACATTTGATAATTTAGGAGACATAACATTACCGCGTAAGACCCGTTGCACCCTCTTAAGAACCTCAACAACATCGGGCGTAAGTATACCAAAAGTGTCAAAAACGAGCAGAAGAAAACGTGTTGATTTTCAACACAAGTCCTCTCATGTTTAGCCACCTTAACAAAAGTTGCATTAAGCACCGCCTTACCCACCACAAAAGGCTCATTACCTAAACTAATCAGTGCAGAAACCCTTGTCATACCAACTGGTTAAAATAAAAGAATATCCACTTTTTTTTATAATATGACATTGAAATTTTAATGAATACTGAAGATAATTGTTACAAAGAATATTGTAAATTATTTACACCTTGGTCGGACAATTACATTGCTTGCAAGTTTTCCTTTATGATTATTTTATATAATTACATTTTATTGTACGAGTTGAAATATTTCATTACGAATAGTATACTTTCTTTTCTTTTCTTTTTTTACTGTTTTAAAAATATAATAAGATTAGATCTTATCAAATATCAATGGAAGTATCATAGTAACAGTGATGTGAAATTTGCCCTAATGGAACACTTTTTATTTAATTAATTTTAATAAGGAGATATGCAACCTCCATTATATATAGCAGTCGGCAGTCCCTAAACCCTAAATTAAGAAGAAGAGGGAATATTATGGAAAGCTAATATAATAAAAGGAGGATAGCACAACGTGGAACACTGTACCGTGTTGCATGTCATCATCCATTACGTACCAATCCATGCGCTTTTATATTTTATCAAATTATTCATTATAATACTTATATCAATTGACCATCCTCATCTAGCACTATTGTGACTACAACTTACTTTGATCACGTCTAATTGTTGGTGAGCTTTGAGATACAAACTAATTTATATAGTAGGTGAGGATACAAATCTCAAAAATCCCAATTTTCATCCCGGTTCTATTCCGATCCGTTCTGTATTTTAAAATATTTTTATCCAAAAAATTACAATTTCGTCCCAATAAAAAGATATTGGGACTAGATGCGGGTTTTAAGTTATTCGTCTTGCTAGTTTAGATTCCAACTATATAATTAAAATTTTAATTATTTATAAAAGAATCAATAATCTCAACTTACCTAAGAGAGTAAGAGTAACGTAAGAAATCAAATATATCATCAACTTGTTGTTTTAATATCGCTCGTTTTCTCAAAATAGAGTTACAATGACGACTTTATGCTTATTCACTCGTATAGTCTTTCTTATACGATTTTTCACAATTATATTGTAAATCCGTGAATGATATGCTTCTTCATCGTGCTATCAATTCTACGTTCACCGGTGACTTCATATCGTGCTCACAACTCTCAATTTCCGCTCAACTTTTAAAACAAGGTTATAGCGATTTTACAACTTTCACTTCATCAATTCTTCACAATCGTACTAGTCAAGATGCGTCCCGTCTCATCCAATCTCGATCCCAACCGGGATAAAATCTAACCAAATTTAATCTAAAAACTACAAGGCATGTCCCGGCCTCAACCCAAATATGATAGTTGGGTTAGACTAAAAGATACCCAACCCTATAATATATATAATTTTAGTTTACTTTTTGTACTACGACTTCTATTTTTACAAAATAATCTCTCTTTTTTTCCAGTTTATGAAAAATAAAGATCAATTCTTAAAAAGGAACAATTGTATACAAATTTAAAATAACTAGCTAACATAAAAAATAAATTTGAACGAGTGTAGAGAAAAAAATGAATCAAAAACTTCCTCACCTCCTATCCACAAGGAGTCTTCCGATTATAATCTATATTTATACATATATATACATAAGATCAGTAAGAGTCTTTCATACGGTAATGAGTGAGAACCTCTAAAATTCGAGACATCACACTTTGATGATTGATTGAGATTAAAGGAGCAACATAAAAAAAAGTAGACATTAACATCCAATTATACATCATAATTGTTGGAGATAATTTGTCCCGCATCGAAAGATTGGAACTACCCACCTAGTATATAAGGTCGGTGGGCTACTCCTCCTATTGTCAATTGGTTTTAGGATGGAACCTCCTCGGGTTTATGTGTTGGGCTTGGGACTAACGCGCATGTGCGCTCGGATCGATGCACACGACCTCCGCTCTACCCGGTCCGTTTGTATCGGACTTTGACATGTTATCAGAGCAGTTAGCCTCTATGTGGCTCGCGATCCTAACTTGTGGACAAGTGCAACTCGGTCTATATCCTCTAGTTACACTTGCGGGGGCGTGTTGGAGATAATTTGCCCCACATCGAAAGATTGGGACTACCCATTTAGTATATAAGGTCGGTGGGTTACTCCTCCTATTTCCAATTGGTTTTAGGATGGAACCTCATCGGGTTTATGTGATGGGCTTGGGCCTAACGCGCATGTGCGCTCGGATGCACACGACCCCCGCTCTACCAGTAAGTTTGTATCGGACTTTGGCAATAATCTACTATATAATACAAAAACAGAAGCGAATATTTTCACATGTCATCACTACATTAAATTTGTCACATGTCATTTTTACATTAAGCCACATCACATTTTTTCCACATGTCATCTCGAGGTTATGCCACCTCATTATTTCTTAAAAAAATTATATACATTAATGAAGATATTAATATGTATTATATCCTAATTTGAGATTTAGAATTTTATATACTTGGAAAGACTACATTATGAAAATCGAAATTAAAATATATATTAGACAATTTTTCTACACAAGATGGAAATTAAAGAGAATCATATATATTGATGCCATAATTATACCATATTTACCACTTATAATATTTATAAAAAACTAAACTATTTTTAACATAACTTTTTATAAATATTTAATATTGTAATATATAAAGATAATTATATTGCTCATTTCACTCTACTAACTTACATTTATTTATAATTAATTTTTTTTAATCTTATTATCGCAATAGATTGGATCATAAGTATAATAAATTAGTTTAAACCAAACTCGTGCATGGCACGGGAACTAGTAAATAAACAAGATGTGAAGTATGATTTTAGGAAAAGAGGAAATTTATAGAACTTTCCTAGATTGATATTTAAACAAGATCTAGTTGAACGTCAATTTCATTCTTTGATAGAAAAATCGATAATGGAAAGTTACAACTTTTAGATTTAAATAAACATAAATGAACAATTATATTTTAAACGTATGAACATTTATAGTTTACACTAATGAGCAATCATGAATGAGAATTAAATTTTACACCAATGAACAACATATACTTTTATATGGTTACAAATCCAAAATAGGTTATGAAATATCGAAAAACAAAACAATAGAAAATATATAAAATGAATAAACGAGGATTGGTATATGCATCAGCGATATACTCTTTTTTTTTAGTTTTAAAGTCGTCCCGTGTAAAAATGGTTCTCAGCGATCCGAATCGTTTGATACAACTAGAATTTATGCAACCATATTGTAGAAGCTATGAACCAATATTTGTTTGTGATGCAGGGTATCTCTACACCTAGCTCGACTCCAGACTATAACTATAAAAACTAGGAGTCAAGGAGTGAAGATTACTCTAAGGAGGAGAAGAGGAAGACTAAAGCTCATTCAAGATAGTCAAGAGAAATGAATACCATTTCTAAAAGATTGAAGACATCAAGGTTAAAAATGTCAAAGACTCGAGACAAACCAATCCGGTCAAACTCAACACGTATGAGCATCAATATGGACACCAAAACTGGAGAATGGACTTGTTCCATTGCTGTATTTTACAACCCATAAAGTATTTTTTATTTCAACCTAATTACTTTTAATGACTATTGAGTTATATTTTAATTATTGGGTCTTTTAAGCTAGTTTTAAGCCCATCTTTCTTTTGATTCTTTTAGGTTATTTTAGGTCCGGTTAGAGAGGATTTTAGTATGAGTTGCCAACCCCTAAACACTAAAAGAAGGGGATAAATGTGTTTGGCGATAACTTTGAATATATTGACATTTCCTTTGCACTTTTGTGTGTTGGTTCTTTTATTGCGAAGAGTGAGCGGGTGAAGCCTCGTTCGACCTTATAGCTTGGATTTTATTGTGTTGTGTCACCTTGAATCAACAAGTTGGTGCTGTCAATCAGTTACAATTAAGCCTCTTATTGTGCTCTAGGGACCATTGTTTTCCCTCTTGTGTAAGATTGTAGGAAAAGGGTTCTATGATCGTTCTTAATTGTGTTCCAAGGCCTTAGCTTATCCAGGGTGATCTGAGTTGTTTCATAGGGTTTGACCTTGATCTATCCATCTACCAACCCATCACTGTCATTGGATCATTCCCCCATTTATCCTTCAAAATCACCAGATTCACCACCCCTACTAGGCTACTCCCCTTCAATTAGGTTCCCTTGTTAAAGATCCAACTCCTTACATTCATTGTTCAAATATGTAGACTCCATAATGGCTTATCCCCGTATCAAAGTGGTATCAAAGTCACGTTAATCGACATCAAGAAAATCAAGAACTTCAAGATTCATAAAAAAGTTTGCAAAAATAAGACTCACCGGAGCAATCACTGTTTCGGTTGATCTACTATACATATTCTCGTTTCTTTACTAATTTCAATTCTTTTGATTGTTCTTTAAATGATTTTGCAAGACCATTTCCCTTTTGATTTCAACGATTTTATGCCCTAACCAACTTTCCTACACACTAGGTTTCCATAAGAGCCTTTTTACTTTACCCTTGTGTCTCACTTAGGGTGTATTTAGTTGCACCAACTTTCATATTATTTCATATTCCTAATGGACCCACAAATTACAATCTCCGTTTAAGTTCGAGATTTTAAAATTAGGTTGCAGTTTTGTTTTGTGTTTTATCATTTTTTAAAGGAAAATTTCACATATCTTTTCAGAGAAAATTTGAGGAGATTTTGTTTTAGATCTGAATATTTTTACGTTTATGCCCTTTCTTCCTCCTACCTTTTCATACTTATGTTTGAACTGAGAAAAGATCTGATATGATCAACTGCTTCCAATGATGCAACACTTCCTCTACTGTTTTAACCAAGCCAACCCGTCTTTCTCTACTATTTGAACAGACAAAGGATATGCTTTCGATATCTGGTATGGTCGATGTTGGTCAGAAACCATAAACAGAAATGCACAACCAATCGAAAATAAATGGAATTGGATTGCACATTATTGGTTTCTAGCCGTTCTACAATTCCAAGCTCAAAAATAGTAATGAAAATTGATAAGCGACACTAGTAATGGGGATTTAACGGTTCTCTCCCTCCATTGTTTATTCTCTCGCTGGGCAACCTCGCCATCTATCTCTAACCTCGAATCCTTCCGCTTTGAATTCTTCGATTGTCGTTACCAACACAAATGCACAACCAATTGTCAGATCCAAATCCAAATCCATGGACAATGAATCCGGCATTGTTCTTTGATCTCGAAAACCCCCAATTTGAAACCCTAAATGCAGATCTTGGATATGTTCTTTATCAGTAAATCGATAACCATTGATCCCTGTTAAACATATCTTGGATCTATTTGATAACATGATTTATCGACCTGTTTTAGTCATCGGCATTTAGGTAGATTTCTCCTTTCCACATTCATGTTTTAGCCTTAGTTTGTGTCATTTATGCTTGTTTAGTTCTACTTTGCAAGAATAGATGGCTACACACACTATTTGTGGCTTTGTAGGTGAATTGACACATTATGGAGCTAAAACGACGTATTTGAGGATCGAGCCTCGAGGTGGTTGCATTAGAGTGAGCACACGTGCACGGGAAAGGACTAGGGATCAAGCCGAGACAAGTTCCCGAAGAGAAGAATCCATCTCGGCCCAGATCCATACATCTCAGACCGAGATTTGGCTATTGTTTTCTATCTCGGCCGGCATCTCGGCCGAGATTTACACAGCATAGACTGAGATTTTCCCAGAAGCTGAAGAAATTGAAGTAAGATCCTAAATCTCGGGCCCGATCCGAAAAAAATCCCGGCCGAGATTTTTTTTGTATTGGACCAAGGTCATGACCGAGATTTTTCAATCTGCCCGAGATTCTTCCCTGAGCGTCATATTTTGTTTACGGGATTTTTCCTTTTCGGCCCAACGCCTTTTAGTTAGGGTTTGTGTATAAAAAGAAGTCTTTGATTCATTCTAAAGTGTGTTCGATTTGATTAGGAGTCGCCCAGAAGTTGCCCTAGAAGAGGGGAGCCGTCTCCTACCTTGCCATCTTCTTCAACCTTTGTTCTTCGTAGTTTAGATTAGTTTAGATTAAAGTTTTGCACTTTTGCATTCGGATTTGTTGGGAAGACATTGTTGATTCGAGATTTAGCAAGATTGCAAGTTTTCATTCATTCAAAGTTGAGTTCTTTCTTTCCCTTTTTATGCATTCATTGTCTTTCTTAGTTGTAGATTTTGATATGATTGTTATTGGCTAGAATTTTGTGGTTCCAAGGTAAATAGAGATTTATTTATGCCTTGGTGATGATGGATTAGTTGTGCCCTATAACTGTTTGAATCGCTTTAAATCCTATGGAATGATTTGGATTTAGTCAGGTTTAAAAACTTTCTAAACTAGCAAACTAAGTTGGAATTGATTCGTAACTGTGATATTCCTTCTTAGATACATAAGAGAACTGATTCCTGTGTAATAAAGGTTAAACCTTTATTAGATAGAATGTGTCATTATTCCTTCCTTAAGGCAAGTAATTCTTGAGACGTAACTGTAAAGGGTTATTTGATCCTTAATTAAGTAATAAGGTTTGTTTACCATTTCCCCCTCTTAAACTTGAAAGCAATATGTAATTAGGATACGGAATTAGATGTTCTTGAGACGTAACTGTAATGGAACATCAGCTAAGAAACGTTCATCCCTGTATGCTTTTCAATCATAGATGCTTTGTGAGATTATTCTGAGTCCATGTGTATAAATAATGATCTTGAATCCTTGAAATCCATTTTCTTGCCTTTAATTTGATTATCTTTTCTTTGTTTTGCTTGTAGAAAACTGCTCTTGACTGAAAGTGACATTCAGTTGAGGGAATCCCAAAACCTCCAAAATCTTTGACTTCTCTTTCCCTTATCTTTTTCAACCCCCTTTCTTATACTAGATCTATATTATATTAAATCATTGTTGCAGATTAATCCTTTCAGTTCTTGTGTTCGACCTTGGAATACTTGTCTTACTTCGTACGTTCATACACTGTGGGTTCGTTGATATTTATAAATTTAAAACTATTATTTCCTAGTTTTGCTATCATGTGAGTCTCTATCTCTTTTGACAAGGATTTATAGGGGGTAAAACCAGCGAACAAGTTTTTGGCGCCATTGTTGGAGACTGGTTTAGGTTAATTTACATTGCTTTGATTATTTATAGTGTATATCTTTCTTGTTACTTTTGATCTCGGTTTCCTTTTTATTTTTGTGTTCTCTCAAATTTAACAAAATGGCTATGAAAAGCTTTCGAGTTGAATTAGATAAAACCTTAAAATAGATTGACTATATGGAAAAGGACCTAGAGTATGAGATACTATCCAAGAAAAAAAAAAAAAAAAAAACTTGTTGGCAGGCATAGTCATTATAAATTGTATATATTATTAAAAAAATATATATATAGTTGTAAAAAAAAAAATCTTAGTTGGACAGAGGATGAGATCTTCTCATATATGCAATAAAGAGAGTAATATTAGTGGCATGGCAGAGAGAGAGTGGGAAATTGATGTTAATAATATAGGAGATTTTTTGTAAGATGAGAAAAAGGAGAAGATGGGGCAGCTCCACGTACCTACCTTCCAATTTATAGCATGCTGCCTCAAATATAAATTAAAATGCCTCTCCACACCATCAAAGAGGCACCGTGTCATTTCTTTGTGGGCTCCACTTTCCTTTTTTCTGGGTTATCCGTATATTTTAGGGCCCCGTTCTAGTACGTACTGTTGTCGCATATGGTTCGTTGGTTTGTTTGATTTAACGATTTACATTAGATCACGTTATTTAATAAATTTAAACGTTAGTTATTATCTTCGTTTATAGTTTTAGTTCAATTTATTTAAAAAGTATACACTATTAATTTACATATATTTTTTATTTAATTCACGTATAATTTTTTTGTAGTTAGTTCGCATATTTTCTGTAGTTAGTTCAATTTGTATAAAAAGTATACACTATCAATTCGTTCAAAATTTTTATACTATAAGTTCAAAAAATATATGAATCATTAGCATAACATAGTTTAAACGAAAATTACAAAAATTTAGAAACGAAAAAAAGTCTCCGTCATGATTTTTTTTAATTAATAGAGTGTTTTATTAGTTCACATATTTTATATTATTAGTAAATCATTATGTTGAACCTACAAAAAAATGAACTAACAAAAAAATGGAAAAATGTAACTATTTGTACACTTACACTAACTGAACAAAAAAAATTGAACGAAAAAAAATGTTAAAAGCTAGGATTTCTTTAGTACAAACAGTTTGAACTAAATTGAACAAAAATATAAATTATTAGAACTAAAAATATAAACTAAGTGAAAGAAAAAAAATATTCAAAATTTATATATTGTCATTTAAAAAATGTTTGAACGAAAATGTATAAAATTTTGAGCAAAAAAGTGTTTATTAAATTTTAAAATACCATTTGAATTAACTGAACAAAACTATAAACAATCAGAATAAACAGTTTGAACGAATTGAACTAAAACTTGTAACTGCAATAATCTGTTAAGTTTTGTCATGAAAATTACAAAAATGTCACTACGTTATCCTCTTTAAAAATTAAATTTTTAAAAGGACAAAAATATCGTCTGAACTTCATGTGATTACAAATATGTCACCGCATTGTCCAGTAATTCATTAAATGACTTGGAGTAATCTGGAGCGTTGGACCAAGTGCATCAATGGTAGAAAATGTTTCTTAGCTCCGTACTCGAATTTTTGCTTCGTACCTAAACCGTATCGATATTTTAGTGATAAAATGAATAATAATAATAATAACTTTTATTAATTAATATATTCTAATTAGTAAGATCTCAACATGTCTTTAAGGAAATAAACATCGTCGCAGATATGTTCGCATCTCTTGACTATTACTCGTTTTCGGGTGACGAGAACTTTCTGCAGGAATTTAAAGACCTAATTTGAAAGGATACTCTAGGACGGTCAATTTCTAAGATGCTAATCTTGTTGTTCTAGTACCTTTGTATAAAAAAATCCTATTACTAAATCAACTTTCTATATATTCAAAAACTTAACTAAGTTTAGATGATAATTATCATGTCAAGTGAAGCGGGTTGAAAGTTAGGTAGGATGCGGGTGTTAATATGTACATTATTCAATTCATCTTACGAATGTAAGACCCGAAGTCTTAGAGAAGTTGTCCCCATGCCAACCATTCTCGTGTAAATTTTTTTTTTAAGAGATCACCATCCTAAAATTGCTCCACACGAACACGCTTAACTCCAGAGTTATTTGTCCTCACTTTATCACTGAAAAAGAAAAATTATTTTAACAATTCATTCTTATAAGTTAATTACAAATCTCATTCAATTGATGCGGAATTGCATCATAACAGAATAATAATAAGTTATACATAAAATCTTCATATTACTTAGTGTTAATATAGAGCGAAGATTCTCGATTCTCAAACCCAAAGTCTTGCAATCGCGTTAAAATATTTGAAATTTTGAATTGCTATTATTTTCTTATCTTGATTTTGTTGGAAGTATTATTTGTCAAACACTAATTAGTTTGCATACATTTCAAATAAAGAAAATGAATTTTCTTTTTCAAGTTTGTTTTACAAAGAAAAAGATGGAGCATATATTTAGCACAGGGAAATTCTAGTTAGTGTTCTCGTAATTTTACTTACCAGATAATATCTAATAGTTTTTTCAGTTAAGGGTGGTGTCTCTGAATTTTAGCTTTTTAGAATTATATCCTATACGATTCCTAAATTAACATTTATTTATCAACATTTTAAGGTTATAAAAATATAATTTATCTATTTAAAAATTTATATATACCTTCAAAATAACTATTAGCAATAACTAACAAATAATAATTATATCCTTTTCCCCTCAAAAATGTTAAAATTATGGAGATATATATAAAACTATAATCCGTAAAAGTCTAAAACTCAAGAGCACTGTCCAGAGAAAAAACCTTAAACATAATCCGAAAAATTTAAAGTACAGAGGGATCCTCCGTAATTTTCATTTCTAAAAATTATATATATATATATATATATAGAAGTACTCAATAATGACATACCTATCATATGCATTTCAAATTTTCAACTAGCCACGTACCAGGCTATTACCGGTCAAAATTTTATGTATCTCTCCTTATATGTATCCTTGTATTCTATAGCATGATTGGTGAGATTTATATTGTTTATTATTTTTCTCGTAAAACAATAAAATTTTAATTTTAATTTATTTAGTCTCAACCAATCAGTTGATAGGATACATGTTTCATTGATACAGGAGATCTGGAGATCTCAACTGGGTTACCACCGCCCTACCTTTCAAGTTTCAATGTATTAGCTAGGAGACCGATATATTGCTTGTTTTGTTGTTCTTTCAGTGCACGTTTTATGTGACCACCTTAATACATTGCACACGTTGACATGTAACTATTTACATCTCAACCTCGTGGGAGCAAACCAAACCTAGTAATTTGAAACACATACGCAACAATGTAAATGGGTTAGTATTTTCGGAAATTTTAACCTGAAAAAAAGGACACTGTAAAATTGACCAAAAATAGTTAAAACTTGAAACATATTACATTACATTTACCAAATAAAATACGGCAAAGATATGCATGCAATAATGTAGGACTATCCCAGAATAATTGTCCTCTCAACCCCCCATTTCGATGACAACATTATTAAATTTACGATAATTTCCCACTTTTTATAATCTCATCGATTCTGACACCTATTTTATGGATAAGGATATTAACATTACTCGCCACTCCTTTCGTTTGGTTCTATACTTCTACATTATGGATAAGGAAATTAACATCAAATTTTTTATAAATGCACTATATTACAACATCGGGAATATATCGAGACTCGGATGTATGTGAATTGGGGATATGCCCGTAGGTCAATGAGATTGTGCCTAGCACGTAAGGTTAGAGTTAGACCTGATCATATTCGGACAGTCTGTCCGGTCCGGCCCGGCCCTTCCAAAAAAACGGACGGGTATAAATATAGTGGGAAGTCCGACCGGACCGAAAAGCCCGGCTCATGTAAAAAAATAAAATATAAAAAAAATATATATTATATTGTATATATTTAAAATATTAAGTATAATTATATCGATAAATTTAATGTATATTACGTATAATATCTTAAATATATTTTGTTTTTAAATAAATTTATATTTAAAATAGTTTTTAAATTATTTTTAAAAAATAAAAAATAAAACGGGTACCCGGAGGCCCGTCCAGCCGGGCCGGGTACGGTAGGGATCGTAGGCTCGCCATCCGGGCTTAGCCCGGCCCGAGCCCGTATATGAACAAGTCTGATCAGAGCGTCTCAGTGTATCGTATATTCAAATATTGGATAAACAATTATAATTATTATGTACCTTATTCAAACATGGTAGAATTTTTTTATGGTAAAGAATCCGGGTTTGCCTTAGCAAGACCCCGTAATTATTAAAAAGGAACAGGCTTAACAAGAAATAAACCGGTGGGACACCACGCCGCGAGAATCGTTGCTTAATAAAGGTAGGAGATCCGTAGGCGGATCGTCAAGTTTACGAAAACCTAATAAAAAAAAAGATGAGGCAAAGGATGCAAGAAAATATGCACGCATGTTTGCTTCACGGTAAGTGTGTCAGAGTTGGATGTCCCAATACCTACGTAGTAAGCCTTGGCAATTTCTAACCAGACTAGAGAACGGATGTGATAGTGCCATGTTGCGTTGGATTAAATTAACCACAAGTTCAGCATCCTTTTCAACCTCAAGCGATTTGAATCCAAGATCCCAAGCCAATCCCAGCCTAGGAATAAGGCCCCAAAGTTCAGCTGGAAGGGACCGAACAAGAGTTGAACTTAAAACAGAATTCTTTCACCCATCTTCCATTTTCATCCCGAATGAGACCCCCAATAGAAGCAGATTTATCGATTCCTTGAAACAGCGCCGACTGTGTTCAGTTTGTATCTAGTAGATGCAGGGTGTTTCCAAAAAATCCAAATAGAAACCTTAGTTGGTTTTTGAATGTTCCTATTGTGGTTTAGAATAGCTTCTGAGAGCAGACGGATTTGATTAATTATGAGTAAGTTGTTTTGTCTGAGATAATTTGTGCCTCTGAATATGTATTCGTTACGCCATTTTCAACAATAACATAAGGTAACAACAAACTAACAAACCCAACTAGTATCATGAGCATAAATGCGAATATTGGAGGGATTGAGCAAACGTGGTAGAATTAAAACTATATAAATACAAAGGGAATGACAATCAAAGATTTCCAGCATAAACTCAAACTTCCAATTTGATTTAATATTAGTTCTTATCAAAATGTTAGCATACCAAGGTGAAAATAATATTGAGCTCGGTGATCTTGACGGTAACTTTTCATTTGAAACGAAGATATATCGATCTTGATGAATTATACTTGTGATGCATATTCAAGTAAGATTTCCGTATACTTTGATTTTAGTATTTTAATTATGAAAGTCGATCGACTTGTACTGAAATGTCGATCGAAGGCTACTGAAAAGTCGATTGAGGTTGACCAAAACCATATTTTTCTGCATGAGCACTTGATCTCTTTTTACTTTTTCTTACTTGCATTCATCTATTTGTTTTTTTAAAGTAAGATTGGGATAACATGATCCTCTGGGAGATGACCTTGACATAATTGTCATATATTTACATTTACACTGTCATTCACTTGCTGTTTTATATGATATCCTTGAGTGTATGCATGCCTTTGTGACACATATTTGCATATCTTTCAATCATCTACATTGTACACTCGGGGCACACCATAAGGCATATAAGGTTCGGGGATCCTCCCAACCACATGAGAAACTCATTCGACCAACAAAGTACAACCAACCCACCCATCATTGCGACGATGACTTCTAATGATGGAATTATCCTTACCAATGTCGCTCCTATAATCGCTCAAATACAGCAGCAAATGACCGTTATGCGTCAACTGGTTGACAACGATCAAGAAAGGGCAAGAGTTGAGCAACAAATTGTTGAGATTGCACGTGTTGAGGTTAAAATGTTAGGCGGTCCATAGAACGAAACAAGCCTACTAATTTGGGCGCCTATATCTTCCCCACTCACATTTTCCCTGTCAACAGGGTGGTTAACTTGCTCACATCTCACACTTTTTCCAGCTTAAAAATCTGGTTGATCAACTTGATCACATCTCACACATTTTTGGTTACCTACGGACGACCCGGTAAGACACATGGAAGGAAGGATTCTCGGAGCATTGTCAAGATTTACAATGTGCTACCCAAAACTATGAAAATGATGGTTTTCAAAATTTTTATGTCGGAAAAAGTTGTTGATTGGTACCGATCCCTCTCCCCCAATTCCATTACTACTTGGGATCACTTGTACAAAGCTTTCATGAACAAATTCTTCATAATAGAACGGGTACACTTAGATTGAATTTCAAATAGTGATTTCAGAGGATGAAATTCAATAAGGTAAACAATTAGCGATTGGGACTAAGTCATCTAAATCCGCACTAAGCCACATAGAAACATGATGTTATATCATTCTAAGATTATGAGAATTATGAAAAACAAGTAAATAACTCAATGCGTACTCAACAAAGATAACATGATTATGCATGTGATTAATCTAAGCATAAGTTGTCAAACATACAAATGCCCCATGGTGTTTGTTATTAATAAGCATTGTAAGACAATTTAACAAGCACAACCAAATCTAAATCAACTCATACAAGCGTCACATGATATTTGCTATTTGCAAGCATGATTCAATCTATATTAGCATGGATTAACACAAGACAAGTAGTAAATCATACATGCATCATACAAAGGAACAATCTAGACACGAAATCTAGCATCCGGCATTCAAATTAGGACAACCATGGTCTATGTAAGAGCCTTAGTTTTGGGAGCTAGTTTTGGTCTTAGCCGCCCCCGCGGGTCTGTTGTTCCGCCCCTGCGGCTCCCCTGTTGTTCCGCCCCTGCGGCCAGGAAACCCGCCCCTGCGGTTTCCGGCGGCTGTAGCCGGTTTTGTTGACCCTTTGACCCGTGCTTTACCTTACCTTACCTCCTTCGTTCCACCTTGCTGAGCAAGGGTTTCTTCACATTTCCAATCCAGTTTCACGTCCTTCTTGCTTCTTCTTCTTCTCCTTGAGCTTGAGTTGGTTGTTCCCTTGAGTTGGTAGAGTTGTGTGTGTGGTGGTGTGGTTGTTGATGCTAGTTGTGGTTGTTGAGCTTGTGAAGCCAGCTGAGTGTGCTTATGCCTTTGCCTGCCTAGACCTTTTGCAGTGGTAAGCTTCTTCCTCCTTGCTTCTTCATCCTTTCTTCTTCCTTGCTATTTCTTCCTTAGCTTAGGAATAGATGTATTGAACATAGGGTGATGTTGATATGTGTATGTTTATGCTTGTGTATGAATCTGGAAGAGAGTGGAAGTGTTTGATCACGGGAAGAGCTAAAGAGAAGCCGCGAGGTTTCATTCTGCGTTGTCGCCGCCCCGCGGCCGAGAGTCACCGCCCCCGCAGTTACCGTGTCACGGCGCCTGCGTCGTGCCAGCGGCGTGCCTGCGCTTGCCAGCGTTCCTTGTCACCGCCCCTGCGGATTGTACTTGTCGCGTCTGCGGGTGATCTCCTCCGCCCCTGCGTCCTTAGTTCACGCAGGTGCGTCTTGTCCCGGGACTACCTATAGTTAGGTAGTTCCTTTCCTTTCTAGTATGAGAAACTTAGTACCATTCTAGGATTCGGATGTTGACGAGTATGATATGGAATTGCCGGTTAGGGCTTTGAGGTTTACGAGTTGGATATGATCCCTTATGGATCCCTTGGGTCTAGGTGTGACCCTTTGTGTGATAGGAGTTTGATATATATGTATGCCTTGTATAGGCCGTGTTATCGGAGTGGACTGAGTTGAGATTGATCAAGTGAGACGACTACGAGGTTGAGGTAAGTCCGTGGGACTTACTTAGTTTCCATTCCTTTATAGGAGGTTGTGCATGAGTGGTGTGTGTTATATGTTTATAGCATATGTTATGATGGTCACCGACCTATGATATATTGATTGCCCATTGTAGGGCTGTGACAACTTTTCCATTCATCCCGCTGGGAGTTGGGGGTTCTTTGTGGTCAGGCCAGACCTGGTAAACGGTTTGGGCACTCTCCATTCCCTTAGGGTACACGGGGAGGTGTTCCAGGCACCATTCCAGCTGGTTATAGTACCTAGAGGCGAGGGTTATATTCCTCGTGTCACTTATGTTTATATGGATATTTATATATGAGTTGATTGCTGGACTTTATAAAGATAATGAGCCGGGTAAATGTGTGAAAGCATGATGATGTGTTAAGACTTCTGATGTGTGTTTGTGCTCTAGCATATTCCTATATTTGTGTATGGTTAGCTAACGGTTTCATACCGTGTTGTAGACACTTTGCAGGATAGGAGAGCTGCAGAGTGATTCAGAGTGGGTGATCCGCTGAGGGCTCCGTACACTGGGGCGTTATCGGGGATATGGGTTCCTTTGTTGTACAATATGGTTTTGTTTGTACTCAACTGTACATTGTATTACCTTTTTGATATATATATATATATATATATATATATATATATATATATATATATATATATATATATATATATATATCAGTTTCATGTTTTGTTTTAATCTATTGGTGTCTTGTTGTAAGATCTGTGAAATTGTTGTCAGGCTAGGGTCAGGATCCATTGTGAGATCCTAGCCCAGTAGCACTCCGAGTCCTACGGATTTGGGGTGTTACAGTCTATATACTAAAAACGGTTAATTAAATCTTATATGCTCACTAACATGCATAAATTCTCATCGAAATCTAAGGCATACCATCAATTGTAATGGACATAGCTTGGATATGTAGTTTTCACCCAAAATCCCTAATATAGGACTACTCACTCATGATCGAAAATTCAAAGGCAATGGATCCATAATTCGAGACATATTATGAAACTAAAAGTGAAATAAAGAACAATGGTGAAATAATCGAGTCAAGCGGAACTACCGAACAAAAGTTATGAGGATAATTAACTATGTTGCAAATGGATCTAAATCTCCAATTCTTCAAGAACACCAAGAACTTCAATAAAGTCTTCCAATAAATTCAACCACTGAGAATAGAGAATTTTGTTTTGAATTTTTGTGTAAAAAGATAAATAATAATTGTCTAACAAATTCACAAATATAAATATATATATATATATATATATATATATATATATATATATATATATATATATATATATATATATATTAACAAATTGTCAACTCATCAAAAAAAGATCTTCTTGTAACAAACTTTCGGGTAGGCGGTTACAACGCTCATTAACATCGATCGACTTGCATGACCCACTCGATCAACGTTGTCGGCTTCAGTCGATAGACTTTCCTCCAGGAGTACTCACCCTCCGGTTTTGGTGTAGTCGATCCATGTTGAATCTTAAGGCGGTGGGTGAGCTTTCAACGTCGTTCGACTTGGTCCTTATGCCTCGATCAATTTGCCATGGTTTGAATGTCAACTAAGTGGATTCCTTCATGGAATGACTAAGATTTGTTATCGAATTAGCCTTGTCTTCATCTATCGATTTGAGGTAACCTTCCATCGATTGAACTCTGAAATCGATCCATAACACTTGTCTTCTTCAAGGTGAGTGTTTGGCTTCTATTATATGGTCTCGAGCCTTTCTTTCTTTCATTCATGCTTCTGGGCTTTCCTTGCTTATCTACCTTGGTTTACACCACCACCACCACCACCACCACCACCATCATGATGATGAGTGGCTTCCTTAGGCTTGAGTGGTTCATCACGTTTAAGCTCCAAAGTGACCCTAAGTCACCTAAACAAAAGAGACAAACAAGAGTAGACATTCTTTGATGCAAATAAGGTATAGCTAATATGTAAATGTCTTATCCTATGCAAAAATTAAAGAAAACACATAAAAAGAATACTAGAAAAGATAACATGAAAGGATACTATCACCTTGCACATAACATTCTTTTAATTTATGGGTTTGTAGGTGTAAGGGGATTCTCGACACTTCTTCCTCTTTGCATTAAAAAGAAAATAAAAAATATTAAATTATAAAAAGGTTTCAAAATTAATAAGTCCAAGAAAATCAAAGTCTTCCCGACAACGGCGCCAATTTGATGAAGTGTGAACCTCAAGTCCTACAAATACTTATAAGACCCGTTGTAGTACAATGAGTCGGGATCGAGTACAAGGAAGGCGATGTATTGTTTTTACGAATTAATTAAGAAACCATAATCAAGTAAACAAGTAAAGGAACTATATATAGATATGCAAAATCACTAGGAGAAGGCATACACCAAAGACTAGAGAGGAGGTCGTCGGACGGATAGGAGGTCGACTGTGTCAAAACTCATTTAAAATACTGGAGGACAATAGAGAGTGACTAGAGAGCGAATCGGAGAAAACTCCAAAACTTACGTAGGGTAGGTCGTCTGACAGTTCTTTGCGAATTGTCCCAACTGACTCGTAAATTAGTTTATAAGTACGACATTGTGTATAATTAAATAAAAACTTAAGATTTTTCCATTACATATAATTAAATTAAAAATATTACATTTTCACATTATATAATTAAAATAAAAGGTAAATCAAAATTATCTAATATATATCTGACTCGCAGTCTCTATGTACGTCAAGGCCATAACTTGATACGCATTCTCAATGTGCGCGTCATAGTACATACCTGCTGTGCATTCTTAGTATGCTTTAGGTTATGTTCATAAATCCTACCTTGTGTATTTATTGATTTCCTAATTTTACCAAATATGATGTACATGGCGTGGGACTATGGAACTTGCAAGGAAAACTTTGGTAGCACAATAGGGCCACAAACTTTTCACCATGTTCCAAAGCTAAGTAATTTGCTACTTACCAAGCTGCAATTTCTAGTCATCTAATTTCTTCATATTTGACATCATTGCAGATGTTCTACTTTTTCTTTGATTGAAAGAGGAGGAAACTCCTCATTTATTGGAAAAACAAAAAGACTACAACGTGTAAACGGGAGAGACAAACTCCCTGAAAGTCTTGTAAAATTAAAAAAGCAGTGTAATTAGGAGGGTTAGGGAAAACATGAACCCCAACATCAAGGGAAAAAACATAGTTTGTCAACGAGTCAGCAACTCTGTTATCCTCCCTAAAAATATGATCAAACCTAACGGTTCAGTCTCTCGCTAATAAGTCTTGACAACGAGTCACCAAACTAGCCAGGATTTCAGATGTTTTACTACCATTCTGTGAGAAAGCTAGTCATATTTAATTGAAGATTACTTCCAAAAATAAAAAGGGAGAGAATATTACTATATTAGATCAAGACTTTCTTTGGAAGCAATTACATATATGGACCGACAAAGATAATTGTTTACATACATTTATGGTCTTCTTGACAACTTTGGTGGATGATGGGATTATATTAATGATAATAATGAAGACAAGAGATGTATCATCTTCATCGTCGCATTCATATTATCACTTTGCATAATCACATGAAGCTCAAATAATTGATAGTGTTTGTCATATTAAATCCACTAATGGATAATACCATCCAATCCAACGCATTATTCACCTCTATAATTTAAACTTTGTTGGAAAGACATTGAAAATTTAGTAGAGAGCAAGAATATTTGAAAAGACGAATGTTAATATTTCTTATATCTGCATCCACACCATAGAAGTGGAGGACCTATGTTTTTGAGTCACACATATAAATATATAGAGTTTCATCGTAAAAATAATTAATAATAAAAAGGTAATCCGATCATAAACTTATATATTAAACTCACATAAAACAATAAATATTTTAATAAGTAGTAGTGAAGTGAATGTCTCTCTCAATCAATTAATTTAGTTGTTTCTCTAGCATTCGACTCTAAGTATATTTTATGCTTGTAAACATAACCAAGTTAGCACAACCTTCTTTTTTAAGCAAGGAAACAAACAAGATATATATTAAGGGGTCATGTGACTTGGGTGGGTGAGGATATGTTCAAGTTCGGTTTGTTTATAAGTGAGTCGAGTCTGAACAAAGTCTAAAAGGGGTGTATTTAATCCAGACTTTTAAAGATTTTGACTGAATTTTAATAATTCATAGAATTTGCTGATTCTGTGGGATATTTTAATTCCATATAGAGTTAATACAGATTTTGTCAAATTCTATCGGATTAATACATGGCTTGAAATTATCCATGTAGTATGAATAGTTTATATATCAAATTTTTAATTAGTTAATATGCTAACAACTTATCCATGATCAAAAGAAATCATCAAGAAAAATAACATACAATTATCAATCTATTAAAATTCACAACCAACAAAATTTTAATTTCTATTGTAAGTAAGCTTAGGTACCTACTTACCAAATAATTTTTATTCTTTTTCGATCGATTGCCTACTGATTTTATGATTAATTATATAAAAATATATATAATATATTAAAGCATATGAAAAAGTGCAATTGCACAGAACACAGAAGATACTTTAATCATCTAATTATATATATATATATATATATATATATATATATATATATATATATATATACCGAGACTCCATAAACAAAAAAAAGAGTACATACGGTACAATGTTTTTTCCGAAACCGCATAAGTCGCAAAATGAAAAGAGAAAACTGAGAGGAACGCTCACACGTTTCTTATGACAGATTAGTAAGACGAACCCAAGCACTCGAAGTCCATACAATCAACATGACGGAAAACACGAGAAAGAACTAACCTCCGACGATGCACCGAGTCCAAGTAGGGTTGTGCATCAGGTCCAGACCGGACCGGAATTGCCGGTCCGGATCCGGTCCCGGTGGACCAAAATTTTTAAAAACTTGGACCGGGGACCGGTCCGGTCCATTCCATTCTAGTCCGGACCGGAATAAAATAAAATTAATTAAAAATATATATTTTTTTGCAAATAACAAAAAAAAATCAAAAAGTATATATTTTTATTAAATATACACACAATATATATGATTTTTTAAAATATATAAATTTAAATTAATTAAAAAAATATATATATAAAATAAATTCCGGTCCGGACCGGGACCGAACCAGAATTGGACCGGGACCGGAATTTCCTAAAATCCTGGACCAGGGACCGGACCGGACCGGGAAAATCGGTCCGGACCGGTCTGGTTTTCCCGTCCGGGAAAATCGGTCCGGACCGGTCTGGTTTTCCCGTCCGGGAAAATCGGTCCGGACCGGTCTGGTTTTCCCGTCCGGAAAAATCGGTCCGGACCGGTCTGGTTTTCCCGTCCGGGAAAATCGGTCCGGACCGGTCTGGTTTTCCCGTCCGGGAAAATCGGTCCGGACCGGTCCGTTTTTCCGGTCCGGGTCAAAATATTGCACAACCCTAAGTTCAAGCACTCGAAAACGCTCAAAAACGTTGATTTGGCCGTTAGTGTTCTTTAGTGCTGTAGTTTGGCGTGGAAATCTTATGTATTGGGAGAAGACTTTTATAGGTTTATAAGTAATAAAAAATCCTACAAAATCAATGAAACAATAGATTCTTTTTAAATTAAGAAACTTTTAAATACCATAGGAATTTTATGGAAAATCTAAAATCCTAATTGAATACCAAAGATTTATATGGACTTTTAAAAATCTATATTGAATAACCATAGACTTTTAAACTCCAAAAAATTCCTGTAAAATCTTAATTGAATACACCCCTTAAATTTTGAACTAACATGAAAATTTGTTCATATTCGGTTGGTTTATAAAAAAATTCTAAATAAGAGTCGAGTCTAAGTAACTTTACTGCGTATGACACATGCCTAAATTTTGAACGAACTTGAAAATATGTATATTTGATTTTGTATAGAAAATTGATGAGTCGAGTTTGAGTACTTCGGCTACTTATAATGCGAGCCTAAATCCTATAGGATTTTTAAAATACGTTTATAATATACTTAAACTAATTCTATTTTGGTTGAGGATTAGCCTCTCAAAAATCCAAAACACTGGACAGGATTCTGATTCTATACAGTACACTCAAAAATTGATTAAAAAAATCATACATTATTGTTGATATGATTCAAATACAACGATAGCTAGAGTAACACCAAAAAACATTAAATTACATCAACTGTTTGAATTTAGAAAAAATTGTACGAAACATAAAACTATATAAAAATTGTAATATAAAAAAGAATATAACAATAAGAACCAGATGAAGGTCATTTGATTATGAGATGAGATGCTGTGCTCGATTTGACGTTCAAAAAAAATCTTGTACTGAAGTGAAAATGGAAATTATTCATGTGAAATAGTATTTTTGCAATTATTCATCCATCGATGCAATTATTGAATATGATTTCCTGCCATTTCTTTTCAATAATAATATCCTTTTTCAAATATACGAACACAATGAAGGGATAAGTGGGAACCGGTGTCCACAAAAGCAGCATCACCCATTTATACAAATTTACAGCAATGGCAGCAAGTCGTATATTTCGATTCCAGTAACTGTTGCTTGTGAGCTTCTCTACAGAAATTTAACCAAGGCTTTTATTTTGTGATTTTTTTATTTTTTGTAGTAAACAATTATCTTGATGTTGTATATATGTGTTCCTGTCTAATATCCTTAAGTTCTCATAAGAAAAATCTAATATTCCTAAGTTTCTTCAAAATTATGTGGCATGATTTAGTTAAGACGAACCTGTGCTTTATATACGATGAAGAAAAATGTTAATTTTTTATAAAAATGTATAAGTGAATAATGGATTAAATAGTGAATAGTTCTTATTGCCTACGAAGGCTACCATAGCATCAGTTAGGCCCTTTAATTGCATAATAATATATGTAATTTTCTAAACAAATATCTTTGTGTAGGGATTTAATTACCCAATCTACCACGTTTTATAAAGTAAGTTGTGCGTCTTGAACTTTTGTTGATATCCTCACCCTTTCCTATTACCAACTAGGTGTCCGTTTGGGAATCAACTTATGGTAGATGATGGGAGCTGAACGAGCTTAAAGTAGCTAAAAAATGACACTGTTTCTCTGAGGTTGGTGTTTGGCAGAGGTAGCTGAAAGGAGATGAAGGGAGATAAAGCTAGCTGACGGTAGCTGAAATTTACCCAATTTCATAAGCTGCTCAGAGCAAGTTTATGAAAAATTACGGTAGCTGAAGCAAATTTTAGGATATCAATACCCTTACAACACATACTATAAACGTACATCTAAAATATATTCAAAATAAACGCTTTTTTAGTGATAAATTATTAGTTAACAATTTTTGAACTTGGTCAACAAAGCATAATTCATGAAAATACCATTCTACGTATACATATAGATTAAGGTTAATTTGTGTATTATGCAATCCTAACCTGCCCCAAAATGTATCATATAGATTAAGGTTAAGTTGTGTATTATGCAATCCTAACCTGCCCCAAAATGTATCATATAGATTAAGGTTAAGTTGTGTATTATGCAATCCTAACCTGCCCCAAAATGTATACATATAGATTAAGGTTAATTTGTGTATAATGCAATCCTAACCTACCCCAAAATGTATCAGATTTATACTAATGTAATTATTCAAAGCATACGAAGAGGATTAGGCAATTACGGTATTAAGTGATCACTAATTACTTGTTTTGTATAATCAATTACAAGATACGTCTAATTTTAATTAAGGGCAAATTACGTGTATGTTTACTTATTCATAGTATTTGGTAGGATTCATGCAACAATTATTTTTATTTGCGGGTCTATTTGTTAATAACATAATTTCAATTACTAAATTAATTTGTTATTATATTAGGCTCACATTCAATTCTTTTGTATCAAATGTTGAGATATATTTTGTTTGTAATTATAACAATTAAATAATTAATTATAATTTTTAATAATCTCTAACTTTGGAGTAATGATTTTATGAAAAATAACTATAACAAAATGTTGTATAACAATTAATATATTAGTAGTACTAATCTTTTATAATGAACAACTATTTATAACAAACAACTATTATATAAAGTGACCAAAAAAACATTAAATTATAATGAAGGGCGTTTTGTCATTTTACATTTCCATCAGCTACGATAAGCTCGTAATTTCCAAACACTCAACAAGCTTATAATAAACATTAGCTACTTCAATCAACTTCAGCTTCAGCTTCAGCTACAATCAACTTCAGCTTCAGCTACAATCAGCTTCAACTTCAGTTTCAGCTCCGAGGAGCAAAACAGACCCTAGATTAATTGAATTTCACTATTTTATTATTATTATTTTAAAGTTATATTTAAAATCAAATTTATAATACCAATATTAAAATGGTAGTGTATAGTATTAATTACCTAAATTCGATTTACCTTTATACAATATAATCAAGTTCAATTTACCCAAGTTTGAATTCCCCAATCAATTTAAGTGTTGGTTCTCTTCATCCTCCTACAACTACAGCTTGCATCACTAGATTTACTACAACAACCCCCTACAACAGTTTTACTACAACAAACGCCTTCAACTCCGTCGAAACCTTCGACGCTCAGAAGGGACTCGTTGTCTTCCCATACTTTTGGCTCATATGGTCTTTATTTTATCTCACATACTAAAAATTGTTGGAGCAATTTGTAATAAATATTGACCTCATTTTGTTGGATTCTTGGAGTTAAAACCGAGTTTGTTTCTCATTTATTTCTTGCATTTTAATACCATGACTTGCTTGTCTCTTTCCATTTTATTTTCATATGTTGATATGTTAATTGTTGCTATAATCATTGTGATTCTAGGGTGGATAGATCTTTATTTATGACTTGGACTATGATGGATTAGGTTGTATGTTAGTTTTGGTATGAAATTGCTTGAAAACCTATGGTTGATTTGGAATGAATCTAGGTTAGAACCATCTAAGCTAGCAAACTAAGTTGGAATAGAGACTTACCCGGTGATGTTCCTCCTTAGATATAGAAGTAGATGAACCATCGGTAATAGAGGTGAAAAACCCTATTGGATTGAGATGTGCCAGCTTACTACCTAAGTTAGGTAATTCCCAATACTTACCTGGTAAGGGGTTACTTAGTCCTTAGATAGAGAATCTGGTTTGTACCGAATTAACGTCCTAGATACCTTGAGACTTACCCGGTAATAGGTAGTTAGGATTGAAATTAGATGATCTTGAAACTTACACGGTAATAGATTATCCATCCCTATAGGATTCCTTACCAAAGCTTTACAAGTTGTCTTGAGTCCATTGTCATGACTAATGATCTTGAAACCCTTAGAATCCTTTTTCCCGATAAATTGATATCCATTGTGTGTGTGTTTAGTCTTATTAATTTCTTTTTTATTGAAATCGATATTTGATCAAGAATAACCCAAAACCACAACCAAAAACATGAATTCTTTAACCCTCACCTCTTCTTTCTATTTCTTAGTCTAGACTTGTACTATCTTTGATCAATTTGTGCAAATCGAACCGCCAACGTCTTTGTGTTCGAGCTTGGAGTACTTACCGTACTACGTAACGACTCATACATTGTGGGTTCGCTACTATGTAGGTGATTATTACAAGTTATAAACTTTAAAACTAAGCATATCGTGTCTTGTGAGCATGCGAGTCTTTGTCACTATTGACACGGATTTGTAGGTCATAATCTAGCGAACAATATAGACCGAGTTGCACTTGTCCATAGTTTAGAATCGCAAGTCAAATAGACGATAACCTCTCTTATACCATGTTAAAGTCCAACACAAACGGGCCGTAAAGCGGGGGACGCGTGCATACGGGTGCACATGCGCGTTAGGCCCAAGTTCAACACATAAACCCGGTGAGGTTCCATCCTAAAACTAATCGGCAATAAAAGGAGTATCTCATCGACCTTATATACTAGGCTCGGAATATATGTCTCAATCTTTCGATGTGGGAACATATTATCTCCAACACTTACTAATAAATAACAACTTATATCAGTGGCGGAGACAAGGGGGTAAGTGTGGGGAACGTGCCCCCTTTACCTCGTTATATTTATGTATAGTTTGGTTTAAAATTACATTGTTTTGATGACTTTGCTGATTTGCTATGTGAAAGTAGTGCACATAATCGTGACTTCGAGCAAAAATTCTTGCACATTCTTCTGAAAAAATTTTAAACAACGAATTTGCCTTCTTTTTCTTTTTTCTTTCTTTTTTATGTCCCCCTAAAACAAAGGAATGGCTCCGCCACCAAATAAAATGCATTATAACTTTCTAGTTGGTTCGATATACTTTCTCCATCTCAAAATACGTTTTTCTCTTATCTTATATTACTATCATCATCAAAAAAAAATTAAAAATGTAAACTTTACACGTAATTAGATTTAATATTTTATTTACTCGTTCTCCTGTATAAATATATAAGAATAATTGTTTATAGTCTTTCAATATACACGTGAATCCTAAAATAATATGAATTGATAAAGAGGTGTACAGTTTTTGCGTTGGGGACAATAGTTTTGGTTGGGTCCATTTGATATTCATGGTGAAAGATATGTATATTTATATAGATGGATGAATGGACCATATAGAAACACATACATTTATCGATAGAGTATACAATATTTTAAGGTATTATAATTGGGTGGGTGTTAGTGGTTAAGGTGTTTGTTGTTGGGTTGGGTCCATTTTTATTATATAAATGATATATATATCCTCCACATTCAAAGAAAAAATGTGGGCCAAATCAAAAGGGATGGAATTATTCCTATGTTTGTTTTTATTGATACGACAATTTTTTAATAACTGGCCTAGCTTATGGCTTTCTTCAAAAAATAAACATGCAAACACCTTTTGTTTATATATACAATAATATTTGAATAGTTACTCTATTTTCTATTTTTTACTTTTTACTTAATCATTTCTATTATATTTAAATTTGAGCAATTTTGTTTTAATTTAGCAATTATTCTTCATATCGTCGTGAGTCGTGACTGCTTGTGTGCTCCTCCCGTGGAAAACAACAGCAACGTGAATTTGTCCAGTCCTCTGATGTTTCCAATCGTGACTGCTTGTGTGCTCCTTGCCAGATTTGCAAGCGAACCAATCATGAAGTACTGAACCGAAACCTGATACAGTGTTGTGATTGGTGTTACTGGCACTTTTGGCCCAAGTCCACAACACTGTGATCCTCCCCACGCAATCAACAACCTCAACGCAATGCCTATCAGGTTTCGGTTCCATCGTCGTCGGCTATTGTTGATCCGGCTTGGTATATTGATTCAGGGGCCACCAATCATGTGACCGACGACTTTTGACTCCATGTCTGAAAACTTGGGTGAATCTATTTTGCATGCAAAGCATTGTGCTCTATCTACAACTTCGTAGTGTCTTGTTTGTGCCTCAAATAACCAAAAATTTGCTTAGTGTTTCACAGTTCGCCCGTGATAATAATGTGTTTATGGTATTCTATGACGCTTGTTGTTTCGCAAAGTATTTGGAGGGACGGACATTGCTAAAAAAAACCCATTGAGAATGGACTTTATTGTTTGTCGTCATCACTGATGAGGCTCTTATTGTTTGTGCCTCCGAGTTGGCATCATCGTCTACGTCACCCTAATGAGTCATCATTAAAGTGTCTTGTTTCTCGTTTTAATTTAGCATTCTCTTCAATTGATTTATCATCAGTTTGTGAATCTTGTCAACTTGGTAAAAGTTGTTGGATATTATTTTCTTGGTCCTCGTGAGTTTGTTTCTATTCCGTTTGAATTAATATATTCTGATATTTAGGGCTCTTCATCCGTTGCTTCTCTTATTGGAAATCTTCATTTCTTAATCTTTGTTGATGGTTGCACAAAGTTGGTATGGATTTATTTCTTATACCTTTCAAATGTTTCAAAATAATTGAGACACAATTATCTACAACAATCAAAAAGTTACAATATGATTTGGGAGGCGAGTTTTGCAATGTATCTACTTACCTACATTATCTCGGCATTCTTTGTCGCGTGTCATGCCCTCATACTCAATCTCAAAATGATACTACGGAGCGACGTCATCGTACAATTGTTGAGAAAGGTTTTGCTCTTCTTTTTTATGCTTGTCTTCCTACAAGGTTTTGAAGTATGCTTTCACACTTCCGTCTTTCTTCACAATAGGACTCTCACCCCTATCCTTCAAAATATGTCTCCCTATGAGTGTTTATATAGGAAGTCTCCTGACTATGATTTCTTAAGGCATTTGGTTGTCTATGATACTTGTTCCCCCATCCTTACAACGTTAACAAACTTGAGTATTGATCCCTTTTGTGCATCTTTGTTGGGTACAATCAACGTATAAGGCTTATCTTTGATAAAATATTCCTACTAGTCGTCTTTATACCGCTCTTCATGTGGTTTTCAACGAAACTACGTTTCCATATCCATCTCACTCCTCTTCCACACCCTCTACTTCATACTTACCGCAACTATTAAACCAACATTCCCCTCTCCATTCTACAGTAGGCGCCCAACCCTTTGACTAGACCATCTGACCCGTTTACTTCACCTACGCCAAAGTCCTCGACACCCAACTCTTCGGTCTCGACCTCCTCTCAATCAAGCACGAGCCCCGTCCAATTCATGCAGTCACTTATCATCACCTCCCTTGACATCTTTACCCATCAGTGAAGATCCATTCTCAACTTCTGAAGGGGTGTCAGGATCGGCATCTTCTTTAGTAGCAGGTAATGCATCGTCTTTTTTCCTACCTATAGTCTATGTGCATGTTCGTCAAAGCACGCGTTCTCGCCACCTTCCTACTCACTTAAAGGACTATGTTATTGATAATCCCAAAGTCATGCACAACACCAAGCATCCACTTCCGCCTTCACCCAACCTATACAATGAGCCCAAAACATACATTCAAGCCTCAAAAATACCCGAATGCCAAAATGCAATGTAGATACAATATGAGACGCTCATTCGTAATTGGACTTGGGACATTGTACCGCATCCTCCTCGGTCTAACATTGCTGGTGGTAAGTGAGTTTATAGATTAAAGTGTAAGGCAGATGGTTCACTTGATCGATACAAACCATGACTAATTGAAAAAAGTTTCAATTAGAAGGAGGGCGTGAATTATGTTGGCACCTTCAATCCCGTCATAAATCCTACTACAATACGTAGCATTCTTTGTCTTGTAGTTACACACAGCTTCGTGCTTCGTCAGGTAGAAATTAACAATTCTTTCTTGAATGGTGATCTTACAGAACAGGTGTTCATGGACCAACCTCCGGGTTATGTTGATCCTTCATGGCCTAAACATGTTTGTTTGTTACGTAAAGATCTTTATAGTCTAAAACAAGCTCCTTGGGCTTGGTTTACCAAAATAAAGGTCTTCCTTCTTCTGATGCAGGAGCATCTGAGAGCTTAACTTCACCACTCCGGCTGATGAGACCAACAAATCGCATGATCATGTGGAGAGCTAGGAGGAGGTATATGAATAGACTCAGGAGATGGATCAAGTTGCATGGGTCCCGACTTGTCCCTCATGGCACACATGCATGGAGACAAGGACTCGGTGGTATGATCACATGCTCTAGATGCAAGGAACGAGTAGAGCTCTTTATGCATAAGAGGAAGCGTATGCATGAACCACCATGCATATTTGGAAGCAAGATAAAGAGGAGACGATTATCTCGAGAGGAAGGACAAGCTTATGAGGAGATTACTATACGAAGAGGAGCTAAAGGTCCGTACCTAACTAAGGAAGGAGAAGGCCGAGATCATACACTAGCCGGCCGAGATCTCAACGAGTATGTCCAGGATCACGTCCAAAAGCATGGAAGACATGGATCGAGATTCGTCCAGCCCATATCCACGTGATGATGGACGAAATGGATAGAGGATCATGAAGATAGAGTACGTCAAGAAACATGGAAAGGAGGAAGGTTTTGGGCTAATTTAAGTGGATAAATTAGGCTCAACTAGCTATTTTATTTTCAATCCATATTTGGACTTATTTTAATGGGCTTGTTTTTGTTTTGTTTTAATTATTTTGGTTAGTTAGAATAATTAGTTAAGATCTAGATATGATCATATCTTTAGGATTTGATCTTATCTTATCTTTTAGTTAGTTTGGGTTCGATATTATACTTGGCCATAGATTAGATTTTATCTTATTTTAGACCTAGTTGGACGTCCCATAGCCTATATAAGGCTCCACGTTTTTCAGTAGCCAATTTTATAAACACAATTTCGAATACTTTTCAGTATTTACTTCTCTCGTGGAATCGAGAACGAATAGGTGGAATCCTATTCAATCCTGAACGGGTGGGAACGCACCTAGTTTGGATCGTTTTAGAGTTATTCCTTCTTGGGGGATTTCCAAGATTGATATCTCTTTGCTATTCAGGCGACTTCTTGTGCTTTGAGAACTATCGTCTTTCCCTCTGTGTGAGATTATAGCGTTAGAGTTTCTTCAATCATTTCGTGTTGTGTGTTAGGGCCTTAGTTTCCCTAGTGCGCTCACGGTTGCTTCAAGGGATTCAACCAGATCTATCCAGCTACGATCCATTCCCTTCATCGGATCATTCCTCCATATATCCACTTTTCTTCCCCACAACTTTCCTTTCGGTTCTGGTGTTGAAAGATCGGGCAACCTTACGGCTAACCCCGTATCACCTTCATAATTGTAACACCCCGAATTCTGGGAACTTGGAGCGTTACTGGCTAGGACCTCGCAATGGGTCCCGGCCTTAGGTTGCGTCAACAATGTCGGATCTTGCAACAAGGCAAAAATATTTTTAAAATAAAATCTTTTCACAAATACGTATTTAATTAACTCAAACAAACTCTGGACCCATACATGAGCCAACTGTTAAATAAAAAACTCTTATGTAAATAAATAAAACATCATTATATAAACCCAACACCCAAACTCCTAGTACGAAAACCTAATAACACGGTAAAACTGTTAGCTACAATTCTAATACTAAGGTCACTAAAGCACACACACATATAAAGAAGTATTGTAAATAAATAAGCATGTAACACACATGTCCCGGTTTATTATCTTTTCTTTGGTGTAATTGGTCATTCTATTTTCCAACTTTTCAAGATAGCACAAGAGTCTCCCGACTCTTGCCCCCGTCCCCGTTAACTAGTAGGACTGGTGTTTGTACCTCCTCCCGTTTACACTACTGGACTGGTCGCGGGGTAATCTTCTAGCACCCTCGGCCCGGATAGACAGCTACGGCACATTACAATACACGTGTGCCTCTCTTTAGAAATTTAAAAGTAGTGGACTAATTCGTTCATTTTATTTCACAATCATAACACACACTACCCTAGTGCACACTCGGTATTAAAAGGTAGCTAAGTGAGTCCGATGAACTCACCTTATCGGTACTAGTCTCCATATCTCGCAATCTCGCCAGTCAGAGATCCAATTGTCCTGATCAATATTTATCAATCTTAGAACTCGTTCACCCTTAATATTGCTCGACTTATCATTCTCAACAATCACGGCATGATATCTAGCATCGATACCCTGACATTCTTTAACAACTTAGGTTCGAGGACTTATACGTCCATTTCACGTTCTCTTATTGTCAGCATGGTCGTTTCACTAAATATCACTATCTCATAAGTGCATACCTATTCTTAACATTATCACACTGCTCAACTGTTCCAAATTCTCATTCCGGTTCCTCTAGCAAATTCCGTAATTATCCGTCGTTTCATTAATATCTCACTAACTCTGAAGTCCCTCATTAATCTAAGATTATCAATATGTTTAACCTTCTCGTTCCGGTTCCATTCATACACCTTCTCAATTCCACTAAGTCCAAATATTTCCACATGAGTTCCGCATCCTCAAATATTTCCACATTATTATTCGCTAAACAATAACTAAGTTATTATGCAATAATCTAAATAATTAAATTATAACTTATTATTAACTTATAGTGAGAATTTAATTTATCGGAAATTAAAATTAACGGAAAAAACATAGGTTCGGATCTAACTGGGATTAAATCGGATTGGAAGAGGTTATCCGGCGTCAAGGCAAAACAACAGGTTCCGGGTTCAATTCTTGGGGATGGCAAAACCGTTGAATTGAACAAGGCAAGTGATCATGGGTTCAATTCCTACGTACAGCCAACACAAATCATATTAATTTAACCCAAAGGTCACATGTTCGAGTCTTGACAAAGGCATGGGACGACAATATTAAAACAAAACATAAGGTCTCAGTTTAAAACAAACCAAAGTGTTTTCAAAATGAAGTTAAGGTTTAACAAATGTGTATTAACGTAACCATTATCATTCATGGTATATTGCTAAGTATACTTTTGTTACGTAACAAGTGTATATCAACATAGCAATTAGTTTTCCATAAAAGGAGGTTTCCTCTATTTGAAAGGGTGTATACGTCGAGTCGGCAGGGATACAAAGTTTTATACCTCGTCTACGTGGCCTTTTTCTGTCCTTTTGTCCCGAATCTGCCCTTCATTACCTAAACCCTACTAAAGAGTTAAATACTTGTAGTGTTCTCCTAAAACTACTCTAGCTAACTTTTTAAAATTTTATTGAAAATATTAAAAATTAAAAAAAGTAATTAAAAATTAAAAAAAATAGAGAGAGGGAGATAAATTTAATTTAACTACTTAATTATCATTTAATGGTCGAGATTCATTTAATTTTATGTGCAGTTTTTTTCAAGAATTTCAACGTAACTAAACCCGTCAAGTCGCTACTCCATCTTAGATAATTGCTTCCGCATATTAGTCACTATACTATTTTTTTTAACGCAAATTTCAGTTTTAAATATTTTAGTTATTTTTTACTAATTTATTTGTTAAGAAAAAAATAACCAGTAACGACTTTTTTTAATTTTAAAAATAAATTTATTATCATAAAAAATAAACTCATATTTTTTGCATAATCTAACAAAAAATAAACGATGATATTAAAATAAAATAAACAACTAACGTAACAAAAATGAACACACGGTATAAAAAAGTAAATAAAATTTATATTAGCTCCTCTTTATAGGAGTCTCTCACCAGAATATATATATATATATATATATATATATATATATATATATATATATATATATATATTACCATGAATAAAAATAATACAACTTTTCAAAACTGATATGCAAACTATGACTCGTTAAACAATTTTCGATAGGATCATATCATATTCTTTCTGATAAAATTTCCCACATTATTAACGTCATAATTGGAAAAAATCAGGTTCATTATAACAACAAATTAGGTTGGATAAATGTAATTTTTAGCTCCATTTCAATTGTTGTTCTTCCTGGTGATGTTATGAACGTTGACAGGCCACCTCCACCGCCTCTCCTGTACTTGGAGCTCTGTCACTTTCTACCTCCGACCACCCCGTTTACATATGCTCCAACCCAACCCAACCCCACCCGTCATACATAAATTTATTCAAAATCTAAATTCAACTATTTTTATATTTGTTAATATATTTTATATTCTTTTAAAATTATTAATTGAGAAATATTTTTAAATTAAAATTCTTAATATCTACTTAAGGGCATACGTCATACATAATTTTATTCAAAACTTCTAACATATACTTTAAACACAACAATTGCAAAATATTTTTTTCATTTAGTCCGTAATTTCATCAAACGATTTCTAACACAAATTTTAAAAAAATTTGAAAAAGCAAAGCAACTAGAATATGATGTAGAGTACTCCAGGACGACCCACAACTCTATTGTGCCAATTTAGTCAAATTAAGGCTCATTCGGTATGAACCCGGGATTATTTCAAAATTATTTTTAAATAATGATAAAATATTTGATAATTAACGTATTGAATCGACCTAAATTTCTAATTTTAACCTACTTACGCTATTTTAATCGTTAAAATTTGAATAAATCAACTCAGGAAAGTTAGATGATCAGATCATCGGCTCTTAAAATAACATATGATGTTTCTATCAAATGCTCATTTATATTTAATGAATAAAAAAATTAAGATTACATAATTATGTTGACAAAAGATATATATATATATATATATATATATATATATATATATATATATATATATATATATATATATGATGAAGCAAAACTTAAAAAAGAGAAAGGTAGTCTACTTTGATAATGGCACGTGTGATGTCCTTACATCTAAGCCGTACAATCTGCTTGATGCGTGCTCTATGATTAATAATTAATGGTTTAATTTTGTGTATAATGGAACAATTGCTTGTTGATTATATTGCACTTTTGATGTATAAGATGGTACGTCTTCTCTCGTATAAAACTGATGATAAATTATCGATGGGGGTGAATTTTTTTAACTAGCTAGTGACCTTGAACGCGTTATGTGGGATTCGATGAGCTTAATTTAATTGTTTATTTAGTGACATTTTAAAGGTTTAATTACACGAGATGAACATATAATTAGGAAAGTAATATGAACAAGTGATTTTTCGATGTTATCACGATCTCGATTTTATCATGATCATATTGTGTCCCCTCAATTCGGTGAATGAACAATCCATTGGGTCGGCTATTTGGTTTTATTTATTTATTGGTTAATTTATCTTTTTTACCTTTATATTTGTCTATAGAAATAATATTTGATCAATTAAATAAATAATTATTTAATTCACAAATCTCTACACGCACAACACCAAGTTTGGACATGAGAAACTAAAAACGAATCGGGACTAAAGCCTTCGTAAACAGATTAGTCACCTGGTCACACTCATTTTGACTTGCTTCTGAATATATTTTATTATTTGAGGTAATGAGTCTTGAGTGAAAGTTGTTTGAGTTGTTCTTTGTTTTGTTTGATAACAATATGATGTTGGTTGGTTGACAATCCCAGGATGTCAATTGGTTGGCGGCCCTAAAATGTCAGTAGATTGATGTCTTAGGAGTTTACGATCGTTGGGAATAAAGTAAAGAATGCCTCTTCTCTGCTATTATATCAAGAAGAATTTAATGAGCTTAATTGAATTGTTTCAATAACCTCTCAAAGGGATTAAATACACAAAATGAACATATAATTAGGAAAGTAACTAACAACTAATCAGGATAGTAAATAATAATAAAGAGATATGATCTCGATCACATGTGATCACCCATACAGTCAGGAGAACCAAATATCACTATTGGCGTATAATATTGACTTATGTACGTGAGTAAGTGCATCAAGTTGGCCAAGCACCAACAACATCACGTGATCCAAGTGCATTGGGAGCTACCATCTTCACCGTTCATTAAAATCAACTATGATGGAGCATGACGACCTGATGGTTTTGCAGTTGCAGGTGGTGTTCTTCGTAATCGTGATGGTAAATGGTTACATCGCTATGGGGTCAATATTGGACTATGTTTTAGTTTTCATTGTTGAGCTATGTTCTATGGTCTAAGACTTACGTGGTAGAGTGGATATCGACATGTCATTCTGGAAACAGATTCACAATTGAGTATCACTCTTCTACTTAATTCCATTAAACGACATCACCCTCTTGCCAGTATGGTACTTATGTGTCAAGACTTATTAAAAAGAGATTGGATTATCGAAATTCGACATGCCTACTGCGAGGCGAATATTGTTGCGGACTTTTTAGCTAGTTTTTCTTTTGAACTCTCTATTGGCTTATATGTACTGCTTGACCCTCCCGATGGTGTAGTTGATCTTTTACTTCATGATGTAAGGGGTTGGGTTATCCCGTTTGCTGATCACTTAGCCTTTTTCATATATAGAAAGCGCATTTAGATGTGCGGAAGACCACTGACTCTCCTTCTTACAAAAAAAATAAAATTGATGTGTCTTAAATCCGACTCGTTACATTAATGATAATTTTGTCATTGTTCCAATTATGACTTAAGGTTAGTTAACCAAACAAATAAAGCATATTAATCTCCTTATAGCTATCCCAAATTATGACTCGGATCGGACATGCTTTTATGCCACATTAAAAATATAGTTGGATTGTAACTCATCCGGGGACAAGTTTAATTGGTTAACTACATCGTCTTTTATCATAAAGGACGGCTCTCAAGCTTTGACAACTCCACGAATTTCGTGTACGGGAGATTAATTTCGTGTACGAGAGATTAGATTTTTGTGGATGGTGGCATTCACATGATATGATGATAATGAAGTGTGATGTTGATAATATGAGTATTCGTGATGACAATATGGATGCAATGATAGTAATATGAAGTCATGCATATGGTATACCGAAGATATTAAAATGGTGTACAATCGCGAACCGTGACTCGTTGTCCTCATGTCTATCATGCTCGAGCAGAAACACCCATCCTGAAATTGTTCTCGCACGAGCACGATTAACTCCAGAGTTATTTGTCATCACTCTATCACTGGAAAAAGAAAAATTCTTGTTGACATGGGTAACAACTCATCTTAATAGACCAATCACAATTCTTCATTCAAACGACGCGGGATGAAAATTTTACGGGATGTTACAGTGCACGATTGTTCCACCATGACATAAATACAAGGTGCATGATCATAGTGATCGTGTTGTGTGAAGCAATATTATGCTCTTACGTGGCTCGTTTAAAATTGAGTTGAATATAAATTTTAAATTAAGCTGAAAAAATGTGTTAATATTCACTTTGTTTAGTCAAAAAGAGCTTGAACACAGATCAAGTAAGTATCTCATATTTTATCCTTACCGAAGTCGGACTTGTTACTCATCTGGCCATCTTTAAGGTAGTTAACTGGGTTAATTTTATAAATACTCACAAATAATAATAAAAAAATCATTTATTTTGATAAGTCTATATTTTGCATTAAATTTGACAAATTAAGTCATTAATAAAAATGATACGTGGACCGATCAAATAGGTGTAATAGTAGGAAGTGCAATAGAGGATTCTAACTCAACTAGAAGTGTCATACCAATTAAGTAATGAAATGCCTACGAAACCAATGAGATCTTGTGTTGGTAATGTACTTCAACTTCAACGGTGGAGATTTGAAGATCCGTTTGTTTGCAATTATGAAAGTGGGACCTACTTGTACTTAACTTGGCACACATTGTGAGCTGTTGCCTTTTGTCACTTGTTATTGAACTCATGAACATTTTCTGTCAAAGACAATTAGATTAATTAGAAATTTTAATATGAAGATGGTCCCTTTGGATTTCCAGAATCTTTATGCTTTTATTTCAAGTATGATTTTCTTGATTCTTTGCTTTGTCCCATACTTGCATGGACCAAATTTCAGATGATTGCATATTTATAATATATATATTATACAATCAGCTTGTCATTTTCTTCATTGATGGACATAATCATTGCCTTACTTCAATCTCAAACATAATTGATCAAGATTGCTACAATTAACCTTAAACTATTTACCGAATTTTCGTCTCCGTTTGGTTAAAAGGGTGAAACGAAAAAGAAACGGTAAAGAAAATTAAATGAAAATATTTTTTTATTAAAAAACCTTTAATTCAAGCTTTGATCTTTTTGTAATGCTTGAGGTTCTTCGCTAGTGTAGTTTGTGCATGGGGTATTATGCGTTTTGCTTTGAGTGTTGAATCTTATTGATGGTTCCAAACACGTGGCGAGGTCTGAATGGTGAAGTGGTGGATTTTGACAGCCAAAACATGGAAAGGGGATTCCCACTTCCAAAACAAGTGGGTGTCTTACATTTCTACTCAGCCATTTCCTACTTTTGGAAAGATTTTGTCTCTGACATTACAACACTTTTCTTTATCTTTTCACCGGTCTTGTATCCACTCAAATCCGACCTCTATAACCCAATCTTGTATTCATTAGTGCCCAATTTTGTGGCACCTAAATTTCAAACAACATCGATTTCGTTTTCGTTTCTTAGGAAGTATTAGTTATAATGTAAGAATTGTGGTGTTTTTTCCATTTCTTATTGTGTATCAGATTCTGTGTAATATAAGAAATATCGACCGAATTAAGATATATAATGAAACCTTTATTATTTGACTCAATTCATATAAATATGTCAACAAAACATCAAGTGAAATAAAATCTATCTCGATTTCACACCACATATCTCACTAAGGAAACTGACGGCAACACGGAAGGTAGTTGAAAATTTTGCGAAATTTTGATCACTCAACTAGTTAATTTCAATCGGTAGAGGTTGGGATTTAGGATAGGTGAAAATTATAAGAGTTGTATTAATGTCATTTGGTTGGTCCTTTGAAATGAAAACATAAATGTAAGAATAGAAGAATAAATTTAGTTTAAAATTTTATTTTGTCGACATAATCAACCATCAATGACTTTGAGATGTGATCATTTTATTTTCCTTCCTTAAGAATTATATTTTCGCTTTCATTTTAAACACACAAAACGATCTCTTAATATGAATCGATTGACTTGGGAGGTCGTGAAAACTTCTTACCCGTGGGTTGTTCTTAGTGGAGTGATTGATTTTCTCACCCGATTATGTACTCACGAGTCCTTAGGCTCCTCTAATTTAATTTGTGTGCTTGATTGTGTAATGTGATGTCTTTTCACCGCTAAAACGACAGTCTTATTGATCAACTAACTAGGTATAGACTTATGGGCCATTTGGTTGGAGTAAGAAACGGTTAAGGATAAAATAAATGGAATTGATGGTCGTCATTTTAATTTTAAAAGGACTCGGATTAGTATGATTCCGATCTGCGTCCGATATACATTTTAGCAAAACAAACAGGCTCTTATATTAGGTGTTATATATGTATGACAGGTTCATTAAAGACGATGGTTTATTCATTAAATATATTCTATCAAAATATTATACTACACAATCTTGTTCTAACCTATTTTGGTGATAGTTGATAGTATTCAAGATTGGTTCTTGGTAGGTTGGTATCTGTCGGTCCAAGCATCACCTACCTTTATAGGTAGGAGGTCTATGAACCAAGTGAACTCAATCAACTCATGTGTTTTGGTTTTTGTAATGTTTCTACATTTTGGAAATTATAACTTGGTAGAATGTTACGGTATTGTAGCTATAATCCCGTACGTCATTCACCACTTGAATATAAGTAATGATGAGAGCCACTTTGGTGGGTATAGTTTTTGGTTGTGGTTTAGTTTTATTAAATTAAAACTGGTTCATCATAAGTCAACTCAAACACTGACAAATAGTGCTGTTCACCGGTCCTGACCTGGACCGGACTGGAAATGGACCGAAAAATTCGGTCCAGGTCCGGTCACCGGAAGGACCGGAATTTTTTTAAAAAAAATTTTTTTTTTAAAAAATATTTTTAAATTTTTAAATTTTTTTTTTTTTTATATTTTTTTCGCACCAAAGCCTATTGCGGACCGAACCGAGAGTTAATTAGTTAATTTTAATTAATTTATATTTTTTTCAAAAAATTATTTGTTTAAAAAAAATATCGGTCCGGACCGGTCCGGGTTTTGGACCGAATCGGAATTCTTGGACCGAGGACCGGACCTGGTTGTTCCGGTCCGGTCCAGGTCCGGTCCAAAACCCGACCGGACCGGAAAATAACAGTCCTACTGATGAACACAAATATTAATTTGTATGTGGTGTATTTTAAGATGTCAATTCATCTAAGCGTCTTTGTATATTGGCAGTCAAACATGAACATATCAAAGTTCTTTTTCCATTAAGATTTTGTGACATTACAAAACACACTTTGAATATCTATTCATAGCAAAGTTGGTCACCAAACTGAGATGTCAACTTTAGCCAACTCGTATCCATGGGTGACGCTAATCACCCATACGTGGACATATCACACCAAAGCTCCTTATATATCAACAAAAATCTACAACACTTAGCATGTAAGCATTTTAACCATAAGCCTCACTGTGTCGATACTTCATTGAACACAAATTCTAACACATCAATCACTCTGTCACTTAGGAATCACTTAAGATATAATGCCTTACCAAACCCGTCAAGCCAATACCCATACTCGTACTCGAGATTCACAGCCAATTTTGCTCAGTAATCCTTGAGATGTTGGTAACGATTTCAGCCAACCCGAGCAGTTCTGTTTCTGTTTGGAGTTGCCACTTCACGAAACTCTTTATCTTTGCAGTTTCGTTTCTCCTCACTTTCGTCTACCGTAGTAATAGCCCCCACCTGAATGATGATGATAATGTCTTTGACGAGACCCAGAAACTCTTCCTCCGGCCGCATCCCACGAGCTGCCACCACGGCCCGAAAGCCTGCCAAACCCAGCTTGGGCCCACCCCGTTGTCTGATTCCCAAGCCCGTTAAGCTCCTCCTCTTCTCTGTCATTGTATTCCAAAACCAACCTCTTTATGTCCTGCTTCTCTTCCAGCTCAGCTGCCTCGTTCTGCTTTGAGGTCCGCACAAGAGAGCAATCTTGCGGGATGTACATCTGTTTGGTTTGTTGCTTGTGTCCACGCTTCACGAGCACTTTCACACGGACCTCCTTGCTTCCTCCATCCTCATCGTCTAATGTATCGTCACCGCTCTCACCGTCGCCTCCTTTTAAGTTCATTGGTATCATCATGTTGATGGTTGGTCTTGCTCTCATCTCTAATTTACGAGAATCCAAGCTTTCTTGCATAAGTGCCTTTAGCTCCCTTTCAAACTCCGCTTCCTCCAGAGGGTCCACCTGTGGAAACTTCTGTCTGACACGAAATTCCTCATCCTCATCAGAAGCGGGGCCAGCACCATCATCATCGTCGTCATCACTATCACATCCATCATCGTGATTTTCATCGTCCAAGTCATCTTCATCGTGACCTTCGGCACCAATGGTGCCGCTACCCGAGTCACTTTCACTATCACCTGTCGCATCTTCATGGACACTTCCGTTTTCATCAACACCATTTGCGACGCTTTGACCATTAGCCAGGCTATTTTGACTAGCACTCCTGCTTGTAGGCCTCTCGTTGTCGGACTGTTTCTCAATGCTTGCCCTGCGCTCATGTTCCTCTAGCTCTATCAGAGCTGAGTTGACTTCTTCGATTGATATGTACCGAGTCATACTGGGCCGTAGATCAGCAAATAAATCCTGCAAAAGTTCTTAATTTCAACAATACCATAAACATACAGTGGATTAACATAAGCAAGTATCATAGTGAGGAGATGCCAAGAATACCAGAATCCAAAGGACTACAGAAACCATAGTCATAGTGGCATGTGCGCAACACAAGCAATTACCCACCACAAGCCATTATGCACAAAGATACTTTGCAAATAGGCATTCGAACAAAGAGTTGAGTTACATTCTTTTAGATTTGTCAACTCAGAAAATATTTTCACTGCTAGATTATGTAAGAAAATTGGAGTATTCTACCTTTTTATGGCTTCATAATAAAATGGTGTTTTTGGGTTGTTTGAGGTTTTGTTGGTTGTAATTTGTGATTTCTCTCCTCCCCCCCCGCCCCCCCCCCCCCCCCATTTATTCTATATTCAATTTACCACTGGTTTAAAAAAACTCCAACTAAAAACGATGAGGCACACCATTGGGGCCACATGAAAATGTTCCTGCATTCAGTAAATCATATTACATACGTCTTTTGTTGTTCTTGTATGTAGGTTAATAGATTTGATGGAAATATTCTCAATGGAAAACATTGTGTTCCTTAAATGATGTGATTATACTCCGTGACTGTTGAAAGAAAAAGAATCACATGGACTGATTGAGAATGACTAAATGTCTTCTTTTTTGAAAATGCAAGCCAGTCAATTGGTGAGATGTGACATCACTACTCAACCACCATCATCCAACAAATCTTGTCACCACCATCAATCCCCCCCAAAATAGTATAAAACCAGGGCAGTCCTCAAAAGACAAATACGTTCTCAAGATCTTAATTTTCCAAGCAAAAAACGGTGTCCATTCATCAGGTTCTAAGGCCACTTTCGCCGATAGAACAATCATAATCAATTGAAGTTGACTGGATAAGTTCTCTATTCAATCCGGTCAAATGGTGCTGCTATTGACAACATTTTAAGGAAAGAAATAAAAATCTACATACCTGTAAGTCGAACTCGATATCCAGTGGCAGTGGACCTTTGCTGAGGATGTACCTTTGGAAATGAATTAAAAACCTATCAAGTTTCCTTTTGGATGAACCTCGGGCAAAGTAATGACCACAAGTCTGTAGAAGTGTGATTACAAGCCTCATCCTAAAACAATCTTCTGGTGGGTCCAATGTATCTTGCTAACAAAGAATAGACAGAAGAGTGACATAAATCAAAACTAATGGCACAGAAAAGAATTTGATAATATCATCAAAAGACAAGAAAATTTAAGTGCATGAGAATAGTTAACAGCATACAAAAATCATCCAATCAAATTAAACCACCATGAGGTTACATGCTTTATAAATGTTAGGTATCTTCACGATTACTGATATACTAAACTGTGATAAGATCACACTCAGTTCTGTGCCAATCATAACTTTTTTCTTTTGTTCTTTTTTCTTTCAGTTGTATTGTTACATGTGACTTACACCATACTTCCAATACACAACGTGCACTTCAACAATTACACAGTTCATCCAACTTTGAGTGTGGAATTCAATGAAGGAGACACAGATGACATTAGAAGTTCCATATGCAGCTGAAATTAATAATATTTTTCTAAAGACAAAAAAATGAAGCTATTCAGTATCATGACACTTGGGACAAAACAAGTAAACCCATATATACTTCTCTGATATATAAAACATATTGATGAGTGCCGGCATAGAACACCAGCACCCAAGCTCTCTTTTGGACAAGAATATATGAAAAATCAAGATCTCAACAGAAATGAACAAATTAGAGCCTATGTTCCAGAGAACAATTTTTGTGCACCAAAAGAAAGGGAAATTCATTATATTTTTCTCAAAGGTCGTGTATGTATTACATGGATGGGTGATGGGTTAACCAAAAAGACATTTTGTAATCAAAAGAGTTGGTAGAAAAGATATGAAGCAACCAGTTCATGATCTTGTTTTCCAAAAGATGCATATTATTAATGCTATACTGCACAGGAGTTGAAGTTATCTATTTCTGATTAAGATGCCTATGACCTCTCACATGGATATCAATGATGGGTCCTGGAAGCAAAGTTGAGTAACTGAATAGATCCCTATTTCTTCCAGAAGGGAGCTGTGAAAGCAATTGTAAATTGGTCATGAGTCAAAGTAATCCATACCTCTGCAGTACCATGTCCGAAAACAAGAATCAAATAAAGTGTTTCGAATATAACAGATGAATCCACGTGTTCAAAGTTGTATAGTTCCCCCAAGAAACGCATATGAGCAAGGCGCCTTTGCTGCATTCCATAGTCATTCAACTCTAAACCCACTCTTATCTCTTCCAAAACCTGAAATTTAGTTTTATTAACTTCTGGGGAATACTTCAACAATGACGAAAGAAGTAAGAAACGGAATAGGTAAAAAGAAATTAATATGATTGGCAAGCATACCTCATCCACTACAGCAACAGCAAATTCATCATGATATCGGCTCAGACCAGCTGTTAGTAAAGCAATCAAATGAATCTGACCATACTTCCCACGATGAACTTTTAGAAAGCATTTCAAGAGGTAGGACTCGCATTCAATCCATGGTAGTTTGCGGAGTTGTCTGAGAACGTGCTCAATAGAGGACTTGTCAAGATCCGAGAAAAGCAACTTCCTAATATACTGCACATCACATCAAGAAATGAGCTAATGTACAAACAATTGGTGATAAGGCTGACATTATTAAAACCAAAACAAAGTTCCAACCTGATGCAATGGAGGTCGAACTTTAGTAACTCTAGCAGGTCTTTCTGGTGGTTTGCACAAATAATAAGCATTTTCTACAAGTGTACTATGACGAGGATCCAAATTCTTGACATTCTTCAACCTCATCAGTATCTCCAACATGTTAGCCATTCGTATAGCTGTCTCAGGAGAACGATACAAAAATCGCCCGCACGTTTCCAGAAGATTGCAAGCAACATCGATGTTATGATGTGTGAATTCGTCCAAACAGGCCTGGGAAAGAAAGCTTCTATTTCATAATGAAAATACAAGTAATCTTGTAGGAGGGTAATACCAAATTTACTATCACCGACACAACTGCATGACTTTCCAACATTATATTCTTCACAAAACACTGCAGAATACAAAAGCATACCTTCAAACATGTAAATACCAGGCCAGCAGGAGCAATTTTAAACTTGCAAAGTTCGCCAATAAACCTAATATTCCGGATCTTTGTTTCTATGTTCATTTGGTCCTGGATCCAATTTCAAACTGAAGCATTAGTAATCAAGAAATTCAAAGCACAAAAAGCCGATCAATACTTATTTAAATTCATAAAAAAAATATAGACCATTAACCTTTTTATTAATCAAGAAATTAAACTCCTCTTCCAACATTTGTAAGAGCATGGTAGAAATATCCTTCATACAGGTAGACAATGTGGCAACCATGCGCGAGTAATACGGAAGGAGCTCCAGAGATGTCCTAGGGACGTTGAACAATGCCCTCACAAGCTTTTTCCTATTAGACTTTGAATTTAAGTAGCAAAATTCTACCTGAAGAATATATCAGGAAGAAATAAGGATAACATTAGACAGGGAAACTTTGCATTTAAAATGAAATGCATAAAATGTGAGAGAAGGATTGATGAATTACAGTAAGCTGATCAATAAGGTCACGACTAACACAGCCAGGAAGTCTTTGCAATAAACTATCCAAATTGGTCCCCTCGAGACCTTTAAGCTTATCCTTATCCTTCTCATTTTCTCCCCTCTTGTCCATGCTTTTCTCCTTCCCTTTCTCTTTGTCAATGTCTTTCACTTTCTCTTTGTCATCTTTATCTTTCTTTTTCACATCTTTCTCCTTTCCCTTCTCGCTGTTTTTACCATCCTGCAAGGATCCAGAATCTGCAGACATCTCAACATTATCCTGGACAGAAGTTTGACCCTGCTCAGATTCTAGTGGGAGATCCTGTGAAATCCCGCATGGTGTGATAAATCAGACTTATGTACCAGTGTTGCAGAAAAGATTATGTCAAAAAATGCAGCAAGCGTGAAAGCGTGTAAACATTCGCAATTTAACAGCCATATCAACATTTGAGTTCTCAAACAATGTCATGTGAGACTAAGTCACTGAAGTAAGTACTGCAGCATCAAAATAACATGAAGATGGCATGCTGGAGTTTAGACAGATAAGACGCTAGGTAGTTATAAAGATAAACAGACTTGGTAAAACATTTTATTAATGACAGATGACAGAAATTGAAGGGAGAGCGTAACATCTCCGAGCATTAAAAGAAAGACTAAGAAGAGTATCAGAAGGCATTACAAATAATTAAGTTTGTATCAGAAGACATTACAAATAATTAAGTTTGCATGATAGAAACTAAAAAGGTTCCCAAGAGGCTGCAGAGTTGAACAGCCGGCAAAAAATCATGAAATCAACACACCTAAAATGAATGCACTAGCAACTGTGCTACCAGTGGCAGCCTATCAGGGATCTTGGAATATAAGAAATTTTCATAATCTCAAAAATGATCAGTGTGGGGAAAAGTTTTACGTTCAAATTAAGCTTTGAAGTGACGTGATCCCCTAAACCCCTAAAAAGAGTGTTAAATTTCCGATTCCATAGTGTTTTGCAAACACGGTTGGGGGTATACATAGCTGTGTCACATCAGATTTTCCAACAGAGGGCCAGTAAATATTATACTTGTGTCAAAATTGGTCAAGAGTTGTATTTACAGAACAGAATCTAACTTCAAAATGATTGCAAGACATCCCTGCTGAAATTAGCAGATACTACTCTCCATTCCCTGCTTAGCAAATTATATCCCTACATGGAAGTCACTGTCAACACCCCTTTCAGATGTTTCTTTTGGAAGGGTTAGATTAAACTCTTATTGAAAGGCTTATTCACATGCATGGGTAATGTGACGGGAACAAGCAACTATGCAAATGCGCCAAAATGCTTATATTTCAAGAACAACAATGTTCCAGGATATAAAAAAATACAGAATTTTCAACCAGATGCCACAGAGAAATAAAGGCAGCAAGTAAAACTAGTTCCGGTCACATTGAACCTGGATGTTGTTTTTATAAGATTCAAACTGGGAACGGGCCAATACAGTCTGGTTCGTGGATCGCTAGTGTGTGGAACTGCTAACGTTCCGGTCCGTAATATTACGGTCAGGAGCGTTGCACAGCAGCAGCAACAAAGAATGTCAAGAAAAAGAATAAACCAATCTTCTAAGCATATGACAGTGCTATTGAAAAAATGCTAGTAGCTCTAAGGATGATAGAAGTTAAGAATATAGAATTTCATACAGCAGAATGGTCTTGTATTTTTGCAGGTTGCTCATTGGCCTTAGGTTCAGTTTCTCCCAATAGAACTGCAGGGACAAATGCTCTGCCACACATCAAATAAGAACATTGTATATGTCAAAGACAAGAAGTTAATCAGAAAATAAATAAATAAATTTCATTTGAAGTGCAAGAATGGTTCGTTGTATCCAGCGGTGCTCATGTCAGACCGTCAGAGTATGCAAAAAAACACCAAACAGGAGACGGATAGTGTTTGCATCCCAACATCTCTAAGATCCTAAACTCATAATACATCCAAGCAGAATAACATTCAAGTGCATGAACCATGTAAACTTAGCTCTATGCTGAGCCCTGGTGGTGAAAGGAGACATTGAAATTACATGAAACCATGTAAACTTAGCTTTATGCTGAACCCTGGTGGTGAAATGAGACTTTTGAAATTACATGAAATAGAGAATCTTCTTTACATTCCTAACCAAAACCACAAAGGAGTAATTCGCACTCAGATCAATGATTACACTACTCATGACTCTTGAAGGCTAGGTGGCAATAACTCTAAGCTTGCTAAGCTTACATCTTAGCCAAATCAAACTTCAGACTCACACTTAATCCAGTCAAGCTACACAAAAATCTATGAATTGGACTAGCTTTGTAACGAAACAAATGCTTCGGTACCAGGCTCATGGAATCACACAACATATTCAGAAGTAAACTTGAATGATGATAGTCCTTTAAACCTGTACTACATGCTATTTATTGAAGACATGAGTTCATTGTAAGGCTACCGCTTTCAAAGGGAAGTAGTCGGTCAATCTCTGCATCTAAAATTCAATTACCTTATACTATGCCACAGTTAACCATGCAAGGAAGCAAGTAATTTGCACTTCTCAATGGTGGAGACCGTGGAGCCAAGAGGTACATCATAATTTAGTATCGTAACCATGTGAATCGTAATGGAGCAGTCAAAAGAATCAAACAAGAAGAATGAACAAAGAACTTAGCAGCAAAAAAGAAAAAAAAAAAAAGCACATTATCTAAGGTATAAAAGTCATAGACTAGTGCACTAAAACTTCTTCCACTTAGACAAACCTAAGATCAGGAAGGCATTCATAAAATGCCCTGGTATCTTCATCGTCCCATATCGGCTCAGGGGCAAGTGATTCTTTACCAGCAGTGGTGCTCAAAGAATCATCTCCACTTGTCACTCGGGTAGTATGACCATCTTCAGGCATCACTGGAGGCTGCATGTCAAGTGCTTCTGCTAATCTATAATGCAGCCATGAAAGAATAAAGTATGTAAAAGGAGGCAAAACAGTGATCATCATCACAATGGTGAAGTACAGTGACAAAAGAACTTACGATGAGACACCTCGGTAGAACTGGTCATAAGATTTTCGCAATCTTTCATATGAAGAAAGATTATCTTCACTCAACTCTCCCTTGGCATTCAGAATTTTCGAATTATCATGCTCCATTTGGCGAAGTGACTGACAAGATAATTAATCAACTCACAAGAATCAGAAAAGCAAATCATGGAGGAAAATGTTTATCTTAATCCTTTTAAATTACTTCATTTTAATTACACACAGACTACACCAATCAAACAGAAACTATTAGAAACTAGAAAAAAGAACAGAGCTCATACAAAGATAACTGAACTTACAGCATGTTCAGCCTGCAGAGCTTCGACTGCAGCTTCATAAAATGCATTAAATGCCTTCTTGAAAATTTTCTTTTGATCTGCTGTGATATTCAAGCCCTTATAAAGCTGCAAACAGGTGTCAAAGAGAATTAAGTGGAAAATGCATCATATAAGTTTGATTCAGTGAACAAATGCTAAAAAACATTACGCTTTTTTAGTACAATTACACCCTAGTTAAGAACAAAACAAATTTGAGAATTCAACAATGATTAACATGACCAAGGCCCATATGTCACTTAATTGTAATTTTAAAAAAAATGAATTAGCATAAACATTTCAGCTACAGAAATCAAGCTCCTCCTTGTTCTCTAACACTCGGAGCTGAAAAAGGTTTAAACAGGTACCTACCTAGTAAGTTTACAAGATAGATAAGAGAACTTAACCATTTATATGATCTACTTCTAAAAGTAGCTCCAGACAGCCACTCAATTTATCAGGTGCAACCCTAAGTAGTTCTTGACTTCTTTCTGATCCCAAATCCACTTCTTCTCAACTTATCTGAAGAAATCTTAGAGAGGAACTATGGAACTACATTTTTTCGATCATTACCAATTGACATATTCCGAGAGAAAAATATCCCTCAAAAGTCAAGGCAGCCAAATCAAATACTCTTGGGCATTGTACAACTTTTGTTCTAGCCCAAGTCTGTAAAACACAAAGCTAATTCATCATTCTTATAATGATAATCCTTGAATGAAGCGTGACACATGGAGTTTGCACTCTGCTCATAGTGACTGGTCTTCTAGCACCAACACAACTTCTAATTTCAACATTCTTATCTGTAAACACTATTGAGCCAAGAAAGACGGGATCTTGAAACCGGTAAGCTATGTTACCTGGACACTTAATACTGCACGTCTAGACCATGTAGTGTCACGAAAAAAAACAAATAATAAAAACAAACAATAAAGGCCATCTAAAAGAGAACATAGAGAAATTAATAAATAAGTTCATTCCCAGACTCGCTATGGCTATGTAAAATACATAGCTACAAATGACTTAGATCATTACTTCATCATCAGGTCTCCTCTCACATTTTTTAGACTGCTGTTTCCCCATGCCTACCGTTTTCATTACCAGATATATTCTAGACAACATGAACTTTCACATACTCTGGACAACAATTGTGAAGCCTAGGTTGCAGTTTCAAACTGATAATATTATATCACCATTCACCAAATAATAAATTAGAGTTGCAACAGTTCAATTTTTGTACTTGTCCGACCCAGTTCCTACCAAGTACACATTTACAATAGGTTACCAAACCACTATCATAAATATATTCCAACAATGTTGCATGATCTATTATCTAGTAAAAGCTTCAATTCATGATATCCAAATCAAGAAGAAAGATAAGATGCTACCAGAAGGGTTGACTTGTATCATTCAGAAAGGGAGAGGTTTATAGTTACCTCCTCATTTGCTTCTGGACCAGATAGTGGAAGTCCAAGGAACACTCTTCCTTGTCGAGCAAAGGTTGAAAGAAGAGACAAATTGGTATGAGCTGAATCGCGGTCCTTCAAGTGGTCTACACTAGTAAGGTCCTTAATGATGTTAACAAAAATGCTACTATCTTCTACAATGCCAACAAAATAGAGTTCCAAAAGGAGCTTCAGAATGCTGCGCTTCTTCATAGCCTTCGAATTCCTGTCAGATTCCAAATCCTCTCCAGATTTTCCGGGAGAGAAAACTTTTAGGAGTCCTTGGGTCAAGGTTGGTGAGAAGTCCTGATATCTCTGATGAAGCAATGAACAAACCTGAACAAAACAGAAAGCAGGGAGACAGCAAAACTCGTGAGTCGGTGTAAACATCACGTGTAGAATTTCTTCCTTCAACTTCCATTTGTTGCTAGAGATAAGTATAAGAGGTTGGCGAACTATACCTGAACTGCTGCTTGTATGTCTGAGGTTTTAAGCTTGGCCTCACATATTGCTGACACTGCTTCACTGACAAATTTACTCAGATTGACACCTCGTAACTCATCTATCAACCCTTCACGCTGCTCTTCGGTTATTTGTTTAAGCTTTTTTATTACAGCTGTGTTACGCTTGATGCTGGAATCTAATGTCCGGAGAAAACCAGCATCTGAAACCAATAGATAGCTCAATAAATACAAAATGATTACGGAACAACCTCACAATAGATGCATCATTAAGCTATTTTCTTATAGGGAAAAAGAAATAGACTGTGATCCCTGAGCCACAAAGTATGATTGCCAGTAGAGGAATGAGGCCCAACCAAAAGGCTTTTTTGGTTTTTTTTTAAAAAAAAGCACTTCGTCTGAATTTTCTATACTTAAGTTCATTATGCATTTCCAGTTGAACGGAATAAGTCTTGAAACTAACCAGGCCTTTCAGGGTTTAAGTTGCTCCGACGAAGAACCATTTTGGCTTCCATTGATTTCTTAAATTCCTCAATGCGATTCGCGGCTTCCTGCAAGATGTTGAGTGAAAGACGGTCACACAAATGAAACAACTATGTGTGCATATAACACAGATGAAGAAAAACTGGAAGTTTATAAACATAACAATCAACCACGAATGTGCAATGGAAATTAAGACAATTATTATAAGCCAAAAACAGAAAGAAAGGGAAAAAAAACCCCGAATTCTTGCAAAAAAAACTAACCTTATCATCTGGCTTTCCTTGGTGCTGCTCACCGCCACTGCGACACTCGTCTTCTTGTTTGTCCATTACTATATAATCACAGAGTATGGAATTAAGAGGGAAGGAAGCGAATATGGATCAACTTAAACCTCCATTGAGTCATCATGACGAGTTATGAAAGCATCAATAAAAAGTGTTTTAGAAGGAAAAAAAACTCATCAAACAAACAACAAAATTCACAAACAAACTCAACTAAGACACATATACCAGGATTAGAGCCACACAACCCTTAAACAAAGTGAGGATTTGAGTTACTTTCAACTCCTCTCCTAAAGGAAGACATGCGGTTCGATTTATAGACCATAGAACCATATGCAAAAACCTAACAACCTTAATCAATTTCACAATAGTTAATTAATGGGGTAATAAAATAACAATCAATGTGTGAAAGTTCTGGATCATTTTTTTTGAAAAATAAATAAATAAAACATAAAACAATATGAGAATGCTGAAGCACTTACAATTCGTTCAAAACTTAAAAATTGGAAACCATTCAAGCTGAGAAATCCTAAACAATATCCTAGACCTGAGAGCAGAAGCATAAAGTAACTCACAAAGTCGGTAGGTAATCCAGACAAGAAAAAAGGAGTAAACGAGGTAAATAGGCATAAGCCAGTGAAGCAAATCTCCCCTCCATAATCAACCTAAACCTATTGATCAGCAAGGGTGGGGAAAATTACGCTATCAACAGAATGAGATATCCGTTTGTTTGAAGGAGCGAAATTTAATATTAAAAAAAATAAAAATTAAAAACATTATGCATAAAGCCCTAATCGAGAAATGGGAAACGTCAACTCCACCAAATTGACATTCATCAACTTCTCCGAATTGCTAGGGTTGGGATTTCAGCAATGAAGAAACTCAATCCATAACCTAATACGATGTATGTTCTTCATCTCTTGAATTTCACGAATGATCAATAAAAAAGTTCAAAAATCGAGAAACTCACCGCCGAACCACCGCGACTAGCCTAGAGGGTATTGCGTCACCGGAAAGCGAGGAGAAGGTCTTCGGATTCTTTATGGAGGTTGGAGATTATCGAAATGAAGTGAGAAGACGAGAGATTGGGGGACTCTGACTTCAGTTTGAGAGAAAATAATAGGAAATGGAGGGAGATAAACAGAAATGAGGAGCATTTGTTGCCCTAGGGCGTGAGAGGGATGAGGGTAAGTGGGGGGGTCTTACAAAATATAGAGGTACAGTACGTTAGTGCATACACTACATACATGGGTTCAGACCGGTCTCAAACCGGATGAAACAACCGGATGTGGGGAATATTTTGTAAGAATGAACAAAACAAATTGGATAAAATTTCCTTCTTACTATTAGAGCCTCCACGATTAAAATACTTCGACGTTTTTTAGCTTAAAAACAAGCTAAAATAAATTAAGGGAGGGTTCAACGTCCTGAAAAGTGATTGTGAGGTAATTTTGTGTTCATTGTCTTGATCTAATTTTTAGTTCAATTTATTTATAATTTATATACTATTAGTTATAATACTTTTTACGACTTTTTCGTTTGGTAACTTTAAGATTTGGTCTTTTTCGATTGATGATCACTATTTTTTTTTTCCATTTGGTGTTACGGGTTTGATCATTTTTCGTTTGGTGTCCTTCAGGTTTGAACTTTTCCGATCAACCCTCCAAATTTGTTTTTTTGCATTTGATGCCCTCAAAGTTTGATAATTTATGATTGATGTCATATTTCCATTCAATCAATGCAAGTAGGAAAGATAAAGAAAAACATTCATTTTATGTTTTTATAATTCGCTTTGGTTCAGGTACGGAGAGGTTTCTCAAGTACGGCATTACGGAGCATTGTTCATGTGACACATATAGACTTTTTTTAAGTTTTTACTTCTCTAGTTTTTTCGTTAAAAATTTTGTACATTTAGTTTAAATTTTTTTGTTCATGTAGTTCAAATTATACTATACTAATGGTTCATATATTTTCCAACTAATAGTATAATTTTTGAACTACACTAATGGGTCATATATTTTCCAACTAATAGTATAAAAAATTGACTAGTTTTCTTTTTAGTTTGTTTCCCTGTTTCTTTTTTTCAAAATGGTTATTTTTTCGCTCAAATTCTATGTTATGTTAGTTCATATTATATTGTACTAATAGTTCATATATTTTTATAAATTGTTTTCATAAGATCAAGATAATGCATGTATTAATATATAAAATGTTTAAACTAATCAAATGTTCGATTTGAACTAATAGTATAAATTTTTTGAACTAACAATGTTATGATAAATAAAATATTATAAAATCATAACTATAAAATATAAACTTTTATAATATTAGTTCAAATTTTTGTATCATTAGTTCGAACATTGTGTATAATAATTCAAACATTGTGTTTTATTAGTTCACAAAATATGCATACAACATCTATTATATAATACTAAAACAAAAGTGTATAAAGTCATGTGTCATCGTCACATTAAGTCACCCCGGATTTTGCTACATGTTATCACCACATTAGGCCACATAGGATTTTGCCACATGTCACCACCACATTACGCCACATCGGATTTTGTTATATGTCTTATTTGTATTAAGACAATTGTTTCCATTTTTATATTATTTAGTTACTCAATTAAAGATAATTTAAGATATGATATGAGATATAAGAAAAGATTATAATATAAACAAAAATGCCTAGTCATTTACAATTTATATTTTAAATAATCGGATGTTTTGAGATAACCTAAAATATATTGGTATTCATTCAGTATCATGTTTATCTATTTATATTAATAATTAGTTTATTTTATTTCCAATAAGTATATATTATAAATAAATTGGCATAGCCAATTATTCATAAATGAGAATATTGGACAAATCTATTATAATTTATAACAAATAAAGATATTAGATTATTATTCATATGTATTATTCAGGATATATCTTATAATAGGTATTCCTATACAATTTTTTTATAGCCAAGTCTTAAATTTTAGCATATATTCTTAAAAAAAATTAATAATTTTGTTAAAAATATAAGAAGATAGGTTTGTCGAATATTCTAATTGACTATCATATATAGTATGTCCCCTTTATAAAAAAAACAAATCAAAAGTATCCCTTACCTTCTAAAAATTGCAAAATTGCCATAGCACGTCTCATAAATCATTGAATGACGTTACTAATAGTAGACAATTGGATCAAGTGAATCAACTACTCAATTTTTTCGTAATATTGCATTGTAGCACCTCTCCTCACCTGAAATGTTCCCTTTATAATTATACTAGGTGTCAGGTGTGGCGCGTGTGTTTCACACGCGCTTTGTCTATCGATTACAGAACTTTGATTCGGTTATTATCCTGTATATATCAACATTCTATGATTTGGTATAGGAAATGTTATTAGTCTGGTATAGTATTACATATAATGAGTTGCGGAAAATAAATTAACATACACACGGGAGCGTGCAAACTCTACGTAATCGGAAGAAGGGAACAACTTGACCTTGATCGTGATTATTGAGAAATTAGAGGCGATATAGACAACCCTTTGAAGTCAATTGCAATTAGTACAATTGTTTAAGCAAATTCAATAATATCTTGAACACAAGCATCCCGAGAAGATGCTCTCAGGTTCCGCGTTTAACAATGAGATGCTTGCTTGCACATTATTGCTTTATATCCTAATTGTTCGATACTAATGGCTCCGATACTTGTCCTTTTTCTCATAAGGTCATTACTAATTAAGATCAATATTTTTTTAACTAAGTCTGGTATGGTTTCCTTATAGGTTGATCTAGATTATTATTGATAAGATTTTTTTATGAACAATAGGACGCGGGGACACATGTGTTATTTTTTGTGACTTAACTATTTCAGTCAAATGATACGGGGTTGAGAAGAATGATCTACTTGATCAAAGAGCTTTCACATTTTGCTGACGAGGTTAAATATGTAGTTTGCCGAAGAGGTTAAATATGTGAAGATAAGACGTCAACTTGGGTATGTGTCAATTAATGGGTGACACCATTGATGTATGTCGAGCAAAGCTATGACCACATGACAATCAAACTTAGTTGTTTTTCATATAACTATGACTTACAATTTATATTATGCGGGATTGACTATTGAGATCTATATTATATGCATGTTGTGGACTTATTGTGATATGGATTTTGAAATTGTTTTATGTGATTAATATCCTTTTTTTTTTTTTGCTTTTTCATCATCTCTACTATTTGATTTCGATACTTACGAAGATCAAAACTTTCTCATTTATTTATTCTCTATCTTTCAAATTGTTTTACGAAGCAATCGAGCAGGATCCTTTCAAGAGATCAGTCGATTGGTGCAAATAAACCTCGAGCTTTTGCTCCGATTTTGCCTCTAATTATTAGTACACTGATTTATGGTTTTAAATTCACATTTTAACCTGGTCGACCAAACTAGATTGGTCAACTAGGTCTCTCATCTTTTGGTTTTTTTTTATAAACCTTTTGTATATATTTAGTTTGGACTATTTATTTATTTTATTGTCTTAATTAATTCGCCAAAGCGAGACATTATCTTTCTTTGTTCGATCCTCACTCCTTATACTATAATGAGTCATGTAATTTATTTGCAAGATCTTAGGCTCACACTTCAACCCTCGTCAACTGTATTGGATTACCGAACGATGCAATCTCATCAACATCATCGTCACCGTCATCATCATATCACTTGCTTCTTATGTCGCCGTCTTGAAACCCCCACCCACAAAATCTCCAACTGACACATAACTAGGTCTCTCATCTTTTGGTTTTTTTTTATAAACCTTTTGTATATATTTAGTTTGGACTATTTATTTATTTTATTGTCTTAATTAATCGCCAAAGCGAGACATTATCTTTCTTTGTTCGATCCTCACTCCCTATACTATAATGAGTCATGTAATTTATTTGCAAGATCTTAGGCTCACACTTCAACCCTCGTCAGCCGTATTGGATTACCGAACGATGCAATCTCATCAACATCATCGTCACCGTCATCATCATATCACCTGCTTCTTATGTCGCCGTCTTGAAACCCCCACCCACAAAATCTCCAACTGACACATTACAATTTTCATTCTAGTACAAATTTTGGATAAATAAAAAAAATAGGGTAAGATCTACACCAAATTGTTCGGCATAAGGAAAGAAGGTCAAATATACAGATAGTTTTGAAATAAACATTTGAAGTTTTTCATTTTGTCTAACCAACCTTGGTGAAGATGAAGATAACTTCATTGAAATTTTATTATAGGGAGTTGAAGAAAGATAATTTCATTGAAATTTATTATAGGGAGTGGAAGAAAGGCGATTAAAAATTCTCATTTTATACCGGACATAAAAGTGGCAACATTCTAAAAACCAAATTTACAACATAACTTTTACCATAATTATAAAACTGAACACATAGTTTTTTCCCCCTCTCAAATCTCATTGAATTTTCAGATTAAATTTTAGGGCTTAATTTAATGTTTGAGGATTCAAATTACATAATCTATGTTTTTGAAATATTTGTTTCTAAAAAAAATAATTAAAATAGAGCTTAACGTGGATGTATTTAATTTAATTGAATTATTCAAATTGAATTTTAGGTTGAATTTTAGATGTTAGTCACATATTCACGTTGGTTACAAAATGTGTGTTTTGTTGTCTCACGTTGGTGCTCAATGTAATTAACGTCAGTTTACGCCGAACGCTATTGTGAGTCAATATTTGTAATTTACGGTTATTTGTGTTATGACTTTTATTTTTAATGTGTTGCGACTAGGGCTGTTCATTTTCCGGTCCGGTCCGGGTTTTGGACCGGACCGGACCGGAACAAACAGGTCCGGTCCTCGGTCCAGGAATTCCGGTCCAAAACCGGTCCGGTCCGGTCCGGACCGATATTTTTTTTAAAAAAAGATTTTTTTTTAGTTATAAAATATTATAAATATATTAAAAATTTAGTGAAATAAAAATATTAAAATTAACTAATTAAGTCTCGGTCCGATCCGGTCGCAATAGGCTTGGTGCGAAAAAAAATGAGGAAAAAAAAATTTAAAAAAATTAAAAAAATAAAAAATAAATACAAAAATTTCCGGTCCGGCCCGGTCCGGACCTGGACCGGACCGGTGAACATCCCTAGTTGCGACTTGTCATAAAATGGTCTAAATTGACATCATGAAAAATATTGAGATAATTGTAGGGTTGTTACATTAGACAATCAACTCAAGTTCGGCTTGTGAAAAATTTGGCTTGAGTTCGTTCACCTTCTAAACGAGCCAAATATGAAAACGTTTTAAATATCGGTTAAAACTTAGACTTGACTCGGATTCAATTAGTTTATAGCGAGCCGAGCCCAAACATGTAAAAAAAACTCAACTTGTTCGACTCATATAACGTTGCATGCCCTATTATATTAAAGGAGCTACTCAACTAAGTTCAGTATGAACACATTTTAAAATTCGACTAAAATTTAAAATTGACCTGTTTATAAACCAACATAATTGAGTCCAAATCGATTCTAAACTCGAACCATGTCGTTAGAACGACACTGTAGGTAATAATATCAGTCCAACTACTCAGACTCGGCTGCTCAAAGTGGGCAAGCTAATAAGTTGATAATGAATACATTTTAAAACCTAGATAAAAAAATTAAATTTATTTAACTATAGTGACAAATTATAACCGTCTGGGTAGTCGTTATCATAGGAAAACACAATCACTTTTTACATTAACTTCATAAAAATTGACGGTAAAAAGAAGAGAAAATAGTCACTTTACTTCATATTTTCACCATGGGTATAAGGGTGAAAGTGGATATTTATGGGTATTTATATGGGTAAATGGGTGAAATGATGTGACTTGTAGGGGGTGTGATTGATTGATTTGTGTTTAATGGGTGGAAGTAAGAATGGGGTATATATGACTAGCACACCTACATCACAACTTTGAAGTTTTAACTGATAACATTACTCCTTAAGAAACGAATCAGTACCATATCACACATTTAAACAAAGACCAAAGGCAAAGTACAAATATATAAATGATTATAACAACAAAGCCACGTATAACACACGCGTCATCGTCCTCCCTCCAACTCTATAAAAAGCCTTGCTTGCTCATCTACTTCCAAAATTCCTCCATTTCCATCTTCCTCGAGCTAAACCCTAACCAAAAGACCTGAAAATGCCCCAAGTCGACCCTCACTCTTTCACCGAGTCAACTCAGCCATTCGCAACTCACATCTCACTCTCCCTATTCTTCGACTTCCCATCTTCCACCATACGCTCCTCCGCCATCGTCTCTCTCCCCTCCCCTTTCTCCGGCGACCTCTCCCTCGACACACGTTCTCTCTCTATAATCTCCGTCATCGATCCGGAGAACAAATCTGATATTCAGTTCTCCCTGGATTCTAAATCCGACTCCATCAAGGGAACTCGCCTCACAGTCTCGCTCTCAGGCCAGTCAAAGTTCCTTGTCGTCTTCACTACCTCGCCTGAGTCCTCTGCTCTCCAATGGCTGTCACCTCCTCAGACGTTCAATAAGACTCTCCCGTTCGTTTACACGCAGTGCCAGTCGATTCATGCGCGATCGATCTTTCCTTGTCATGATACGCCGGCTGCCAGGATCTGTTACTCGGCTAGACTTAATATTCCGAAACAGTTATCTGCGGTCATGTCCGCCAAGCATATCGAGCGTCGATCGCCTGTTCCCGGTTAGATTTGTCTTCCTTTCGATCGTTTTATTTTTATACACATCAATGAAATAATTGTTGCTTGCTTGACTGACTGTGACCGGTACTTTTGAGAATTGATGATATATGATGACATAATTTTAGTTTAAAAATCGTTTCCTTCTCGACGAGGAATGACATCAGCTTTCTTGTATTTTGAGGAAATAAAATGATAACTTACCGTTGGAATTCCACCTGAAGAGGGATACTTATTTCTCCCCTTTACAGATACAAGTCTTTGAGTTCAATTTCACAAATAGTGTGTTATTGACTTGTGGTTACTGCTAATGAGTAACTAATTGATGGTCGATGAGTATTATACCTCATTCTTCTGTCATGTCGCACTTTTAAAGAAAACTATCAAATACTACTTCATCACAAAATAAATGTTGTTTTAGGCATCAATCATATTAATTTTTATTTTCAGTGTAGCATTTTTAGTATTCCCTCAAGTTCTCGATATTTGACATTAGAGAAAAAAAATCTATTAAGAAAACTGAAAGTAGAAGATGTTGTATTTATTGATGCACAATCGTTTTAAAAATTGTATAAAGACATGGTAGAATGTGGAAAAATTTGTATTGGAACACAGAAAAACTGTGTTTTGATAATGCAAATAATAAATGAAAACATTGAAAAGGCAGATAAAATTCTATTTATGAAAGATTTAAGTATTAATTCTGTGAACCAGAGGGAGTACAACTTTGTACATTTTCTATGTTCGTAAAGAAAAATAAGACTCATCACACTCCAATTTCTTCACCTAATGTGCAAAATGAGTCTATTTGAACAGCCTCTTTATAAGTGTGTGAAATTGTAAAACAACATGTATTTTGAGACAAAGGGAGTACACTATTGTACCTCTATAGTTGCCATGTTTTAGGGGTTTCCTGAACAGTGCCCCTTTAGAGTTTCTATGCTACACAGTTATACCTTTATTTACTCGTCTACTTTTTTTTTTTTACTTTCCTTAAACTACAAATAACAATCTACTTAGAATTACGAGGACATACCAAATCAACCACAAGTATTTTCACTCTGAGGGAGTACAATTTTTTATGGATAAGGGGCGATGCTGTTATGTAGCATGAAAACATGCATTCAGAATTTATGTTATGATTTTATACATTATTGGCTTATAAAGTTAGTTTGTTGTAAATGAAGCATTGATTACTTAAATTCATAGCTTGAGCAATGCTGCTTCCGTTTCCTGTGACCGACATCTACCACTTTGTGTTTTTTTCCACCTGAATTGGAATTGATTTAGTTCCTTGTGACGTTCTTTGATTACCCACCTGCAACTGGATACTTTTATGTGTTATGGACTTGGATGAAAAATGCATATATATCATGAACATGTCAACCCTCTTACATTCCTAGCTTGAACAATGCTGCAATAGTACCTTCCTTGCCTGAGTTCCACTTAAAAAATTTCTATTCTGAAAAGAGACCTTAATTTGAACCTGATATCGTCATTTCAATATAATATAAATCAGTTTGTATAGATCCTTTATTTTTTGAATATCATTGTACGTGAACATTTGTGTGAGATTCCTAAATTCTAAAGTATGGTTAATATTTGATGTTGGATACAATTTTTGGTACCTTCTTTAAACGGAATCACGTTGATTTGACTCCTTATAGGCGAGGCTGAGATGGCATGTGACGGTTCGATGTGGTGTGCGGAAGATAGGATGGTTGAAGACTTTGTGATGGAGCAGCCTATTCCTCCCTATTTATTTGCATTTGCTGTTGGAGAAATTGGACACAGAGAGGTGGGTCCAAGGACTAGACTCTATGCAGAATCAGTGCCAACACTACTGGATTCAGCAGCTAAAGAATTTGCAGGTACTGAGGATATGATCAGGCAGGGAGAGAAACTGTTTGGCCCTTATGATTGGGAAAGGTTTGATTTGCTAGTTTTACCGCCAAGCTTCCCGTATGGAGGAATGGAGAATCCCAGGATGGTATTTTTGACTCCAACTGTGATTAAGGGAGATGCCAGTGGAGCACAGGTTGTAGCGCATGAGCTCGCTCATAGCTGGACTGGGAACCTGATAACCAATAAGACAAATGATCATTTCTGGTTAAATGAGGTACAATTTTCACGATCTTTTGTATACTGTATTCTTTATGACAACATATTATTTAATCCAAATGCATAATGTTCATCAAGTTGACCCTTTTTTCATATTCAAAGTAGATTTGTTATGTTCTTGGCCTCTGGTCGGGGAGGAAACTGGCCCTTGGGTATTGGATCAGTGAAACCAGCTATAAAACAACTGAGAAATACTGCATGTTGCATTGGTAAATCAATTAGTTTTTACTGTTTGACTGGTCTAATGAAACCAGCTGTTTGGGTGATTTGCTAGGACATTTTTACAGGGGCCTGTTGGAGCAGGCAAAAAATGTTCTTGTCAAACTAATTTGGTCTAACATTATGACGCGAGCATTTCATGCTATTGATTCTTTTTCCTTGTTATCCTCTTTACAAACAAATAATCTTTATTTTGTAATTTGTGCTCCAATCTAGAAGAAATGGAGGTGGCTACTCCCTTGATGTTCTTGTGTGAGCATTCTGGTAAATGATATTTCATAATTTTGAATCACCTTCTATCGCAGACACCATATGACACCAGGGGTGATTGTCTCATTATTTTGATGTCATAACAAATTACGGGTAGGAGAAAAGTATATTTGTTGTGAAAATGTGTTCAAGCCGGTGTTTTGATCATCTTTCAGGGCTTTACAACCTACGCTGAAAGGAGGATTGTTGAGGCTGTGCAAGGGGAGGACATAGCTGCATTGAACATTGGCATAGGTTGGAGGGGGTTAAATGATGAAATGGAGAGATTTAAGGACACCATGGAGTTTACAAAGCTCAAAACAAATCAGGAAGGAGTGGATCCAGATGACGTATATTCTCAAGTTCCATATGAGAAAGGTTTCCAGTTTCTTTGGCGTATTGAGCGTCAGGTATGCATATGCTTATTTTGAAACAATAAATGCTCTCAATGGAACACTGGAGTAGGGGGTGTTCTCAATCTCCATATCCAACATGCAACTGTTTTTTGGTATACTGTACAGATTGGAAGGCCTGCATTTGATGAATTCCTGAAGAAGTACATCTCAACCTTCAAGTTCCAATCTATTGATACAGAAACTTTTCTGGATTTTCTGAAATCCAATGTCCCTGGAATAGAGAAAGATATCGATTTGGTGCAATGGACAGAGGGTACTGGAATCCCTGAAGATGCAATGGGCCCAGTCTCCAATATTTATGACAAGATTATATCACTTGCAAATGAATTTAAAAACGGGATACTGCCGAAAGAGGACGAGGTTGCAGATTGGGGAGGTCAAGAGTGGGAGCTCTATCTGGAAAATCTTTCCAAGTCTGTAGAAGCTTCACAGGTATATGCTTCTCGCAGCCTTGTTTCTAATTTGCATCTTGCTTTGAACCTATATTTTCAGCTGTGAAATAAAAGTTAGGGCTCGTGTGCTTTGAGGTATATTTGCATCTTGCTTATGATTTCCAGTTGGTAAATTTTGAATGACAAAAAACAATTGTGGTTGCAGATAATAGCGTTGGATGTGCGATACAAGCTAGCTGAATCAAAGGACTACGAAGTGAAGGTTGCGTTCCTACAACTGGCGATTGCAGGCAAGTGCAGGGACTATTACCCCGAGGTTGAAAAGACGTTGAAGGAAGTGGGAAGAATGAAATACCTCCGCCCACTTTACACTGGCCTTGTACAAGGAGGCAGCGGGAAGGAAGAAGAGAAGGTGTTAGCCAAGCGAGTGTTTGCAGAGGCTCGCGAAAGCTACCACCCGATAGCTCAAGGAGTTGTTGAGTCCATTTTCTCCAAGCATCTTTAGGGCAGCCCTCAGTATTTTGCCAAGTTTGCAGGTACTGTAGACATTACTGTATCAATCCTCTTTTCCAAGCTTCTGAAAACACTGTTCTTCGCTTAGAACATGACAATTTAGCATCAGTGAATGTTGTTAGATTTCGCTTTTGTCAATGAAACAAGAGCAGAATTGTGACAATTCATTGTGCAATAGAATAAAACTGGGGAGCCCACAGTTCCAAGTCTTAAAATAAAAGTGCAACTATGAATGTCAGGTCCGTTTGAAACGGTTAAGAATCAATAAAAAAAATCGTGTGTTTAGCAACTAGAATGAAATGTTAAGAGATTATTTCAACACATGAAAGTAACATAATCATTTCATTTTCCCCTGATCGTTTTCATTCCATCTCTCTAACCAAACGGGTGCTAAGCGTGTAACAGAGGCCCATCCATGGAGTAGGAACTGTAAGTGCTTGAAAAAGTACTAAAAAGACCTCCATCTTCCATTTCAAAACTCTGTTGGACAGGGAAATTGACCGTTATATCAGGGTGTGAACTCATCATGTCCAACGTCATTGCCACTTCTTTCATAGTAGGCCTTTGCTTCCCATTTAAACACAAGCATCTTTTGGTTAGATTAGCCAGTGCTTCAATCTCCTCCTTGGGACACTCCTTCAAGACTTGCTTGTCCAAAATATGATGTAGCTGAGCAGGACTCTCCATTATCTGTAAGAACTCTGCTGCCAGACTCCTAGACTCTTTACTTTTGTCAGTTGATATCGGCTTCTTGCTAGTTAGCAACTCCAGAAGTACCACCCCAAAGCTATAAACATCGCTTTTATCTGTGAACTGACTTGACTGAAAAAACTCGGGATCTAAGTAACCAAACGTGCCTTGGACACATGTAGTCACATGAGTTTGATCCACAGAGATAGTCCTGGATGTTCCGAAATCAGAGATCTTCGCCTTGTATTTCTCATCCAAAAGTATGTTGGACGACTTGATATCCCTATGGTATACAGGAGAAGAGGACGACGAATGCAAATACGCTAAAGCTCCTGCACATTCCGCGGCTATCTGAAAACGCATTTTCCATGTGATGTGAAAATCTTCCGTTGGGTTATGGATATGTTGATAAAGCGTACCGTTAGGTACAAACTCGTAGACAAGCAACGGGACATCAGTCTCGAGACAACACCCATATAGTTTAACCACATTCCTGTGATTCACCTGAGATAGAATTACAACCTCATTGATGAACTGAGCCAATTGATTTTCATCAACTTTCTTAGCCTTCTTAACTGCTACAATTGTTCCGTCTTCCAACATGCCTTTGTACACAGTACCTTGGCCTCCGCGGCCAAGTACTCTATTATCATTGAAGTTGTCCGTCGCTCTCATCAACTCGCTTTGGCTAAAAATCTTGCTTCTTTCTATAGCGCCTTCGCTAGCAAACGTTTCTTGCTGCAATAGTAAACCGCCATTTCTTCTGAAGTTGTCTTCCCTTCCTTTGATTTCCTTCCTTCTTTTCAACAATTTGTACATCCCAGCAAGCAAAAGCAAACCAAGTATCAAGCCCAGACTTATGCTAAGACCTGCATTTTTTGCACATCATTGATTCATTGTCGTGCCAATTTTATCCTGGTAAAAAAAGAAAGGTGAATGTAATCTAAAGTTACCGAGGACGAGTTTGGCTGAACCGCGAGGAGCAATGCAAGGATCAGTCATTGTACCATTTCCATGGAATCCATTAGGGCATTTACAAGCATAGCCTCCTATACTGTTGACACAAAAATCTGGTTCCTGACAGACATTGAGGCTTCTATTTTGACATTCATTTATGTCTGCAAATGACATGGAAATGATTAAGTTACTATACAAACGTGATTTTTGATTGATTATGAATCATTCCGTTTCCGTAAATGATTCTTAGCGATTTCAAACTGACTCCATGTTAGAGAAAGTAAGAGGTTACCTTGACAGCCCTGTGAAAGGTATGGATTACCAGTAAAGCCCTCCAAACACTGGCAACTGTATCCATGTATATACACTCCATCTTCATCAACACATCTCGTATTCGAACCACATATAAGACCTCCATTTCCAGAACCTCTTGCTTCAGCGCAGTTGCGGTATTGTGACAAAACAAACCAATTATAGACCACAGGAACCTGAAGCTTAGTATAATCCATGACAGGGGTGGTCAAATTCGCCACAGAGAAGTGGTACGAGCCAGCCTCTCCAACAAAGGCGAAACTGCAGGGATTAAAACTCTGCACTTTAGTATGGTTATTGAAGCTATCCACCTGAATCCGAAGATCCGACATGGTGTTAGAGATTGAGGTCTCACAGCATCCACGACCAGAGCACGTGCCATTAGTCACGAGCTGTAAGTTAAGACAGGAAGTCATGCATCCAGTCAAGTCATTCCCAAAGCTCTCGGAGTCCCAAACACGGGCAGTGGTATCGCATCCTATGGCTACAAACTTGTTCCGTGTGGAAGAGACGTTAAAATGGATGAGATCGAGTTTGTAGAGGCTGTTATCAGTGGAAGTAATCGGCATGTTGTTGTTGTAGCATTGGTATGCTACACCGGAGAGGACACGGATGCTGTGATCATTGACGTCGATGCTGAGGACTTCGTGTTGGGAAGTGTAGAGACGGGTATCGTTGTAGAGAAATGGGGTTGGTTTGATGTTGCTGGTGGTGTCGCAGGTGATTCTGTATCGGACGTCGTCGTTTAAGTAGCAGCCTGGTTGCGTGCCGAATGGGAAGGGGATTTTGACGCCACCACATTCTTGTGGACAGCCTTGTTTCGAGATTTCGTCGGCAAACGTAGCTGAGAGGAAGGCTGTTGATAGTGTTAGAATGGTTATCAGCAAATGGGACTTCATTGTGTTTTGTTTCAGTTTTCAAGCAAGGTTAGCTGTCTGGATGTTGTAGGGGAATTGATTTGACTAGCTCACGCATGAATGGAAACTATATGGAGGTACCAAAATTGGACTAAATCAAATGAATGTAAATAGAAAGTCATTTGAATTATTAGTCGTCGATGCTTGCTCTATTGAACTTTGAATTAGTCTATATAGAAGATAGAAAGTCCTTATGACTTACCGACCCCTGAAGACTTGTGATGAATATATATATATATATATATATATACACACGTCGATGCTGAGCCATCACGAAGGAGACTATCAATCAACATATATATATATATATATGCTGAGCCATCACGAAGGAGACCATCAATCAACCGACAAAGATCATCATTCCGAACGAGTTATTTTTTATGACGTAGTGGAAATCCAAACATCATTGATTAAGAACACGTAAGGTTCTAAACTGTAACAATGTAAAAGGAGCAGCAATCGCATGATTGCGGATGAAGATTGCTTATTATAATTTTCAAGAAATAACATGGATAATTGCAATTATTAATTCCGGCAAAAAAACAAAATAATCTACAATTTCTTAGTTTCCCCTTCTCATTCTCTCTACAAAGCATGGTAGGTATCGTTTTGAACTATACTGTAACTACAGCTATATTATGAGCAAACAAATGATAATAAAAAATATATATCATAATCAGGTTTGTATCAGCAGAACTGAAAAAGAAGGTTTCACTCAAAGAATGGCAAGGGCATCACAAATATATACACTCGCTGCTTATGCTTCGGCTTTAAGTCGTGCTTGTTCGCTTTCAGTTGAGCACTGTTGTTCATTAGAGCGATGGACGTCTTTCTCTTGAACAGCTCCACTCGGAACCTCATCTGCAGGAGGCTTTGCCTCCTTCGACTCTTCGGCATTTGCAGGCTTTCCCTATAGAAAGTTATAAAAGTCGGGTTATCGGATATGTGATTCTGAGCTAAACGCATTATAATATGATGGTGAACACAACCGCCATCCGACTGGTATCGGTTGGGTCCAAGAACCCATGAAGGAAGCCCTATGGGGTGTTTTAGTGTATGCTAAAGATCGGAACATAAGGAGCATATATGCTGCAAATTAAAGACAAAATATAGCAAAGTTTCCTGATATGGCAAGTTTTAATTGTCTATATAAACATCAGCTGATATGGCAAGTTTGAACTGTACTTGCCAATTTGACAACCATTCTGTTATATAGAATGTGATTATATGAGGACTTGCTAAGTAAAATTTTAAACTGTGGAAATGTCCCACATCGACAATTTGATAGTATGTGAACCTAACATTTAAATTCTAGGGCATCAATATGATAGTATGTGAACCTAACATTTAAATTCTAGGGCATCAATATGATAGTATGTGTACCTAACATATAAGTCCTAGGACTACTACTATTGTCAATTGGTTTTAGGATGGGGATTTTCAATTTTCTACAAGCAGCGTGACTTGTTCACAAAATACTCGGAAAGCTAACTAAATTTGTGTATTTTGTACATCTAGGGATACGGAAGCATATATGTTGTCAATTGCGGTGGAGCTAAGCAGCATAGAACACTTGTTTTCAATGCAATAAGCAGAAGAATTCAAAACACAACATACCTTGTTTCTATCACGCCATCCTAGAGCAAACGGTCTAGACAACAAACTCATTTTCCTTGCTGGCACCTCTGGCGACTGTTCTTGATTGCTTCGTCCAACTGGAGAATCCCTGAAATATATGACAAGGAATGAGCAACCTTGCGTCAAAAAATTATAATGAAAAAACCTTCTCAGTGAGTTAGTTTATCCAATTATCTGGTATCGAGTTACATTGGACTCATTTCGGGATAACCTTCTCAGTGATAGCAAGGATAAGCTGAACCACTTACAAGAGAAAAAACAACCAAATTTTGTAACCATGGTTAGGAAATAAACTATCGAATTTTTACTTTTTTAGCAACGCACAAAGGAGCTATGGATCTGCAGATAAGTACATAAAATTTTTTAGAAACTGCTCAATCTGGTAAAATCTGTTGATTTTAAAAAAAATTATTTTTCAAAATTTTGGTTTCTGGATGATCTGAGTTATACAGATTTTTCTCTGTCTCAATTTTGTGTCTCATTACACCAAAGTTTTGGCAATCTATGCCAATTCCACCTAGACAAAGGGACTGGACTGTTTAGGTGCACATTTGGCAACATTGTAACTTTAAAAGACAATTACCACATTTAGGTGTGTTTGGTGACACAGAGAAACTAGGGGTACAGGTAAAGTTTAGCATTTTGGTGGTTTTAGTGGTATTTAGAAAATTAGTGACAGTAGGAGCTTCTAAGATTGAATAACATTTGAGACATCTCTTTTGAACTACTTCCACTAGTGTTTGGAGCTAAACTAGTTTCAAAACGCTCCTTCAACCGCTACCTGCTGCTATCTATAACAGCACCACTACTGTTTGACACGCCAAACACACCCTGATTCTCTCCGGCATCTTGCTTAAATCCCAACTTAATCCTAATATCAGCACATAAGCACAATTTCTTGTGTTTTAAATATTCAGCAAAGTAAAATCAATGTACATTCATTAACATCTGGATTGCAATGCTCGAATTTTTTGATCAAGATCCAATAACATGCAATCAATTGGCACTCAGAATAGCCACCTATGACATACCTTGGAGAAGCTTGTGTTTTAACTTGGCCAGACTGATACTGCAACGTGGCCTCTAACATTGATTCTGCCATGACTACCCTCTTCTCCATTGCAGCCAGTGAAGCTATTGCATCTTCGTATTTATCCTGGCAGAAATTATCATAGAAGTTCACAATAATTATCATGGAGGAAATACACGTATTTAGACAACATACATTTTCTGTTGGTGCTTGATGCATGTATATGAGGGTATTTAAGGTGAGTAAACTTCATTCAGCTCTACAGTCATTGCACTCCAAACATAAGTAAAGGCAGGCAACTGATGAGTATTACCTATGGCACCATCAAGGTCATTGAAACATTTATAACAAAAAGGTATTGCTAAATCATATGCATTGAGATAATGATAGGTTAGTGTCAAATGTAAGCTTTCCTAAGCTCTGCAGTCATTACACACTTGATATACACTGTAGTAGGCAACTTATAGATATTACTTGTGGAACCATCACGGATCTATAGAACCATCACTAATTAAGGTATTACTGTTAGTGACTGTTCGTGGTGAATGATGATACACTGCCATCTACGTGTAGCTGGTGGCCCACTCAAGCCTCAGTAAGCAGAAGAAGAGAAAAATAGTTTAGAAGATTGTAAGTCAAGATTTCAATCCTATTACTTAGGGCTGGGCTGGGACGGGACGGATTAAGGCCATCCCACGTCCCATCCCGGCCATTATATATGGGACGGGATCGGGATGGGCCTTGAGTTTTTTTAATAAAAACCATTGGGCCCTATCCCGGTTGGGACCGGGACGGGACGAGATCAATCCCGCGTGATCTATATAAAATTTGTTTTCACCTTTTCGGTTTAAAATTAACAATTTACGAAAACAAATATTCGTTGATATCTCAAACGAAAACATCAAAATAGAATGTCGCAACAAGGTTTACAATAAATAATTAATTTGTTAAGCCTTAACAATGCCGCAACTAAGTTCACTTTTCATTTGACTTTGTAGATGGATTTGGACAATTATTAACATTATAAGGACAAAATTACATGATGGTCACTACTCCTTATGTTTATATATTTAATTATTTAATTTATGTATAAATTTTAATATATGCGGGACGGGACGGGCCTTGCGGGACGAAGAAGGTAAGGCCCGTAGCCCGTCCCGCGATATTTTTGGTGGGACGGAACGGGATTTAAAATTTTTGGATGAAAAACCAGCAGGATCGGGACGGGATCGGGATGGGATCGGGACGGGCCCGGGATTTGTGCCCAGCCCTACTATTACTCCTTTAAACATTTCTCACTTTTATTACCAATCCCTACCTGTTGCATTGACGAGGACAAACTGAAAAAGGAATTAAAATTAACATAGTCATAGCATAAAAACCAAAATATTAAAACCTGAAGAACTTTAACAGCGTATCTCTGTGCTTCTGCATCTTGCTCAGCAAATCTGCGAGCATCTTCCGTAACCCGTTGCTCTTGTTCTACCCTCATAAGAACCTACGGAGAAGCAAAAACGAAGGGGGAAAATGACATAAAAAAGACGATCAAAACTATATTTGCAGTGCAACTTTAGGTTGGACTATACAGTATGAGCGGAAAATCCAATCATCACCTGAATCATCGCTTGTTCTTGTTCCTGCTTGTCTTGTAGGACACGACGAAGATCTGATAGCTCCTGTTCCAGTTGCTCAACCTGTGTGTGGAGATACAATTTGAATATAAATCTACATCATTTGTTTGTTATGAAAGGTTACTAACTAATTATTTATTCTTGTATTAGTTTGGCATGAAGCCCAATTGGTGGAATGACTATAGCATAAATTTTCTTTCCAAAACTCATCAAATGGAGGAAACTAGGATGGATAATTGGATAGGGAAGAAAAATCATGAACAAAATGTCGAGACACCCATAATTCCATGTCTGGGAGGGGGGTGATTTTATTTCAACTCCCATGTCTCCCATTTGGAAATTTAACAAAACAAAAAAAGAGATCTGTGCATAATGCTGTCGAAATGTACCCTTGCACTTAATTCGCGTCGATTATCTTCCTTTACCATCTCCATCAGTGCGGTCTCAAGCTCCTCAGCCCTAATGTCAAAATATGTTGTAAGAATTGAAAAGGCAGCAGACGAAGGCATGTGAGGTAACTAACTAGTATTTACACAACTATATCTCAGACACGAGGCTAAAACCCGAAAGCATTGTCTTAGAAGTCTTCAAATGAAATTTCGTAAGCTTTAAGAATTAGTAACTATATAAAAACCACCACAAATAAGCAATACTGCTTCAAGAGTCTAAAAGTATACCGAGTAACTAGTATCGATTCTTGATCTTGATGAATAGATAGTTACTAATCGTTCAAGAAACGCTCCCAATTGTCATTTATGTAAGTTCTTGCTATCGTGAAAGAACAAGAAAGTCTAATAATATGAATTCTTATCATGCTAATATGTAAAAGAACATTATATAAATATTTACACTCAAATATCAGCACTTATCATGTGCATAACGGATCTTATATGTTTGTGTCCTTGCATTATTAGAAATTAGGGAAATCCCTATAATTGACCGATTCTTCAGTGAATTGGGGTTGGTAATGGTAGCTCGATCTGTATTAGGATTTCGGGAAACCAAAAATGAGAGGATGGTGATAGCCATGAGAGGATGATATGTAGGTAGCAAACAAAAATCCTTTAAAAGTAAAAACAGGTGAAAAGGAACCAATAAGTCAACTCCTTTTCTCGTTTAGTTGATTGTGTACTCACATACTGTACAACATTAGGTAGCTTGAAAAGGTCCAAGAGAGTGATCACATGAACCATTGTGACATCAAACTTCAATATTTGACACATGATGCTTATCAAGTTCTTTTGTTTCAAAAGTTGAAACCATGGCGGACTATTGCAACAGTGTGGTGTACTGTGATGTGGACAACACATCTCAAATGAGGAAGAAATATAAGTTGGCTTTCTATTAGCTAAACTGGAACAACCTTTGTAGGAAAAGATTACATGGCAAACTATTACCTCAATTCGGCTGATCTTTTCTCTTCAAGCAATTTGCATAACTCAACCTTCAACCAGACAACCTGCAAATAGAATACCAGGAAACTATTTGCATTGAGGTATTACTACAAGAATGACCGACAATACCAAAAGTCATAATCACACAAGACACATCAAAGGCTAGCTCAGCCTCAAGCTATGACAAGACCAAAGTAAAGTCATAATCACACAGGATACAACAAAGGCTAGCTCAGCCTCAAGCTATGACAAGACCAAAGTGTGTCCGACAGGGCTAATAAGCAAGCCAAACTCCCACCTTGCGCAGTTGCACCATCATTTCAATGATGAATCAATAGTCTTAAATTTATAATCTGATGAGCTTATAAGCAGCTAACTTCTCTCACTCACAACCATACGTCATATTGTGTAAATTTTTAATACAATCACAGTTGACTGCAGAATTAGTTCCTGAAGCATATGGAAGTTGAAATATGATTGTACCACGAAATATTAAACATGTTGTAGGGTGACTTTTCACCAGGGCAATGCCAAAAGATGCCAGCCAAAATCCAGAGCTAAATCTGACCATGTTTCTAATCTATCAGATCTTATCAAACACAAGACAGCCCAGTCAACAGATACAAGCTTTTACCAGAAGCCCTAACTACCCTGATAGGCATATAAGAATATTTTAGCCAATCCAAAGCCAGCCTCAAAGCACAGTCAAAGTACATACTGCAGTCAATTACAGTTGTCCATGTTCTATTGTTCTATAACAATTAAGGAATCATATTTCTACCGATCACAAAAGCCAGCTGCACTAAAAACAATGAAAGCAGAACTACACAGTAATTAGCAGCCGTTATTGATAAGTTTGATGAATGAAAATGACATCTGCATAACAGAAAATCAAAGAATCCTAGTGAAGCTTTCTGAGAGAAGAAACATTTTACACCAAGGAGAACTGGTTCAAAAATAAAATATATTAAGAAAAAAAAAACAAAAAACTACCTGCTCCTGAGGATCTAATCCAGGATCAACGTCCACACCTCCATTAGTGATAAGATAATCATTTGAAGACTCCAAATTTTTTGCAGATCCATTGGTCTGTTCATTGGCAACTTCTAATTTCTTTGAAATTGTTGGTTCAGAATCATGTCTGAAACCATATAGCTTAGATGCAAGACCCTTCGAATTTTTCCATACTTGAAGTCCTTTTGATCTTTCTTCAATTGAAGCTACTACAGATGGTCGATGTTTTTCTCTTAGCTCATTTAACCTTGCTTCATGTACATTTTGATATCCCATGCAAGCTGTCAGCACTAGCTGACTGCTATCAAATGTAGAGCCAACGAGAGATTGTAGCAAAGTCACGGCATCGCCAGCATCCTTTGTTGTAACCAAGGCAGGACCTGTAAGTAACTAAGAGAAACTGAGTACCATGATCCAATGCCAAGAAAATATGGACTAATAATAGGCAACAGAATCAATGCATTTTTAGTTCTCTCTTCACATATCTTTCTTCTCGAACAATTAGTAAACTACAAAACAAAAATTGTTGGTTGGATGTACCATATAACTCCATCAACGCGAGTGCCGTTTTGAAAAGCATAACACGGTTCCCTTCAAAGAGAAGCACATCCCATATTCGAAGAACTGGTATCACATGGAAAAATACAAATCAGATTGCTAAATTTACAACGGTTCTTTACGTACCAAACAGTGAGTCAACTAAAGGAGAAGATAATGATCAAAATAGCTATGAAAAAAACTCAAGATCCATATTAATCATTGAATCAAGAAACATAGAACCTGACCGCTTTCCCACGGGAGCATATTCAAGAATATTGAAAGAAACCATGGTCCTGTAACCCAAGCAATCTGAACTCCCAAGTAATCAAGATGATTGACTGTTTCAAAGGCATGGATATACACTTTCAGAGATGAGTCAAGACTAAGGATTTGTTTGGCAGAAAAAATATTGTATTTATAAAATGTTTACTTTACAAATTTAGTTTCCAGTTATAAACTGTTCATATATTGTCTGCCAAACAATCCTTCAGTTGGTTTACGAGAAAAACTAAGACAATAGAAAGATACAAACCCAGTTTAGGAAATCTTTCACGCACCAAATCCTCAAGAACTAGCTGATCCACCTAATAAAGGATAGAAGTTGAGCACAACAATTAATTTGTATGCAATGAAAGGCATGTACAGAAGTTATATTGCTTGATCACTTTGTCTTTCTTGATGTTTTCCGTGAGCCAATAATATACCTGAGATTCAATCATCTCTTCTGTAAAGTAACCACTAAAATAGTCATCAAGGATGCCCATGAGAGTCCTGGAAATTGTCATACAATAAACCAACCAAGCACATCATTACAGGAATAAAACCAAGTTGTAGAGTTAATTCCTCTAAAGCATAAGAATCAAGTGGCTCCTCCATAACTTCAAAAGAAAGAAAGCAACGTACAAAGCTTCTAAACCTACCAAAAGGCGTTCTCCTCGGGCATTAAAAGTAATAACAGTCCAGCAAAGAAATTCATAGCCTGCAGATGCAGAAAGATGATATTCCACTGTCACTTCTTACAAGAAACGGCAAAATTATGTTCAACCAGAGAATATTAATAATACACTAGCCAGAACTTTCTACTAAGAGTATTACTGTATTAGTAATGCACGAGCTATTGTGGTAGACAATTCCACTAAGATCCTGTGAGTGTTAAATTGGGCAGAAATAGCTTGCTTATAATTAAACTTTAAAGTACTTCCTATCACTTATATCTTATTCAAAAAATTCTAAATTCAAGCTTCCTTTAAAGAAACAAGGATAGGTCAATACATCAACGGTCTATAGTTCAAATCTATTTCCCTCGGAAAAAAAAAACATCCGGGCAATATAGATTAGATTAATATATGAAATTACAACTGCTTATGAGCAAAAGGGCAAACAAATACTATTGTTTCCATCACCACTGGGGTGTACAAAGCAATTGTTTCCATTAACACAGAAGTTGTAACTTGTAATACACCAACTACATAGTGCTTTACAAATATTTTCTTTTTTCGCAAAATAAAGCAGATCAGGTTAATTTTTTCTACATAGGGTGAATAGGTATTATTTTATTGAAATTTCTTATAAACTTAAACCGATTCTGTTTAGGTTTGGGGCATTGGGTGCATAAGAGTTCTCACCAACTAACCCAACTACTTGCAAAAGTTTAGCGCCCCCTTCCCCAAGCCCCACTCCCACATTCATGGCCAAGAGCATGACGTTTTCACTCTGTTTCAACTCTTTCAAACAGATAAGAAAGAGGAGAATGGAGTTAGCTTTCCAGAACCAAGTACCTGACAGTAACCAACTGAAGGGTTATGACGAGCATATGCTGTAAGCAAGCGTCGTAATGCATTTCTGCCATCCTCGTCCAAAGCAGGATGTCCAGGGAAAGTACGAGGCAAATCCTGCATTCAAACAATGGGGAAAAAAATGTACAACAAACAAGAAACAAAATGTTGAGATCTGATGCTGAGAATTTCTTCATAATGTTGCACAATGTAGTGTGTATGTGTGTGTGCACTTGAAAGCACTTATCAACCTTTTCAATTTGCCCTTTCCATTTTTCAGGAAGACGAAAACCATCTTTGCATTGGTCATCAACGTTGACACCATCTTGTTTCCTCTTACAAACCAAATCATTATCTAGAGACAACAAATCCTGGTAGTACCTTTCGCGCCTGCGTGCCTTTACACCCACAAAAGCTTGCCATAGCTGAAATTAGATGCATGAAGGTAAGTCAGAAACTCTTGATTTTCACAAAACTACAAGACTAGATTTATCGAATGTACCTCGCCCCTATGAGCCATTGGCAACCCTCCACGAACAAGGACCTCCATCTCTTCTTTCCAGGGAGAAGTACATTCCAAAGTAACTGTATCTTTAGCTACACCATTTACAGGTAAATTAGCACTGTTACCCAAAGCAACTTCCTGAACAGGTTCTGATCGCTCTACGTCATAAAATTCTTCTTCAGAATCCTCTTCTGATGCTCCCTTGACAGGCCTAGCTTCTTCTATTGGATGAGAAGGATTTCTGGCTTCACTTACATTGCTCTTCTTCTTGACACGAACACTCATCATGTCCTCTATTGCATGAAGTGAAGGCCAGATATCGGACCATACTTGTATCCTATTAGCCTTTCCCTCTTGAACCAATGGTATCTCTGAAATATGTTCAGGGATTACTTCACCGGAATCATTTCTTTCAGCATTCAGTTCGGGTGTAGTAGTATCCTTTGGATGTGCATCTAATTTTGGAGGGGCAAGGTCATCATGTAATTCATTGTTATTATCAACTTTATCAGGTTCATCTGTCAACCCATTAATGGGCAACTGGGAAGGGGCAACGTCATCATGTAATTCCTTGTTACTATCAACTTTATCAGCTTCATCTGTCAACCCATTAATGGGCAACTGGGAAGGATCACATAGCCGTTCTATGAATATTTTCCATTTATCAGATCTTTCTTCCTCTTCTTCCTGTCAACAGAGAGTAGCAAAAATTGTGAGCAAAAGAGCATGCCAAACTTCTCCACTGCAACTTCTACTATCAAGAATTTGATTGGTATTCATTATACCTTGGAAGAACATTTAAATAAAACTGGACAGGCACAACTAAAATATAGAATGGTTGTAATGGTCTACATTTTTGTATCAGAGAAGAGTAAATGAAAATGCTCGAGAAAACAAAGGTGGCAAGCTCATACCAGTCGTAAGTTAACAGTATAATTTTTTTTATCAGTATTACATGCACAACCAGGACAAGAAAATTCCAGTGTCTCACAACCAATAGTTCCAACAAGTGGAGGGTGAAAAATATGGTCAACAGCAGAGAAAGGTATACGTACCTTGTAAATGTTGACATACTCTTTATATCTCTGTACATGCTGAGGTCTAACCGCAAATCCATATGCATCTCTGTACAAATAAGCCAAAAAAATGAGCGAAAAGTTCAATTTAATAACCAAGGCCTTTCACCATGTCGCCTTCCAATAAACAACCACAAGACAACTTCAATCAGTTTATTATGATTTTAAAATTCACCTAACTTCATTGAAGCCTACTTTATCAACATAAACTAAAAAAAACCCCGTCCAAAAGCACAATGAACATCAGCACCTCTGATTTACAATCCAAATTCCTTCACTTACTGAACACGATCCATCAAAGACGAGCACCAAATTAACAGCTAAAGAAAGAAGAATTTAGATCAGGAGCAAGTGAAAAACGAAATAAATCAGTGCTGAGCAAGAAAAAACAACGAAATGGGGAAAATTCAAAATAAAATCAAAATCAATCACAGGATCTCAAATGCACAGCAGGAAAGAAGCAGATCATCCAAGTCTGAACAGCTTGTGATCGAGTCACTGATTTCCAAATCAATCAACTTCACACACACATTATCAAACAAATAGAAGATGAAGAAAAAAAGAACCTCTTGTAGTCGAGAGGGTTTATGGCCTTAGCCTTCATGATTTGCCGAATTCGGAAATGGAGGTGGAGAGAGAAATTGTCGGTGGTGGTGGGTGGTGGGGAGAAGAAGATCGTAGACCTAGATTTGATTTATTCAAACTGAATTCAACGCACAGAGTAATTGCAGAAGCAGGTTAGCTTCTCAAAGAGTTATAAACCCCCACACGAACACAACGAAGGGTTGAGTCTTCTCGTGACTTGTGTTTGTGTGGGTTCGAATTTTCTTGTCTATATATTTATGGAATACTACGGTTTACTTACAACTTTTTATATTAAGAAAAAATAGAAAGGAAATTTAATCTAGATGTAGAGGGTATTAATCAAGGGCGACGATAACATGTGATGATTCCTTTGCACGGAGATCTATAAAGCTAAGATTTATTAAGCGAATCTGGACCGTTGGATTGGGGAAGCCCACTTTTGTGACATATCTTGCGTCGTAAGTGATTATTGGTCACCCTTTGCCGCGTTACACTAGAGATTTCTGCGTGGGGTTTGGTTCCCCTGTCTTTTTGTAGTTTGTACTAATGTAGAAGGCTTTTTGTGGAGCAAAGCCCTTGTATTTTACGAACCTGCGGAGTCCGTCACAGTAGAAATAGGCTACATCCATTTTTTGAAATTAAGGTTTTAAAGATTGTGTTGGTCTTTTTGAAAATTTTGGATTTGAATGTGTGAGTTGGTTTTCTTGGATTTTGGTTATAAAAAAAAAACTCTTTTTGGTTTTTAATAGATGTTATTAGAGAAAAATGTCAGATATTAAGAAAAAATAAAAGTAGAAGGTTTAATGATGCGGTATAATAATTCAAAACTCGATTCGGGAATCATATCTATTAGATATGTTATTCGGAACCACAATGGTGATATTGTAAGCCTCGACGCTAAAAAAATAATTTCAATTCGGTCATAAAAGCCGAAACATTTGCCCTCAAAACTGGGTTACAAGAGGCAATCAGATTATAAATTAAAAAGATCGAAATCGAAGATGATGACCTGTGTGTAATCAAGGCACTCCAAGGTTTGTGGAGCTATACGTGGGAGGTCGAGGTGATTATATCCGACTCCAGACTGAATCTTCATTTCTTTGAGGAGATCCGTGTTAGGCATATTTTTAGAGAGATAAATTGTGTTGTTGACCGATTGATTCATTTGGGAATCTCGACCTCCAACACCAATTTTTCTGAACATCCCGAACTTGTGTTCTCATCCGCAAGGATGCTTTATGTTGGACTACCTCTAGGAGGTAGACCAATCTAACTGCTTTTCATTTTCAAAAAAAAATGATGTGGTATAATTTAAAATTTTGTATGAAAATAATGGTATAATGTAGAGAATTATATGCGAATAGAGGAAAGGTTTTTGAAAATACAAATAAGAAATGAAAAGGTGGATAAAAATATTTTTATAGAAACTTGTAATGTCAAATATTGAGAACCAAAATTTTAAAGCTATAATAATATGTGTTGAGAACCGGAGGGAGTATATATTTTAGTTCGGATCACGTTATTTTGTTTTCACTATTTTTTTAAATACTCTTCATCAAATCATTAACGAACCATTAACATTTATATCTAGGGGTTGGCACGGGACAGGATTAAGGTCATCTCAGTTTCGTCCCTATTTTACATGGGACGGGATCGGAACGTCCCTTGGGTTGTTTATATTGAATTCAACCGGATCCTATCCCGGTTGCAATCGAGACGGTACGGGACGGGTTCAATCCCGCTTGCCCATTAATTTGTTTATTGTTTTTAAATTTTATGTTTTATCTACAAAAATATCAGTATATATCGTACTTAAACGCAAAAAAATAAAGTTTTTTCAAATATTAATAATAGCTTACTGCAATTTACATTGAATTTTTTAAATATACATAACAACATATTATAAATCTAAATGAATTTTGGTCGTTTGTCAATTTTGATTGTATAACATTATTTATTTTTTAAATATATAAGCATAACTATGTAATAAGTATATCACTAATACTTAAAGATTTTATTCATATTTATTATTTTAAACTAAAAACTTCATTATATATAAAACATGACGGAATTTCAAATTTTGGATGAAATTCCGCCGGGATTAGGACGGGACAAGGATTGACGGGATTTGTCCCCACCCCTATTTATATCTATATCTACATTTATATCTATATATATACTATAATAAAGCAGAGGTAATAAATTTATGTGTCGCACTCACGTTCGTTTCGCATACGTGTCGCGCTGAGGATTAAAGTAACCAAATTCTTTTTTTTACTACTACTATTATTATTATTATTATTATTATTATTATTATATATTAATTTACTTTCATTACCACTAAAATAAAATAATTTCTATTTGAATTACATACAATTTTTATAACTAGACAAGTTTTATTTAAGAAATATATCTTCCTTTCATTTTGTTCACAACAACAACCTAATTTATCCAATTGAAGGGTTGTTATTGTTAATTCATAGGTTGGCTAGTTGTACCTAGAAATTATATTTTACTTTTATTGTGATTTCGTTCCCTTTTCATTTATTTTTCAAAATAACTTTTATTAAATTATATTAGATTTTAATTCCGTTGTAACTACACCTTTTGGTTAAATTAGATTATATCTTAATTCCGAGTATTTATAAAATTAAAATAAATAAATTTTTATTCCAAAACTATTTTAAAATAAAATAATTTTTTTATATTAGATCGACCCGTACAAGGTACGAGAATTAAACTAGTACAATACTAAAACAAAGAGGATGTGTTTGGCATGGAAGAAACATGAGTGTTTCGGAGTGTTTGGGCGGGTTTATTGAGTTAACGGGTGTTTGGCACATTAAGAAACACTAGTGATTAGTGTTTCTCATAGTGTTTTTAAACCCGTCTCATAGCAAGGGTTTGAGAGCAAACACTAGTGTTTGTCCATTGAAAATGACTTTGTTGCCCTTATCATTTAACAACATTTACGATATTTACCTGGCATAAAAAGAATCCTTCTCTCACCTCTCAACATTGTTAGCCATGGGTGACGACATGAGCAAATTGGTCTCTGCTACTCCAACGCCCTCTCCTTCCCTTCATCTTCCTCTTACTCTTTCACCGGTACTTCTCTTTCTCGAATCAAATTAGTCTAGACTTGTACTGAATTAATATATTTTAGGGTTTGATGGTTTTGATTTTCTCACAATTACAGAAAGGAAGCAAAACCCTAAAATTTAACTACAACAGACCTTATGAAGACTCAAACTAGTAGGTGATTTGTCCTTTTGGGCTCAAGGTCTTGAATATTTTATTGTTGAGCACAAATGAGGGTTTATCACTTATAACACACGAAGATGACAGTGGCGGAAAAGATAGTGTGAACACTAGAGAGGGTTTGATCAATTGGGTGAGTTTTTAGAAGCGAATTCAAGTATAGGATTAGTGAATTTAGGGTTTGAATTCGCAATGCTCTTTATGTTCTCTGAGGACTTTGATCAAATAGGGTCTGTGCAATTCGCTGGATTCAGGGCCGGCCCTGAGGGTGTGCGAGGTGAGCAACCGCTCAGGGCCTCAAATTTACAAGGGGCCTCAGATATTCCAGCATATGTATGAGTATTGTAACACCCCAAATTCGTGGGACTCGGGGTGCTACGGGCGAGACCTCACAATGGGTCCCGACCCTTAGCCTGACAACAATTTCACCGGACCTTTCCAACAAGGCACAAATAAAGGCAAAACTCGAAAACGTTTATAATGTATGCGAGACACTGAAAGGTAAGAATACAACGTGGAAACTCAGCCGAGTCCTCAAAACGACATAACCCGATACAAAAATCTAAACATAAAATAACATCCACGAACTAACAAGATGAAACATAACCCAAAAACGCCCCCGTCCTATAATGTACGGAGACCCCGGCTGTCCACTCCTCCACCTCACTCGGCGGCGTCCCTAACCTGCAAGTCATCTACAACACGGTTTAAAACCGTTAGCTCATATTCGAAGCATTAGAAAAGCGGTGAAGGCACAAACACATACATAACACAAAACATAAAAACACACAATCCGGTTTATTATCTTTTTATTATTAAGTCATATCCCGTTCTAATTCAACTTCGGTTTGTGACACGAGAACCACCGCGGTCTCGCCCCGGTCCCCACTTCCGGCAAGAATGGTACGGATGCACCCGACCATATCACCCGCCGGGCTAGTCGCCGAGATCCCCCTAGACTACACGCAGAGTCTAGGCAAGAGGTCACCGCCCGTTATCATACACTTGGGCCAAAATATACATAAGGTCGGTGGTCCTAATTACCGGTTTCATTGTCATAACAAAAGCATAAACACACACCACCAAACACACATCAATGCTAATACATAGAATACGAGCTAAGTAAGTCCGGAGACTTACCTCGTCCCAATGCTAACTCACAAACGCCCTTGCTTTCCTTGGGAAGACGCACACAACCTGCTCACAACAAGGTAATCATCAAAACCCGCTCAACTCAAGAAGTCTAAGACTTCTACACAAATGATCTACGCAAGATCATTTGACTCCCATTCTAGGACCGCATCCTAGAATCTCTCACACTCCAATCTCACTCAACGCATGAGGAGATATCTCAACACCTACTAACTCTCATATGATCATACTCAAAACCCAAGAACGAGTAAAAGCCAACTAGGTCAATCATGCCCATCTCACTCTCCACACATGAAAGTAACACCCAACAGTTCATAACCTCAAAGATCTTGATCCTCAACCCAAGAGGCACAAGCTAGCCTAGAAGATCCATCATGCTCACATGTTCATACCATCAATTATATCAAGCCTTAAGGGCTCCTAGGTCCACAATCACTACATGTCATCTCACACTACTCTAGATCCATCCTAGGCATGCTACTACATGACTCAACAACAACTAAGGAATGAATGAGGAGTGAAGGAGAGGAGAAGCCTACTGTTGCAGAAACCGCAGCCGCGGAGTCAAGCTGGCGCCCCCTGCGGACACAGGAGCCGCCCCCGCGGAACTAGGAGCCGCACCCACAGATGACTGCGTCGCCTGCCAGGAGCCGCCCCCGCGGTCTTGCCGAGCCGCACCCGCGCCTGTGCCGAGCCGCACCCGCGCCCGTGTCGCGCCGCACCCGCGCCCGTGTCGCGCCGCACCCGCGGCCTTGCCGAGCCGCTCCCGCGGCTGTGCCGAGCCGCCCCCACGGGTTCTGTGCAGAACGTCGTCTTCTTCGTCTTTGACTTTGGATCCTTGGCTCCAAAGTCCTTCTTCTCTTGCTGGATCTTCTCCAAACACCCACCACGGGTCTTAGGCACCTCTCCTTGACCTAAACGAGCTAAGAACCTAGACATGCAAAGAGTTGAGTGAAAACCTCTCAGAGCTTCATCAATGGCCATTGATGAAGGAGGGAAGAAGAAAGGGGGTGAATCAGCAATGGAGGAGAAGGAAGGAAGAGAAAGAAGCTTACCACACTTGTTCTGGGATCCCTCCACTGCAGTCCACACATGCAAGAGTTGCAATCCAAATGGAAGAAGAGAAGAGAGCAAAGAGAGGAAGAGGGAGAGGGAAAATGAACGTGAAAGAGAGGAGAGGTGAGAGAGAGAGAGAGAGAGAGGGGACAAAGCTGAAAAAGGAGGTGTGGGGATCAAGGGGTCAGCTGAACTCTTGTCCCTCACACGGACCGAGGGGTCGGAAATGACCCCTTGTCATTTTTAACCCGGAACGAAGGGTCGGAACGCGAGAAAAGAGGAAAAACGACGAGTCGGCTCGGGATTTTCTTAGGAATAAATCCCGGCCCTCGGCATCTCGGGATTACGGGATAACTACAAGATGCTCTAAGTCCGGAATAAAATTATTAAAATTCCGGACGTTACAAGTATATATATATACACATATCTATATATATATATATATGTATATATATATATATATGTATATATATATATATGTATATATATAAGTTTGGTAAAGTTAAACATCAAAATACGTATAGCTCAGTGGTTGAGTGTCCTTGCAGAATTTTGTATTTCCGTTCTGAGTTCGAATCTCAGTGGTAACTAATTTTGATATGTGGAGGTTCTGAGTTCGAATTTCAGTTGTAACTAATTTTGATATGTGGTTGCTTCATTTTTTCTAATAAGTGAGGCCCTATCCCAACGTCATTGTTTACATTATTTTTTTTATTTTTTATTTTTTTTAACCATGAATTCAATTCTACAAATGATTGAGCCCCCTAGTTTTTTTTTTATAACTTTTAATATTTATTTTAGAAATAGTGGTGTTGAGATTGAAGTGATATTTTTGTAGTTAGAGAACAATCTTAGAACAAAATATAATAATTTTAAACATAAATATACTAGAAAATGTTAACAAATTTATATATAATTAGGTTGATGTTTTTTTAAAATATTAATATGATCCAATGCATATATTGTAGATGATATAAAATTTTAAATTGTTAATAGATATTTTAAAAACAATTTAAGATAAAACTTCTAAATTTTTTTTTTATATAAAATTTCACAACCTTTTATCTTTAACACCTACATTTATATCTTTTAAAATAAGATATTGTGAAAGATTTTTAAAAAATTTAATTGTTTTTCCACAATAATTTAGTACACAAGGCACAACGACATGTATGGAAAAATTGATATTGGGATGGTATCCCCAGCAATAAAAACTTACGTCTTCTACTTTCACCTATTATAATATACATTTATATAATTAATTTAGTAGCTTAATATATTTTTTAAATGATAAAGATTAGAATTTTAATTTTATTTTAAAAATTAATGTAATATTTTTAATATTCAAACATCTACGCATGACTCCGAAATTCATTAGTCGGCCTATTTAACATGCATATATACTCAAGATAGAATCCTGATAATTGTAACATAATTTATCACTCCTAACTTAATCCATAACCCCCAAAACGTTGAAAAAACAGTAGTAATATCATCATAAACATAGCCTACTTGAATGAATTTTCCAGAAATATCGTCTAAGCCATTATATACCATAATTAAATTTTGCATCACCATAATTCACATGAGGAACCATAGTGTTTGCTTACGAAATTTCCCTCCCCTGTAGAAATCACTGAACAACCTCTTTCTCGCGTCAATCGGGGTTTCGAGAAACCCAATTGACCGTTGTATTTCAAATATAAAGATCATGCTAATTATCCGGGTTAGTTGTACGGAAAATTTTCAAGAAACCCAATTGACCGTTTTTTTTCTTTCGGTTAAATCCAATTGACCGTTTATATAACTGACAAAACTAAATATAATGATGCCCTTATACCCAATTAATTGATTGTATTTCAAATATAAAGATCATGCTAATCTAATGATGCCTTTCCAAAAATAAAAAATATAATGGTGTCCTTAACATAAACCCGATAATCTCTGAAATTGATAGTTAATTTTCTGCAAGAAAGCAAGAAAGATAGATTTTCTGCAAGAAAGATAGATTATGAAATTAGTAAGGCTGAATTTAGGAAATTATCTAAAAGAAAGAAAGATTTTCTGCAAGAAAGGTAGATTATGAAATTACTTATAGCGTAAGGCTGAAAGAAAACATCTATAAATTTCCCTCAAGGCTTTCGTTTCAACAATGCAATCCTTTTCCTCTCTGTTTCTGTGAAGTCGTGCTCCGTTTTTTCCTTTACTCCTGACATGGATTCCCAATTCCCCATCCCAATTCAACAGCCCCAGTTGAACACGAGTTCTGATCCCCTGATAATAAAGCAGCCCTGCGTCCAATTTCCCATCCCAATTCAACAGCCCCAGTTGAACACTAATTCTGATCCCCTGATAATAAAGCAAGGAGAGCTTACCCTGAGCGTCAAACACCAGCAATCCCTGATAATAGAGCAAGAAGAGCTTACCCTGACCGTCAAGCGACAGCGAATTGAGAAGTTGCCAGAACCAGAACCACAGCGTTCACTTCAGCTTCCGCTTCCTCAGCGGTTTCTCCAATTATTTCCATCACTCCGCGACCTCGAGCATACTTTCATCTTCAACAGAAAACTGTTCAATTCTGATGTGAACCCTGGTCTGATGCGCCTCACAATGCCTCGTACTCAGATTTTGAACACCTTTTTGACAGATGACGAGGAGAATAAGATCAACCAGAAGAACTCCGAAGGAAAAATGAATAAGATTCAAGTGATTGTTATTGATTCCAAGCTCAATCTACCAATCTTGACTTTGACTAGATGGAATTACAAGAACTCCACAAATTGGTCCTATATTTTGAGCGGAGGATGGAACGAGATTGTCACGTCCAATGGGTTTGTCCGTGGAGACGAGATCAGTATCTGGACGTGTCGAATGGATGGGTATCTTATATTTGTGATTGACAAGATGCTTCGCTGATGATTTGAATGCTGATAGAGATTTGGTTTGGGGAAGCAACACTCAATTGACATAGACAGTTGCGGCTTACTTGTAGTTTCATAGGTTTCTTCCTATTTTACTGGAAGCAACAATTCAGGTGTAGATGAGGATTTAGTTTACCCTAGTTTTCATTACAACAAGCTACTGTTGTTTTTAGTTCTTCAATATTAGATGCACATGTAGACTTTGGTGCTTTGTTACTTTATGATTTGCTTGGTATTTGTATGAAATGTGCAAGTGCTTATCAAAAAAAACATTTTGATCAATTTCACCTCTCATCCCTAAAAACCTGACTTTGTATTGCTTATGTGTGGTTCCTATGGTAGCAATGTTCTTTTACAAATTGCTACAAGGGTCTAAGGGTCAAATCTAATCAGTCATGGATTCCTATCAGAGTTATTGAAAATATAGGTTTTGCTATGTCAACAGTAAGTGCAGTGATAGCAAGGATAAGCTGAACCACTTACAAGAGAAAAAAACAGCCAAATTTTGTAACCATGGTTGGGAAATAAACTATTGAAATTTTTTACTTTTTTAGCAACGTAAAAAGGAGCTATGGACATGCAGAGAAGTACATCAAAATTTTTAGAAACTGCTCAATTTGGTATAATCTCTTGTTTTTTTTAAAATTATTTTCAAAATTTTGACTTCTGGATGATCTGAGTTATACAGATTTTTCTCTGTCTCAGTTTTGTGTCTCATTACACCAATGTTTTGGCAATCTATGCCAATTCCACCTAGACAAAGGGACTGCTTAGGTGCACATTTGGCAACATTGTAACTTCAAAAGACAATTCCCACATTTAGGTGTGTGTTTGGCGACACAGAGAAACTAGGGGTATAGGTAGAGTTTAGCATTTGGTGGTTATAGTGGTATTTAGAAAACTAGTGATAGTAGGTAGGAGCTTCTATGATTGTATATAACAATTTTAATAGCATTTGAGACATCTCTTTTGAGCTACTTTCACTAGTGTTTAGAACTAAACTAGTTTCAAAACACCCTGATTCTCTCCGGCATCTTGCTTAAATCCCAACTTAATCCTATTATCAGCACAATTTCTTGTGTTTTAAATGTTCAGCAAAGTAAAATCAATGTACATTCATTAACATCTGATTGTAATGCTCAAATTTGTTGATCAAGCTCCAATGGCATGCAACCAATTACCACTCAGAATAGGGACATATGACATACCTTGGAGAAGCTTGTGTTTTAACTTGGCCAGACTGATACTGCAGGGTGGCCTCTTCTCCATTGCAGCCAGTGAAGCCATTGCATATTCGTATTTATCCTGGCAGAAATTGTCATAGAGGTTCAAAATACTTATCATATATGTATTTAGACAACGTACATTTTCTGTTAGTGCTTGATGCATGTATATGAGGGTATTTAAGGTGAGTAAACTTCATTCAGCTCTACAGTCATTGTACATAGTACTCCAAACATAAGTAAAGGCAGGCAACTGATGAGTATTATCTATGGCACCATCATGGTCATTGAAACATTCATAACAAAAACATATGCATTCAAATAATGATAGGTTAGTGTCAAATGCAAGTAAGCTTTCTTAAGCTCTGCAGTCATTACATATCAGACTTGATATACACTGTCGTAGGCAATTTATAGATATTACTTGTGGAACCATCACGGATCTATAGAACCATCACTAATTAAGGTACTACTGCATCTGATAAACCACCGTTGGTACATGCTCACATTGAGGTGGGAAATGGGTCAGAAAAGAATATTGTGGGGACCATGAATCAGTTGGTTAAGGGCTGTGAGGAAGAGAGGCTAAAATCACACTGCTGTGACATAACAAGGGTTTTGGGTATAAATAAGGAAGGGTAGCTTCCCTTTTAGGTATTGAGGAATTTTGTAAGGCAGTAGCCTCTTTTGGCCAGATTGAGACTCTCTCTTTCTGGTAGCTCTGTGAATCGTTGGCCAGGGAATCCCCAGGGTTCTTTTGGTATTCACATTGCTAGACTTAGGAGTAAACTCTAGAGGTTTAGGCCCCTAGCTCTGGTTTATTTCTGTGTTCTCTTATCAGTGCATTTACTTAATAGATATATTACTGTTTTCCCTCTTTATTCCATCAATTTGGTGCTTTCGTTGAGAGATTTATATCAATATGACAAAGGCTGAGATGGAAAAAATGGAGAAAAGCATCACTGAACTGAAGAAGCAAGGAGATGAAACCAACCAAAGGATTGACAACCTTGCAAACGAATTGAAGGAGGTGATTCTTCACCTGAAGGAAGCGATGGTTACGCAGAAGGTGGTGGCTGATAGTGTTGCCATGAATTCGGGGTCTGGAACAGGACCCACTATAATCATGGGGTCTCGTTCACCACAAGGAGAAACCAACTCATCTACCCGGGTAGTGATGCTCGACGAGGTTCAGTTGGCCGCCAAGAAGGTGGAACTCCCTAACTTTGACGGGGACGATCCTTGGGGATGGATTGCGAGAGCAGAACAATATTTTACTGTACAAAGGACTCGATCGGAAGACCGAGTTCCGGTAGCCCTGATTTGTATGGAGGGACCAGCACTCCATTGGGTGAGATGGGTGAACCAAGATACAGAGGATCTCGGTTGGGATGATTTGAAACGCGAATTGGTTGAGCAATTTGGAGGATCTCTCTCATCCAACCGGTTTGAAAATTTGGGCTTAATCAAACAAACCGATTCAGTAGATGAATTTGTGGAAGTTTTGGTGGCTTGTGCTTCTCAGGTCAGGGGTTTGAGTAAGGAGGTAAGAAGAGAGCTATTGCTTGGTTATTTTCTAACTGGCTTGAAAGATGAAATTCGTGTGGAATTCACTGCAACAGAGGAAGGAGATTTCCATAGGGCCGTTGATGCTGCTAGGAGAATTGAGCGAAAACTAGCTTTCGCGAGAGGTCAGGGAAGACTCCCTCTCTCCACTATCCGTACTACTGGAGGTTTGGGCCAAGGGTGGAAAGTAGGGCAACAAAATTTGATGGCTCTTAATGGGCCATTATCACCCACTCCACAAAATAATGGGCTGAGAAGGGGTGAATTAGGTTTTAGGCCCAAAACATCATACCAATCGTCTGACTCCTTTTTAGGAGGCTCCCCACATGTTACGAGAGCTTCTTCCCCAAACTCCAAAACAGAAGGTTTAACGTAGAGAGACATAACAAGCTCAAGCTTGAAGGAACAAGAGGAATTACGAGCAAAGGGGTTGTGTTTTCGTTGCAAGCGCCCATACCACAGACTTCACAAGTGCCAAGAAAAGGGGTTGCGGATCTGCGAGTTAGAGGACGGAGATGATCCAGAATTGGAGGCTGAGTTTGAAGCGACTGAGTTGGAGGTTCCGGGAACTGGCATCGAGAAGGGGAAAGGACCGATGCATCTAAATGCAATAAGGGTGCTAAGCGAATCGCGCAATGGCTTGGAGATGATGAAATTTAGAGCAAGAATGGGAGGACGCAACATCACCGTTCTTGTTGATTGTGGAGCTAGTCACAACTTTGTGGCATTATCCTTAACCGAGAAGGATGGGATATTGGTGGAAAACACCTCACCACTAGAGGTAACTTCTGAAATAGGGTTCAAGCAAGACATCCACGGAATTTGTAGGAAGCTGAATGTCGCATTTGGAACTTGCTCAGTTTTGGTTGATTGTTACCCAATGAACTTGAAGGATGCTGATGTAATATTGGCCATGTCTTGGCTATCTGAGGTGGGAGAAATGAAAATTAATTGGGCTAAACGCACTATGGAGTTTTATATCGAAGGACACATGGTCGTGCTACAGGAAGACTCATCAGTCAAGCAAGAGAACTTCAAAACAGCAGAGCGCGAGGAAGATGTGATACGGAAGGATCATCAGGCTACCATAAACATGCTTTCTTCTGAGTATCAATTCTTCAATGATAACCTTGTGGACAAGGTTTGTTTGATGGAGGGAAGGATTGATAAACCACCGTTGGTACATGCTCACATTGAGGTGGGAAATGGGTCAGAAAAGAATATTGCGGGGACCATGAATCAGTTGGTTAAGGGCTGTGAGGAAGAGAGAGGCTAAAATCACACTGCTGTGACATAACAAGGGTTTTGGGTATAAATAAGGAAGGGTAGCTTCCCTTTTAGGCATTGAGGAATTTTGTAAGGCAGTAGCCTCTTTTGGCCAGATTGAGACTCTCTCTTTCTGGTAGCTCTGTGGATCGTTGGCCAGGGAATCACCAGGGTTCTTTTGGTATTCACATTGCTAGACTTAGGAGTAAACTCTAGAGGTTTAGGCCCCTAGCTCTGGTTTATTTCTGTGTTCTCTTATCAGTACATTTACTTAATAGATATATTACTGTTTTCCCTCTTTATTCCATCAGCATCAAAGCCAGATGCCAACCCTTATAATATTTGTAAGGGATACTTACTTCCTCAGGTGTTTACAGTGTTTTTGTGCGATCAAAGGATGACACGTACACCTCAGCAGCTGTGTCTTATGCTCTTTTGCACTCTACTTCTTCAAAACTCCACAAAAGCACACTGAATGTATTAACTTATTCAATATAGAAAATCAAAATTTCAGGAGCCCATTTCACAACATAAAATAACGACAATGATGATTCAAACAGAGGTGATCAACAAAATGTTCTTGCAGAAGTGTTACTTTCAAAATTGATACAGCCGTCGCTTGCATAATAAAAATCATATCAAAAAATCGTAACTCAAGATCTAACAGTTGGAATGAGTCAAAATTGATACACCAAGTTCTATACATTTCCAGGAACGATATGTCCAAAAATCATCACGATCAGAGATGATTTGCATAATTAAAACAGCAACTGAAAATTAATAAAAAGAAAATTCAGTAAAAACAGAAAAATCAGCAAAACAAAATTCTGATGTGAACTTCTAAAATTCGTAACTCAAGATCTAACCGTTGGAATGACTCAAAATTTATACACCAAGTCCTATACATTTCTAAGAACAACATATACAAAAATCATCACGATCAGAAAGGATTTGCATAACTAACCAAGGCAACGAAGTGTACAGTCTGAACTTTAAAAAAAATCAGTAAAACAGTGATGATTCTAATTACAGCAAAAATCTTACCTTAACATCAAATTCAAATGGATCCTTCCCAAAGCAGACATACGCCCTACACAGATCAAAATCGAACATTAAGAATCATAGATCATGCTGTCACGAGATGCCATCCTATACCAGCTATTAGCAAGGCTTGACAGTTCAACTTTCTTACTCATTGCTGACTTACAAATGTATATGTATATAAATAGTAGAAATAATGAAATCTTTAATATCCAAAATCATCACAATCAGAGAGGATTTGCATACTTAACCAAGGTCAAGAATAAGTGTACAGTTTGAATATACAAAAAATAGTAAGCAACAACTGAAAATACCAAAAACAGCAACTGAAAATCAAAAAACAGAAAATTCAGCAAAATTAGAAAAGTCAGCAAAAAAAAATCTGCTGTGAACCTCTCAAAAATCATAACTCAATATCTAACAGTTTGAATGAAGTGTACAGTCTGAATTTACATGAACGACATATCCAAAATTGTGTAGCGAGCTGGAATAAGGAGGCCTTGGCAAGAGAGCTTGATTATGTGTGCAGAATATTCAATTATGAAGGCGGAACTTCTTTTCTTCCATGTTATAGCTCTTTGCTCAGCCTGTGTGCTTGAAGGGGTTATTCATTTCAGGAATTCATTGACAGATTTTTCTAGAATGAATTCCCTATGTCTGTCTTGGTATGGCTTACTAAGTATTCTACTGTAACTCTTAATCCTAGGCCTAATGGAGTTGTCTAATTTGAACTGGATTCATGATGATATGATACAGTTTGTAAGAGGCTGTAAAGTTACTTGTGTCATTTTGAGAAAGATCTTCCTACAACTTGTGATGTTTTGGTCTAATCTATGCTTTAGAAAGTTTTTATTTGGTGATTTTCTATATACAAAAAAAAAACTGCAGCATGTTTATTTACTTGTCTTCTCTTGTCTAACCCATCAACTATATTGCAATTATGTAGAGCTTGAGTCGGAGACATCAAAGAGCCCAGATAACGAGGAAACTGGACAACTATTGGCTCCCCAAGAGGCCTGCAGTAGAATAGCTGATGTAGTTAATGAAGCAGTGAGAAAAATGGAAATGTTAGCTGATCTGAAGATGAGGACGATAAAGAAAGCCCGTCTAGCAGTAGAGGCATGTGACCGAGAACTCGAGGACAAGGCAAGGGAAGTTGCAGAGCTGAAATACTTTAATACCTATATGAAACATTCAAGATTCAGGTCCTTGCTGGTAAATGTTCACCTATGTCACATGGATAAATCCTACATAAAGTTGAAATGAGTAGTTATTCACCTATGTCACATGGATAAATCCAACATATAGCATCATCTCCCACAATAGGAAGTGAAGGCACATAGAAACATATCAGAAGCAATGGTCAAATTCATCTCAGATTTTCCTAATCTATAACCTCAGGCCTTAGGGAAATAGTATCCAAATCTGGGTTCATAGCAATATTTTTAATGGTGATTAAATTTATAAATCTAAGATCAAGATAGAAATGGACTTGCCTTGTACCAGACGCCTTCCAGACCTGTTTTCCAAACTGAAGTCACAACATCACGACGGGAAAAGATAAGCTCCATGACCTACAGAAGTACTCAAACTGAGAGCGGCATCTCTTTCAGACATCCTTAGGGAAATAGTATGCTTCTTAGGCCATAGGTTTTGTACACCATAATAAACATCACAACTCTCAACAGAACCAGAATGAAATGAGTCCATGGAAGTGCTCGGCTTGAAACTATCACAAATATTTCAAGTCAGCTCAATTAACCCAATTGGCCGAACTAAAGAAAGGAAAACATGACAAACACGAAATTCTTGTTACTGTTTGACAAGCTATGAATGCTCGGTTCATAAATTCAGCAATCTTGTAATCACCATTCAAGATCAACCAAACTAGACATGATTTTTTTCTGCATTAACACTAATAAAGAAAGAGACCCACCAGGGAAAGCCAAACCTTACACATGGTGCATAAATTCCAAAACTAAACTCCAACTTGGATACATTCCTATATTTTCACATCATCACATAAGAAGAAGATCAAACGAGCAAAACCTGTTGCTTTTCAATACGAAGGGCCATTGTTTTGATTCCACGTAAGCATATCCAACAATCAAATACAAGTCTTTTGCCAAGCTGGTACATAATCGCAATTAGTAGTGTAAGGAATCTTTTATGTGGCCTGCCACCACAAAATTACTAGCTTATAAGTGATTGCTAAACAAATACGTGTAAATGATTCGTATAGGCTAAAGTATGAGAGGTTTCAATGATGCAGGAGAAGAACCAAAACAGAAGGCACGCTTCTTCATACCAAAGCACATTAAATTATACTGTTAGTAGGTCATTTCTTTCCCCTTTTATAGCAAGAACGCCAGCCATTACATCACTATGCCCAGATATAAATTTAGTAGCAGAATGCATCACAATATCTGCCAGCAAATAGATCACAATGACTAAATAAATCAATCAATAAGTCTACCAAGAGCATATAACATGCACACTACCTGCTCCAAATTCCAACGGTTGCGACAACACAGGAGACAAGATGCTGTTATCCACCAATACAAGAGCACCCTGTGCATGAGCCAACTCTGCAATTTTATAATGGAGAAACAACAAAAACTAGATAAATCTACACCTCTTGGGCGAGGCATGTTCTGCATTGAATTTTTACAGGATGAGATGTTGTACAATCAGACCATCTTGGAATTCCAATTATTGCACTTCATCTAAAGTATAACTGGATCATTTAAACAGCCAAGAGGAGAAATAGATCATCATTTGGGAAGATGACATAACTAAACAATTCTAATTGCTATTGTGAAGAACAATAAGCAAGAACTTTATAACAATTGTGGAAAAGGGGGGAAAAAAAAACTTGTGATAAGGAAGTATATACATGCCTTGAAATCCTGCAACACTCAAAACTCATCATCAGATTATTATATGAACTCACTCAACTCAGAAATCATGTCATATTCAAACATTCTGACTTATTCAAAAAGAAGTTAAGCACTAGCCATTAGCCAATTTTAATAGAAGAAGAATGTGATAACACAACACAGTAATCAAATGAAAATGAAGGAGATAAATCAAAAGAAGAGAATGAAGGAGAGAAGTCAGAAGAGTCGCACTCACTCAACTCAGTTAACAGCTTAAAATTTAACAAAGTCAATTTCTGTAGAAGAAGGGTAGAACACACTAGGTCGAAGAAGAAATTGAAAGAGAGAAATCATAACTCAGAAGACGCGGCACTCATCGGTGGTCATACACTCATTCAGTAGAACCGAGGAATAAGAAAAGGCTCGAAGAAGAATGGAATTATGAAAATTGCAAGAGAGAATGAAGGAGAGAAGCCGAGAAGAAGGATCGACCTCTGCGGGCGGAGTGTTGTCGGGAACTGGGAGGTTGAATACCGCGGTATTTTGGTAATATTTGGCTTATCCCAGGCGCTAGTTTCGGTAATAATTGGTCGACGTGGCAGAAGAGATCTCGTTAAATAAACCGGGCAAAAATGGTGTTTCGGTCAGGGCAGAAAATCTGGATTTTGAGCCGGTTCAGGGCGTGTAAAAAAAAAACAGCCATCGGATAACTGAAAATCGTCTAACGACTCAGTAGGAGTGGTAGCCCTACCGTTTGTTCTCCGACGAGAAGAAGAGACGACTCCCGACGATAAGAGTGTTCCCCTCACTGTCTTCATCTTGTTGCAAAAGAGTATGTCAGTGCAACCTTCCAACAACAATGCCTGTTGTCATAGTTACAAATGATTTTGATTGTTCGATATGTTTGCACAAGATGACTAAATCGTCAAATGTTAAACTAAGATGGATGATATTTAGAATTTCCTTCATTAACGTCATTTGTTTAATGTTTTCTTGTGTTGGTTTTCTTGGTGATGGTTGTTTCCTTAGATTTGACAACAGATTTGTATTTATATTTAACATATGTGTTATAATTATTGAAATTGTAAGGACTAGACCATTTTCAATAGTTCAATGTTTTGAAAGTCTTTCTTGTACTTAGGAATTAAGGTTTGAACAACTGTGTATTGCCCTCTCCTCTATGCTTTGACATGATGAGTTGTTCAATATTCATATAGTTAAGAAATTGTCGTATGATGTTGTGCAAAGCACATTTGAACTCTTAGAATGCATGATTTATGACTTGTGATTATTGATTAATAATCTTTAAAATTGGTTAATTTCATTCATGGATTTTGAGCAGTAAGATGGATTAGAATTTCACTTTTGCCCGGTTTATGTAACTAGATTTCTTCAACCATGTGGATCAATTAACTATTTGGGACAGGGGTTGTACATTAACGGGGCAAGAAGATTTGCTCTGCTAATATCTGGATATAAAATCTCTAACTCTTTTTTCAATTGGAATTATAAACATATTTTAGGGTGGTATAATCCTATTTTTGTAATAGTGATGTTAATTTTTGTAAGTTTAGAATGAAAATATAGATAATAATGCATTTTTAAAAACAAAGAATACATAAGAGTCTTATTGGTTTAAAACAATACATGTAGTTAACCGATGAGTAAAAAATAATTGTGATGCTTCTGTTTTGTCTAACAGCAGTGATGGGATAAGCTTCTTTGTTGGTGTTGATGCTGATGTTGATTGTTTTCTGGGTTCCAAATGCATTCAAGCTCATACGGATCCTCTTGTAAGATCTTGTTGGATTTGTTGAAGTTGCGGGTGGCAGATCCCGGGGTTGTTGGTGTTTTGGTCGAGCAGGGAACTGTGTTGCTCACTTTCTTGCTCGTATGCATCAATTGGTTTAAGTTATGTATTACATAAGGACCTTAATCTTCTTTAATGCAATGAGTAAAAAAAACTCACTTAGATGACCCATAATGATGAGCAATGACAAGTAAAATTAGTGATAAACTAATGGTGGGTTAAGTGGTGAGGGAATAGGAAGCGTGTAGACCGGGGGAGGAGGGTGTGTTGCATTGACTTGGGTCAAATAAGTAAGGAAGTATAATAGTATATACTAAAAAATCGAAAAACCCTCATGACGGATCTGACGGCGACAACTTTGGCGATACCTACTGCGATTCCCGAGGCTCCCGATCCCAATCATGAGAACGTGTCGGCGCCGGCCCCAACGAATGCTCACCAATTTCCAATGCTGCAACCTCCTTCCCAGGGAACAATGCTGCAACCTCCTTCCCAGGGAGAACAGAGTGGCCCCCAGGGGAATCATCCTCCCTTTTCTGCACCATCATGGAGTGACATGCTTTTCGGAAATTCGGCGTGGAAAAGTATGCCAATTTTGCCAGATAACTTAGTTGAATCTGGAAAAATTAATATTGATTTTCCTAAAGGGTCAGATGCAACCCCCACAATTACCATAGCCCCTGAAGTGGTACAGGTATTGAATGCTCCGTGGAGATATTCAATTGTTGTTAAGTTGTTAGGGCGTATGATATCTTATACCGCTTTTGAAAAATCCTTGAGATCCATATGGAAGCCTACTGGAGGATGGAGTGTCATGGATCTGCCGAACGACTTCTTCTTAGTGAGGTTTGAGAAAGAATCTGATATGATAGATGCTTTAACAGGGGGTCCCTGGAAGGTGTTCGGACACTACTTGATGATGCAACAATGGGATCCTTACTTTGATCCCATGAAGTCAGTCATTACGTCTACAAGAGAGTGGATCCGTATCTCAGGGCTACCTTTTGCTATTATAATATAGCTATTCTGAAGGCGATTGCGTTGGCAATTGGTACTCCTTTGAAGGTGGATGAACGTACACTGCGCCTTGCGAGAGGTAGGTTTGCCAGGGTGTGTGTTCGGGTGGATTTGACTCGACCACTGAAAGGTGATGTGATCTTGAATGGATCGAGACTTCTACTTGAATACGAGAACCTTCACATGATATGTTTTGGTTGTGGTTGCTATGGACATATCCAAGAACAATGTGTCTATAAGAAGAATCAAGAAGAGGTCCCAATTGCCCAGGAAGTAGAGGAGCTCCCGGTGAACAAAGTGATTGCAGAAGACACTCCGGTGAAGGTTCTAGCCACTGTTATGGAAGAGCCTAAGGTGGATGAGGTTAGTCACGGCCCTTGGATGATTGTTCCAAGGAGAAAGAGTGCTCAGCGGAATAGAGCTGACCAGGGACAAGAGTTCAGGAAAGACAATTTTGATGGACCTAGTATGCATGGGAAAGCCAAGCTGCATGAACAGGAGGAGAAGTATAGGGGGGAAGGGTAAACAAGTGATGCAGGATGTGTCTAGTAATAGGAAAAGAAGTAGAGCGAACAATACGCTGGAGGGAACAGTGACTAGCCACTCTGGTCCGAGGCAGCAGGTCAGTTTACTGAGAAGGAACAGTATGGGGAGTGACCATGATCGGCCCTCGAGTAGTGCACAGATCAAACAGGTGTCACTTTTTTCCGGACCATCCCCACCGGCAGTAACTTTTGTTGCAAACGACAAAAGAAGTGAACGTGGAAGTGATTCCTCTGAGGAGCTATGTGTGATAGATCAGATGGAAACTGAGGGGTCTACGAGCAAGAAGACTCATGATCCGGAAGGTCCTGGTGTGATTGCCTAGTTTGGGTTGTAGCAACTCTTCTACAGTCATAATGATTGGTCTCTTTTGGAATTGCTTCGGTACTGTTAAGGCCAGTTTCCGAAGATCGATAAGGTACATGGTTCACAAACATAAACCGCATTTTCTAGCTTTATTTGAGACTCATTGCTCTGGGGAGGCTGCAGTGGCCATCTGTCAGCGTATGGATTTTGACTCGGTTGAGAGAGTTGAAGCTATAGGACAAAGTGGTGGCATTTGGTTACTATGGAATCATGGGAGCTGTCCGATCTCGATTGTGAGGAAAGATAAACAATTTATTCAAGCAATTATGGGAGTTGGTGAGGTTGCTTTTCTTTTAATTGCTACGTATATATGCCCTTACCCGCAACAACGTGGTGATGTTTGGGAGACTCTCTCTTCCATTATACATGAGTCCTCACTTCCTGTGGTTATTGGGGGTGACTTTAATGTTATTAAGTGTCTTGAGGAAAGACAAGGAGGATCTCAAAGGCTTTCCAGGGAATGCATTAGATTTGAAGACTGAATTAATGATAATCAATTGATTGATATGGGCTTCCAAGGGGCACCGTATACTTGGTACAGAGGGAGATCGTCGGAGACAAGATTATCCAAGAGGTTGGATAGAATTCTCATGTCCCCAACGGCAAGGTTGAGGTGGGATGATGCTACAGTGAGACATCTTCCGCGCCTATCATCGGATCATAATCCGTTGTTGTTGACGCTGGAGAAGGTTGATTCAGGAAATCCGAAACGCCGTCCGTTCCGTTTTCAAGCAGCTTGGTTAACCCATCCGGATTTTGAGGATTTGATTAAAAACTCATGGGACTCGGTTGCTCCCTTTCCAGCGGCACAGAACAAGCTGCACTGGGTTTTGAAGAAGTGGAATAGAGAGATTTTCGGGAATATTCAGTTGAGGAAGGAGGCGCTAATTAAAAGACTGGGGGAGATTACAGATTGTCTGGCTGTAAACAGTTCGGGTTCACTTATTGATCAGGAGAGGATAGTTGGTGCCCAACTAGACTTGGTTTTAGAATAGGAGGAGCTCCTATGGTATCAAAAATCTAGACAGAAGTGGGTCGTTTGCGGAGATAGGAACACGGGTTTTTTTCACTTGTCTACGATAGTTAGGAGACAACGGAATAAAGTGAATGCACTGAAGCTTGAGGATGGAAGTTGGTGTACTGATGGCAAAGAATTGGAGCTACACGCTTCGAGCTTCTTTTGTAGCCTCTATGGACCGGAGGACTTGCCGTCACTTTCTCATATTGCTTCTGGCGGGTTTCCAAGGCTATCAAGTGTTTTGATTGAAAACTTAAGTAGGCAGTGTGAGGAGAAGGATGTCCTGGAGGCAATTAAGAGCATGGGATCCCTGAAAGCTCCGGGGCCGGATGGCTTCCAACCCATTTTTATTCAACGGATGTGGCCAACTGTGGGGGCTTCGTTGGTGAAGCTAGTGAAAGATTTTTTTGAGTCGGGAACTCTTAATCGGTCCATTAATGAGACGTTGATCGTGCTCATTGGTAAGGTAGCCAAGCCGGAATTTATTCAACAATTCCGACCAATCAGCCTTTGTAATGTTTGCTACAAGGTGATCACAAAAATTTTGGTTAACCGACTGAAAACTGTCATGGAACTTCTGGTGAGTCCAATGCAAGCTAGTTTTATCCCGGGGCGGCTTATCTCAGATAATATTGTGCTTGTTCAAGAAGCTGTTCACTCGATGAAAAGGAAGAAGGGCAGGAAAGGCTGGATGATTTTGAAGTTGGATCTTGAGAAAGCATATGATAGAATGCGATGAGAATTCGTGTTAGACACACTCATGGATATTAACTTGCCACAACATTGGGTGGATAAAATTGACACTTGCATTTCTACTGGATCCATGCGGGTATTGTGGAATGGTGAGAAATCTGAGGCATTTGACATGACGAGAGGGTTAAGGCAAGGGGACCCTTTGTCACCGTACTTATTTGTTCTATGCCTTGAGAGGCTGGGTTATTTGATAAGTAGAGCAGTTATGGAGGGGACTTGGAAACCTATGAAGTTATCAAGAGGAGGGCCGGCCGTCTCTCACCTATTTTTTACAGACGATATTCTTTTATTTGTTGAGGCCTCGGTTGCACAATTACGTGTAGTCAAGGAGATTCTCGATGCTTTCTGTGGGGCTTCTGGACAGAAAGTCATCCTTGCAAAGTCTCAGTTATTTGTTTCCTATAATGTCAAGGGTGATTTGGAGAGGGAACTCAGTGAACGGTGCAATATACCCTCGACTCGTAATTTGGGTACGTATCTGGGCATTCCTATTATCCATGACGCTGTGAACAGGGCTACTTTTAACCCGCTTATTGAGAGGATTACGGCTCGGCTGGCGGGATGGAAAGCACATGTGCTGAGTCTTGCGGGACGTACCACATTGGTTAAGTCTGTCCTCTCCGCAATGCCGCTATATTATATGAATACCTTGCTTATGCCGACTTGTGTTACGCAAGAATTGGACAAGATCTGCAAAAGGTTTGTATGGGGAAATGTTGAAGGAGGGAGGAGAGTGCACATGTTAAGCTGGAAGAAAGTTTGTCAATCCTTGGAGTTTAGGGGACTTGGCATTAGACCCGCTGCTATCTCGAACCTTGCTTTAATCAACAAGTTAAGTTGGAGACTTTTTGCAAACAAGGATCAGCTCTGGGTACGGGTGTTGAGACATAAATACTCGGTGGGTGAGAGAGACTGACCGGCTCAACTTCACAGTAGGGTTGGGGTCTCGTTTCAATGGAGGGGTATTGTGAAAGGATATAATGAGGTGATTGCTCCGAATTTAGGTTGGAGCGTTAAGGATGGAAGGAAGGCTAGGTTCTGGAGTGATATTTGGATCCAAAACGAACCTCTTGTGAGGGGTTGTCAACTACCGCTGTCAGAGCAGGAGCTTGCGTTCAGAGTTAGAGATGTTTGGTCGGAGGAGACTGGATGGGACTGAAACTATCTCTCAAGTCGTCTATCAAATGTTAGTTTTTTGAGGATTGTGGCTATAAGATTGAATGGAGGAGATGAAACCGAGGACTCTATTCGATGGATTCAAGGTAACATGGGGGTTTTTACGGTGACGTCGGCTTATTCGTGGCTAAGGGGTTTGAGCAGGCGCACTCAGGTAAGAGAGGCTTTGTTCAAACAAGTTTGGAAGGTTAAAGTTCAGGAAATAGTGAGGTTCTTCTTGTGGCAATTTGCTTGGGAGGTTCCTTTTACTAATTTGGAACGATTTGGGAGACATATGGGGACTTCCCCTCTTTGTCTAGCTTGTCCAGAGCATGAGGAGTCTCTCCTGCACCTGCTTCGGGACTGTCGGTTTGCTGCTCCGGTATGGCAGGATTTGGTCCCGAGAAAGCTACAACAGTCGTTTTTTGAGCTAAGCTGGGAGGAATGGTTCTTTGTGAACGTGAGCATGGGGATGGAAAAGTCTACGAGTTTGGTCTGGAATGTGATGTTTGCTAACACAGTGTGGTGGCTATGGAGATGGAGAAATGCCAGGACATTCGAAACGGGTAGCATTGTGAGAGATAAGGTGCATTTTCTGCACATAAGATATAAAGAAGTGGCGGAGGGTAAGCATATGATATTACGGGGGTCCTTAACCCGAGATCTGAGGTTCTAGTGCAATGGAACAAGCCGAATAGTGGATGGTGTAAAGTTAACTCCGATGGCGCATCCAGGGGCAAGGAGGGGCTTGCGGCGGTGGGAGCGGTGGTCAGGAACGATATGGGAGATTGGAAGATAGGAGTTTCGGTGAATCTGGGGATAACTTCTGCACCGACGGCCGAGCTCTAGGGAATTTTCCATGGCCTCGAGCTTGCATGGAATTTTGGCTATCGTAAGGTCATGATCGAGGTGGATTCTTTGCTTGCGTTGAATCTTATTACTAATGGTGTGAGTAGTGCTCACCCCTTATCCAGCCTTGTGGTTCGCTGTCAAGGCTTCCTTATCCGGGATTGGGTTGTCAATTTTAGCCATGTTTTTAGGGAAGATAATAGAGTGGCTGACGCTCTCGCTAATTTTGCGTTCTCTAGTGGTTTTGGTGTCCATGTTTTGTTGGATCCGCCTCCTTGTGTTAAACCTCTTTTGCTTGAAGATCGTAGGGGAGTTGCTCTCCCCCGCATGACTCGTATGTAATGTTGTTTCTTCTATAATAAGCGCCTTGGAGCGCGGAGGGTGTCACTCTCCTTTTTACCAAAAAAAAAAATAGAATATGAGAGTTGAACGAATGGATTTCTCTTTACAAAAGGAAAATATATCTCCGTCAAAAATCAAGTGTCCTAAAAATACAATAAATTTAGAACATTTATGTTATGTGGTCCATGTGGATACTAAAGTCCCTCAAAAAGTAATTGAAACAAAGAAATCTAAATTAGACTTTTTTAATCATGAACTTTGTAATATATAATAGTCGTTGAATTAAAATAGACGAACGTTCAAGATTTAACATTGTTTATGGTAATAATTAATTAAAATATTACATTGCCCAAAAAGAATTATGATAATGTTAAGTTTTCAATGTTCAAAAACTAATATACTTATTGTTAACGAAATGGTACTATAATTTAACGACTAATATTGCCCCTAAACATAAAAACAAAATTTAACGACCAATTATAATAAATTTAACCACCGTTCTTTTCATATTACAAATTTTAACGACCAAAATTAACGACCAAAATTTAACGACTAAAATTTAACGATCAAATTTAACAATCAAATTTTAACGACCAAAATTTAACGACCAAAATTTAACGACCACATTTTAACGACCACATTTAACGACCAAATTTTAACGACCAAAACAAAATTTAACAACCAGTCATAAGAAATTTAACGAGCATTCTTTTCATATTACAAATTTTAATGACCAAATTTAACGACCAACTTTTAACGACCAATCCTAACAAATTTAATCAACATTCTTTCCATATTATAAATTTTAACGACCAATCCTAATAGAGTTTAACGACCAAACAAAATTTAACGACTGATATAGTTATTATTAACGATCGTTAACCTACGTTACATGTAAGAAAAGCAAGGGTTACATACGTAATGGTTGTTAGTTTGCTACTAAAAAAGAACTTTAATTTTTTATTCTTATAAAACAATCATTTCAGCCATAAATAAAATATACTATTACCTAAAATATCTTTATATTTATTGCTAATGTATTTTTAAATCCAATCAAATGAAACTCCCATATGGACACTTATTATGGTGCTTTAATCATGTTCGTTCAATTTTTAATCCGATGGATGTTAAAGGTTCCTACTCCCTACTCTAAGAAAGGTTCCTACCGGATCCTAACTAACTAACTAACTATATATATATAAAGGGTACAATTAAGTAGTGTAAAAAATGTATAGATAAGGGTGAAATTGTAAGAATAAAACAGTTACGATTTTATATGTGTAGGTTCGGTACAATTAAAGAGTCAAAATAGCAAAATAAAGAAAAAAAAACCTTTTCTTTTGGGATAACAAATTTTAACATCAAACACACACATAATGGCTAAAAGTGTACAGATAAGGAGTCACGAGTGTGATGTTTCATTTTCCAGTTCTATCATTCTAGGTAAAAGGGACATATAATTTGATTTGGGATCCTTGTTCTTTCAATTTCTTGATTTATTGAGCAAATATTGGAACCATTTGTTTTCGAAGGACTCTTGTTGTTCAAGATACGAGAGAAAAGGGTCTCGGCTTTTACTTTTATGTTGCCGACAATACCATTTGAAGATGGGAGAAGCGAAAGCCACCACCCTTTCGCCGTTGGAAATCTTTCCCAAAGGGTGAACCCAGACGGAGATCTTCACACTAGCACCTTGCACAATCCTTGCCACCGCCAATAAATGTCTTTATGGGTTCTTTTTTTTCCTTCTCCCCTTGACAACGATGAATCGAAGTGCATCACGACAAGGACACCACGGCTAGAGTGTCACATCCTTTTGGTCTCCATTGAAAGGAACTTTTAGATTAAGGGTTGTGAGGCGAAGGAAAGCGCCTATTAGAAGGAGAGCAAGAGAAAGTCTTGAATAATCCCAATTCTAAAGATATGTAAAGAGGAGTTTCTAGGGTAAGGGTTTCTTGGTGGAGGCAGTTTCTTTGTAGGTTTTTAGGCGCGTGCAGAACGCGTTCACAAGATGGGTGCTGGGTTTTCGGTTTTTTATTATTTGAAGAGTTTTAGTAAAAGGTTTAGTAAAATATATTAAGTAAGGGTACATTAGGGAATAAACCACGAGGGCACCATGAACAAACTTGAAAATTCGTGGATAACAAGAAGTAAAGTCCAAACCTTAAGGGTACCAAGAGAAAATTCTATATTATTGTATGATAAATCTAGAAAAGATAAAAAAAACGCACAAATAATTATACACGGGTTGGCAGCCCACTCGCTTTTATTCATGGGTGGATTCGAAAAGAGTTTGAGGCCCGGACAAGGCGGGTTGATCGGGCCTACACCTTTCGGGTAGAATTTTAAATATGGTCCGGCCCGAACCCTACTCGAACCTACTTTTATACATGTCTAGTATCATGATAATATTTTCAAATATCATTTTAATATCTATACTTGGAGCAGATACCAACTTTCACTGGACATACGCATTTTTTTATTTTACAATGTCTTTCATTAATGGAATTTTTTTTTTATGCAGTGAGTATATAGGTTCTGGTTTTTAGTTGTTCAGATAAGCAACCTTGATTTAGGATTATTACCAACTTAAGATTAAATATAAGATAATACTATCATATAAAACTAGGGTTATGTTAGACATATCCACATGTATATATTTTATTTCTAAAATTTACCCAATTCTCACTACTGAGTCAAATCGATCATAAAAAAATTATTTCGATTTTAGGGTCTAAGTGCGGAATTATTAAACCCAATTTCGGTTTCGGAATTCAAGTGCGGACTGATTAAACCCAATTTCGTTTTCGGAACACAAGTGCGGAACTAATTTAACGCAATTTCACTTTCGGACCCAAACGTAAAATTAATTATACACTAATTTAACACTTCGGGTGTAGAATCAAGGAGATATTTAAAGAAAATATATGAGTTCTTACAAGATTACCTCAAACTACTTTAATGTGATAGAATTCAAAAAATGAAGTGAGATTATACAAACAAGGAAACATACTGTAGACAATTGCGGTAAGCCAGGAAACAAATCCATTGAACGAATTGTGTTTAGATTAACAACTGTGTACTAATTCAAGTGCTCAATCCAATCTGATGTGTAGATTTAAAAAAAATGCCAGCTAATGAACTTGCGATATTTTCAGGAGATAGTTTGCTCCATATGTCGATGTGGGAAAGCCTTACACGCTTCACCAAGGGGTAACGGTTTCGGTCTCAAATTAAAGATAACCCAAGGGTAAAATAGTAAAAGAACACGATATCACACTCCATTTATTCCCCCAAGTCCCTGACCATAACGCCAGCGGCAGTAATCATCCCTACCAAACAATAAAGAGAGAGAAAGAGGGTTTCAACCTTTCTGGTGAAATATACACAGACAGCGAAAGAGGATCGATGGCGACAACAATCTCGAGCGCTATTACGGTCAAGACAACGATGCTAGTCCTGCTCCTCGCCGCTTCAATCGTCACTCTGGAAGTCGGAGCAATCGGCGGCGAAATCCATCTGGACTGGATGCTTCCGTCAGTCAGGACGGCGTGCTCTGCTTGCGATGGGACGATCGGAGAGTGCATAGCGGAGGAGGACGAGGAGATGATCGATTCGGAGGCGAACAGGCGTATTTTAGCATATAAAGGAAGGTACATTAGCTATGGTGCACTTAAGCGTGACTATATCCCCTGTTCTCGCCGAGGAACATCCTACTACAACTGCCGCCCTGGCGCCGCCGTTAATCCCTACCACCGTGGCTGCAGCCGCATCACCCGTTGCCAGAGAGATACTGGTTGAATTGCTTTGCTATTAAAATTCAAGTGTTTTTAATAATAATATTTTGAATATTGTTGTTGTTATGATTATTATTATTATGATTATAATTATAGGAGCGATTAATTTATAATCATATTACAGATTATGGTTTATGCATTATTGCATTTATGCTTCATTTGGCATTTGTGTATGCCTAAGTTACTTTCTGGTATGTTCATGTGAACCGCCCCGATCACGGGCACCTATATTTTTCATCTTTATTCTCTTATTTTGATTATTTTTTCTTGATGATGGATTCATACAAAATGGAAATATATAAAAAAAACAAAAAAATTAAAAAGGTTTTTTAAGGTCCAAATTCGTATGTATGAACTTACAAGTGACAACTGGAAATATTAACTCCGAGTAAATTAATGTTCTACATTAATGTGGTGTGACAGTATGTATATACGAGGTACATTAACTTTATGACTTGTTTGGGGTTCCGTATCTGATAAAAGTAAAATTTAATTTTAATATTTAAACTTCTAGAAATCAACCTTAATTTAGAACCATTGCCAACTTAAGACTAAAGGTAAGATGATAATAATATTATAAAATTTTATTTTATTGGAAAAGAATCCAAAAACTGGAAATTGAAAGTGAGATAAAACAAACAAGGAATTAGACAATTTTGGTAAGCCCGGAAATGAAGTCATTTAGTGGATTGTGCGTAGTTGAACAATTGTGTGTACACAGAACTTAAACGCGCGCATAATGTATTCAAACTTGTAAGATGAACAAATGCCAGCAAATGAACTTCCATTTAGACCTCAATGGAATATATCATCACATAGTGACTAGAGATGTACTTTGAAAAAAAGGAAAATTATATTTATTAGAGCGGAGACCACAAATATAGCTTTGATTCAAGTAATGAAGAAAATTTGGATATGGATGTACAAAAGTTATGTCACACGTCATCTTTTCTTTTGTAAAACAAATTATCGTGGTTATTATTTTTGAAGTTAGAAATTTTGTACCAATATACTTGTATTATTATTTCTTCATTTTCTAATTGTTTAGTTGTGTGTGTGTTTTTTTTTTATTGGTACACGTTTATAAGTAGTTATTAGAATATATCATCTATTAAATGATGTTATCCGGTTGGGATCGGGTGGGACGGGTTCAATCCCGCTTGTCCATTAATTTATTAATTATGTTTAAATTTTAAGATTTATCTACAAAAAGTATTCGTATATATCATACTTAAAACGCAAAAACATTAAAATTTTCAAATATCCATAATAACATATTATATTTTACATTAAACTAGTGTATTACCCCGTGCAGTGCACGGGGTTTGATTTAATATTTATTCTAAATATATAAATAAAAATGATTTTTTTAGAACATAATATTACTTATTCACTATAAATTTAATTATCTTTTATTATACATATAATACGGTAACAAATTCAAGTTATATTTATATAATATAAAACAAATCTTGACAAAAATTATAATTATAATTTAAATAGTGACGGAAAAAATTATTAGATTTTATTTACGGATTAACAAACTATTAAAATTTGAATATCAAAATTATTGATCTTTGAAATATCAGATTTTATTGACAGATTAACAAATTATTAATATTTGAATTTGTAAATATCAAAATTATTAATTTTTAAAAATAAAATTTTAAAATATTTTTGGGAGCTGCGTGAATTGTGGCGTTGACACGTGACAAATAAGGTATCTCCTTTAATACATATAAGATTTTCAAAATATTCATGTTAAAACACATCTAAATGAATTTCGGTCCTTCGTCATTTTTAACGGCTTGGCCAATATGGTTTATGTTTTAAATATATAAACATAATTATATGATAACTATATACGTATATCACTAATGCTTAGAAATTTTATTTGTATTTATTATTTTAAATTTAAAATTTTATTATATACAAGACGGGACAAACCTAATGTCCTGAAGAACTTAAGGTCCATAACCCGTCCACGATAATTTCTAGCAGGACGGGGACGGAATTTCAAATTTTTGATGAAATTCCATCGGACCGGGATAGAACCGGGATTAACGGGATTTATAGTCACCCTTTTACCAACAAAAAAAAATCACGAAATAACCATAGAATCAGAATTCATGTACAGGATGCGGACGGAGTGGGAGTGTGACCGATTTATACTACAGGGAGATGTGAACACTACGTACACTTTGTCCGGTGTTTGTATTAATTGAATAGCTCCTTCTCACAAATGTACAAGATAACAATGAACGACATAAATGATTTTCAATTAATGAGAAACAATGAGGCATGCCTACTGCTACCATTCATAGATCAGTTTCTACAACTTAATTACAAGAAATTAGAATAGGGTTTAAATCAATTGACATGTAACATTTAGAATTCCAATATTCATGTCATAGTGTTTTGGATTTGCTTGAATTTTTTGTGGCCTGTGCACCCAAAAAGGGATCATTCAGTGTACCTCCTTCACAGTCGTCGTATTATGGTAATTTATTTTTTTAATATATGACGGGTCTAAGACGTGGAGGGTTATGCACACCAAAGTGAACTTACGCACACTAGTATTCGGGGTTCCATCCTAAAAGCAATTGGAAATAGGAGGAGTAGCCTAATACTTTTAGGTTCACAAGTTTCATATTGTCGATGTGAAACACATTTCCACACCCAACACTCTCCCTCAAGTGACTACCCTGAACTAGTTGACACTTGACACAAAGCCTTAAGGACGGCATAACCAAACGGGTGGATAACATATTTTTAGCTAATCACAACCCAAACACAGGATAACGGATCCGAATCGGACAAGCTTTGATACCATGTTACTTTATCTTTTATATCCGACGGGTCTAAGACCAGGAGAGTTATGCACGCCAAAGTGAACCTATATACTAGCATTCGGGGTTCCGTCCTAAAACCAATTGACAATAGAGGAGTGGCAATAATAATTATATGTTAGGTTCACAGGTTTCATATTGTCGACGTGAGACACATTTAACACTCAACATATTCCAAATTATAACCTTCATAGTCAAAACTTACAACCAGCCATTTTTCGACAACTCTTCTTCTCTTCAATAAAAAGGACAATCATTTTCAACACTCAACATATTGTCAATGTGAGACACATTTCAACACTCAACATATTCCAAACTCTAACCTTCATAGTCAAAATTTATAACCAACCATTTTTTCGACAACTCCTTCTTCTCTTCAATAAAAAGGACAATCTTCCACATGATATATTGGATTCTCTTCTAACTTATAAACTTGTTATGTATATAAATTATGGATTATATATTGTGGCATGTTAAGTTACACTAGTCTAACTAATTTCATACGTACTTCTAACAATACACATATCTACCTATGTATATGTTTATGTTTAGATGGCGACTTAGAAGTTGTTGGATAATTTTCTATGGGCACTTATAATACCAAAGATGACAGCCAACATAACTTATAATGCCCTAACACTTGAATATGATAGATAGGTTAATATGTGTGTTGTAGGATAGTTGTTAATCTTGTTGGTCATTATGTGATATTACTATATTTTACAAGTTAATTTATGATATTTGTTATATCTTATATATGTTGGGACAATTGGGCTCTTTGGGTTTGAGGGGTAGATTACTACGGATGGGTTATCTGGAAGATTAATGAATCATGTGTCCCTCATGTGTTCATTAGTTGACGTCTCTAAACCGTAATTATATATGTTACACTCGGAGGTGAAAGCTATAACATATCGTCATTGGTCATTCATCCTCAAACCCCTGTGTGTGTGTGCGTGCGTGCGTGCGTGCGTGCGTGTGTGTGTGTGTGTGATGCAGGAGCATCTCAAGACCTAGCTCGAGTTGAGATCATAAGCATGAAAGCTAGGGAGCATAAAGTGTTGATCACTCTAAGGAGAAGGATATGACGGATTAAACACATTTCTAAGAGAGAAATGAAAGCCACGTCTAGAAATGGAATGAATGCTATTTCTAGAAGAGATAAGAAGATTATTCCTAGAAGTGATGTGAAGATCATTGATGAGAGATGGGAGATGACATGGCTCCAGAGATCATCACACGGCTGCAATGATCATCATGTGAGAGGGCCGAGGTTTACACTGACATGGATGAGATACACGTACGAGAAGAGCGGAAGCCATGCACGTCCATGCATGAGAAAGATTTGGCCTTGCTTGAACCATCTGCCCCTCCGGTAGAGCAACACGTCTATTTATTCTCACGGAGGTTAAGGGAGGATACTCGATCCTACCTCGCTGGGCTTTGTTGTGAGTCTCTCTTGGACTATTAAGACATGACTGCTGCATATGAGAGAGATTGACTTGGTCCTAGGAGAGTTGTTTAGGTAGGAGGACCGGATAAGAGGCAGAAGGTCGGACACTCCAGTTCCGGTGCCGGATTTGTGTTGGCACCAAAGCAGGGACGTTAGTGCACAACTGTGGCGGTTATGGCCATCTCAGAGCACAATGCCAGAATCCGTTTGTTACTTGTTTTACATCTAGTATGCCTGGGCATAGGGCTACTTTTTGTCACCAAGGAGGATTTGCATTATCATCGAGATCCTTCCCTTCTGGAGCTCAGGGTAGTGGACAAAGACCGCCACCTACACATACCACTGAGTATCAGCAGCACAAGAGGGAACCGGGGTATCAGTCTCAGTATAGAGCCTCGGGGCACCCTTCTCCACAGAGTTCAGTGCAGGGTCAGGACCATGACAGAGGCCGTAGTATTAGTACAAATGATACTAGAGGGACACAAGCCAAGGTATTTGAGTTGAGGAGCGCCGATCAACCGACTACTCCCATGACTATAGGTACTATTTTGATTAAGGACGAACTTGTCCGAGTTTTATTTGACACGGGTGCTGCCCGTTCTTTTATCTTGGATGCATGTGTAGATAGGTTGTCCTTATGCACAGTAGCAGGAGTACCTTTTGTAGTAGGATTACTGGATGGGGTAAGGTTAGTGGTTCTCGGGATATTCATAATTTTCCAATACGCTTAAGGAACCGGGAATGACTAGTAGACTTCCTAGTGATGTTCCTAGTGCTTGAGGATGTCATCCTAAGGATGAACTTGATGGTTATGTATGGAGATATACTGGACATAGGCAAGAGTACAATGACGATTACTTAGGTATAAGGGCGGCTACAGGTTTTTCGAGGTTGGGACCTTGGGAAAGCAGGGACAGTCACCAGTGTAGTTAGAGATGCCAAGTTGATTTGACAGGGTTGTGAGGCCTTCTAGTGCTACACCATGAAGGAACAGAAGGTTCCGAGATTGGAGGACATCCCGGTGGTAGGTGAGTTCACGGAGGTGTTTCGGGATGATTACCCTGGCCTACCTCCATAGCGGAACGTAGATTTCAGCATAGAGTTGGAGCTTGGCACGAGACCGATCTCGAAGGCTCCTCACCGTGTGACACAAATAAAGATAAAAGAGCTAAATAAATAGTTGGAGGAACTTGCAGGGAAGGGCTTCATTAGACCGAGTGTTTCTCCATAGGGTGCCCTAGTGTTGTTCGTGAGGAAGAAGGATGGATCTATGAGGTTATGCATACATTATTGAGAGTTGAAGCGATAACTATCAAGAGTAAGTACCCGTTGCCCCGCATTGACGATTTGTTATATCAGTTGCAGGGGGCCTCCATCTTTCCCAAATCGATTTGAGGTCGGGATATCACCAGGTGAGGGTGATGGAATGAACAAGACATTCCCAAGACGGCCTTCCGGACACGATACGGACATTATGAGTTTGTAGTGATGCCATTCGGGCTCACTAACGCGCCGACCGTGTTGATGAATAGGGTATTTATTGACTACATGAACCAGTTCATAGTGGTGTTCATTGGACATCTTGGTGTACTCACAAAGAAGGGATGAGCATGCAGGACACCTAAGGACAATGTTACAGGTACTGTAGGACAACGAGCTATATGTTAAGTTGTCCACGTGCGAGTTCTGGATGTCAGATGTGGCTTTTCTAGGCCAAGTAGTCACAACTGACGGGATCAAGGTCGACCCGCCCAAGATTGAGTCAGTATTATCGTGGCAACCTCCAAGGAATATTAATGTAGTTTCCTGGGGCTAGTAGGTTATTATAGGTGGTTTGTGGAAGGGTTCTCAGTAATTGTCCGGCCACTCACTTGCCTACTAAGGAAGACCACCCGCTTTGTGTGGTCTGAGCCCTATTAGAGGAGTTGAAAAGGAGGTTGACTTCTGCTCCGATACCAGCTCAGTCAGAGGGCACCGAGGACTTTGTTGTGTACAGTGATGCATCCAAGCTAGGCTTTGGGTGTGTTTTGACGCAGAGGGGCAAGGTCATAGCATATGCGTCTCGCCAACTAAAGAAATATGAGGAGAATTATCCGATGCATGACCTATAATTACGTGTAGTGGTACATGCCCTTAAGATTTGACGCCACTATCTGTTTGGGACCACATGTAAGATCTTCATATATCATAAGAGTCTGAATTATATATTCACTCAACGGGAGTTGAATAACCGTTAGAGGAGATGGCTTGAGTTCATCAAGGACTTCGACTTGGAAGTCCTATATCACCCAGGCAAGGCGAATGTAGTCGCCGATGCACTTAGTAGGAAGACGCCTCGGGAGAAGGCGATAGCCCATTTGACAGTTCAGTCCTAGCTACCGAGAGATCTAGCTCGGCTAGAGGTAGAGATTTAGTTTCCGGATACCGGCAGACACTTAGGTGCTTTGGAGCTAGTTCCGGATCAGTTGGGAAAAATCCGGTAGAAGCAGGGTAGTTGGCCTACTCTATCCAGGATCCGAGAGATGATATCCCGAGGTGACGCTCTGCAGTTTGTGATAGGTTCCGGTAGAGTGATGAGATGTCAGGGGCGTGTATGTGTACCTCTAGATGGCGAGTTTAGACAGAGGATACTATAGGAGGCTCACGTTGCCCCTTACTCGGTACACCCAGGTGCTAGCAAGTTGTACCGAGACATCAGACGTTCCTTTTGGTGGGGTGGCCTGAAGTTGGATGTGACCCGATTTGTAGCTCAGTGTGCGATCTGCCAACAAGTTAAGATTGAGCACCACCGACATGGAGGAGAACTCCACTCACTACGCGGGACGGGCAGTGGAAATGGGAGGATATTTCCATGGATTTCGTTACTGGGTTGAGACTGAGCAAGAGCTCATCTGGGTCGTAGTGTATAGACTCACTAAGACCGCCCGTTTCATTCCTATCAAAGAAATGTGGCCCGTGAGTCGTCTAGCTGAGGAGTTCACGAGACAGATCGTGAGACTACATGGCGTACCGAGGACCATTGTATCGGATAGAGATGGACGCTTTACCTCGAGGTTTTGGGAGTTGGTCCATACCGCTTTGGGTACTAGCCTTCACTTCACCACTCCTTACCACCCCCAGTCGGATCATCGGTTTGAGAGGACCATTCAGACTTTGAAGGACATGCTAAGGACATGCGTACTTGATTGGGGATAGGTGTGGCCGGATCACCTCCCTCTAGTGGAGTTGGTAAAATAACAATTAGTTAGATATTGTTTTTTAGAATAACACCATTTTATTTGATCTTGACTTACATGTAAAAATATATAAATTTAGTTAATGAAGAGATAAAGTTAGTTATTAGAAAGATATAATATATAGTAAAATGTAAAGTGTTTAGAAAATGACATGTGTCATCCGATTTATAAAGAGAATGACATGACTTTAAGGTCTTCTACATTAATATAGTACTAGTTTAATTCTCTTACCTTGTACGAGTTGATCTAATATATATATTTTATTTTATTTTTAAAAAGTTGTGGAACTAAATTTTGTGTATGTTGATTTTACAAATATACTCGGACATATATAATATGCAGACGTAGTCACTAATTTATATAAAAGTTGTAGTTACAACGGGATTAATTACTGAAATTTGTCTTAATCTTTTTTATTTAAAAAAAATGAGATCACAATGAAAATAAAATATAATTTAAATAGAAGTTGGGATTAATTACTAAAATTTGTTTTAATCTTTTTCTTCTTAATGTCCTTGTCATCCTCCACGTTTGTTGCCGTTATTTTCAAATACTTCTTCATTTTTCTTCTTGCCGCCCTTCACTTTCTTGCCGTTATGATCAAATTTCTCCTCAATACTTTTCTTCTTCTTTTCCTCCTCCACTTTCTTGCCGTTATGATCAAATTTTTCCTCAATAACTTTCTTGCCATTATGATCAAATTTTTCCTCAATACTTTTCTTCTTCTTTTCCTCTGGAACATGAGAAGAGTCGGAAATTCTTACAACATCCTCCATTTTTCGAGAAATAGAAAGTTTTGAATCCTCGAGCAATCGAGAAGGTATATTTTCATGTTTAGATACCGATTGTCGAAGGAGTAGAAAGACGATGAGAGAGCAGAATATAACAACGTTAAATTTTCGTCTAAAAAACACCATTCTGTTTTATGCTTAGGTAAATAAGAAATTCAACCGAAATATGTTTTAGATGTGCAGAGATCATTGCATCTATATACTTTTTTTTTCCTTGTCAAAGGTTCTTGGCAATCCTTAAAGATAGGAGCCATCCTCAAAAAACATGTTAGCCTTCTTGGCATGAAAATCAAGATTTCTATTGAACGAGGAAATATTTGCTAATTAAGACACGATTTTAAACCTCGTCAAAGATCAATGTCTTTTACGAATCCTGAATCTAGACTTTAAGTTATATTTAGATTAATTCGTCATTGGTAATTTATTAGTGGAGTTAGCTTACTTCATTACAAACTAGTGGTTAGGCCCGTTCTACGTTCGGGTCAATTTAATTTGACTTATCGTTAATTGTCCATGCATTACTTGTGAGTTAAAACTAATAAAATTTAAAAAAAAAAGTAAAAATATAAATAACATATCGGTTTTTTTACTTTGATTGTGTAATAACCCAAATTTTTAATTTTTTTATTTCCGATAATAGAGCAAATTACTGGGTGTTAATCAAATAAAATCGATTTGAATTGGTTTTATAACCACTATCTAGTATGTGGGCTTGCTTCTTCTTTCTCTAGCCCAAGATAAAAGCCCATGCCAGCCCAATATTCCTTTTCTTCTCCTATGGGCATGCCGGCCCAATTGTCTTCTATTCCTTTTGTTTCCTTCATATCCATGAGAGGATGGCCATCTTCGCTTCTCTTGGCACCAAATCTATTTTCTTCGTCGTCGTCTTCACACCAGGCGGCCAACTGAAACCTAAACAGACAACATCTTTTGCGGCCAAGTAGTTAGGATCGCAAATGTTCGTCTTCCGAAAACAACGTTGTCACGAGCGGTAGAGATCATGCCAAGTTGCAGAAGAGCCTTTCGATTTCCTTCTCCTTCCACATACGACGTTTGCGAGTCCTTCGAGACTAGGAACGCCGGCCACTTCGAGCTTTTTCCGGCCCTCCTCATCACTACAACGGCAAGACCCGACCATCTCCATCTGTAACACCCCAAATTCTAGAAACTCGGAGCGTTATTAGTTAGGACCTCACAGTGGGTCCCGACCTAAGTTTGACATCAATAGCAACGGACCTTGCAACAAGGCACAAATATTATAAAACCAAAATCCTTTAAAAGTAGAATATGTTTAAATATGTCAGACTCTAGACGCGTACGACAACCAACTAAAAATGAATATAATCTACTACAAGATAATTAAATAATTAAATACGCCCACAACTCCTAGTATGAAAATCCCGGCTAGCCACTCCACTCCCGATTTCTCAGTTGAGATCTAACCTACAAAGTCTATCAATGCGGTAAAACCGTTAGCTACAATTCTAATACTAAGGATACTAGGACACAATCACAAATAAGGTAATAAAGTAAAGAGTGATGTTATTCGCATCCAAATATTTTACTTACAGGGCGACGACGAAACGTAATCTGCATCCGCTCTAAGCTGGGGAGGATGCAGATTCAGAATCCGCCCCAAGCTGGGGCGGAAGTAGATTCAGAATCCTCCCCAACTTGGGGCGGATTTTGAATATGCATCCGCCTCAACTTGGGGCGGATTCTGAATCTGCATCCTCCCCAGCTTGGAGCGGATGCAGATTTCCACTGCCGCCATTCCCCGCTGCCGTCGCCACCACCGGTGCCCCCGCCGCCGCCGCCCGTCTCCGGCGAACAACTTTTTCGTCTTTTTTTTTCCTTCTTCTTATTCCGTATAATTGTATACACATGGCGGGTTCGGATTCTCCCCCTAGGACTAGAAGAACACTCAAAGAACGGTTTAAGGTACGTTTTTATCTAACTTTTGTTATTTATTTTTTAATTTTAGGCTAAAAAATCATTAGTTTATGAATATTTGGTTAGTTTAGGAATAATTGAAATTGGATCTTTTATGAACATTAGTTTAGGACGATTGGGTTAATTTCGGAAGAATTGAAATTGGATCTTATATGAACATTAATTTAGGACGATTCGGTTAGTTTAAGAAGAATTGGAATTAGATCTTATATGAACATTAGGTTGTAATTGTGTATTCCGGCAAGATAATTTTTTTACAAAATATATCTAAAATTATATAATATGTAAATTTAAAAATGAAAAATTTTATCTGAATTTTTTTTCCAGATGGTCATGCACAACATTAGAGACAAGAAGAAGCGCGATAGTAGAGTTGTCACTACATCTGCCCGTCGAGCTGCTAAAGTTCGACGGGATAGACTTGCCTCCACATCGGTCGAGGTGCCCGTTGATGGAGTTGCAGAGGAGGAGCCTATTAGGGGGATGTTGGGGCACCATCATCACTACGTCCGGGTTATACTACGGAGGGCTCCGCTGATGACGAGCCACACCTAGACGACATTGTAGGTGGTGAGCATGAGGAGATACATGTCCCACAGGAGAAGCAACAGGATAATGACCATTTCTCTTCTTCAAGTTGTACGGATAATAAAACCGCACACGGTTTTAACCCGACACTCAATTCACGCTCTACCTTTTTTGCCTGCGTGGGGTCAATCGTCCTGGATATGCATGACCTCTTAGAACCGACGGAATTACGTGGTTGTGGACTCCACATAGAACCCTCAATGACCATTTCTTTTCTTCAAGTTGTGCCCCCTCAAGTTCAAACTTGCACTTACACTTCTTCGAATTCTTCTTCCGACTAGAACTTGGAACATGATCGGGATCAACATCTTTCAACTTTCTAACATCTCCGTGTCTATCACATGCCAATTGTAAGATACGAAACCCTCTTCTATCCAACCATGATTTTTTTTATGACCATCACAAAATTCATTGAGTTGGTCATATACCGAGCCCAACCCAATAAGTTTTCTCTATTTGGAAAATATCCACGGAGCTCAAACTTGGACGAAGAATCGGTAGCAATTGAACGTGAATATTCCAAAGCATCCTAATTAAATTAAAATAAAGTAAGTGTAAGTTCGACAGTTTCGGATCTCTACTCTAAAACATGTGTAAAATTCAGGGAAAACAACCTATGACTAAAATATGTTTATTAAGGTAATATAAGCTTTTTATTATTTATTTTATTTTTTAATCATTAGAACTATTTAAATTTACCTAATTATCTACTTAATGTTGTAAAGAATTTTGCATAACAATTTCAATTTAAAATCTTCACTAAAATCCACATTAATTAGATTATATGACTTTTATTTGTTTTAAATTTAAAAACTTATTTTGGATTCAATTTATTTAAAATAATTTAAAATTTATTAAATAGTTCACATATATACAAATCTATAAATGGTATCCCCTTTCCTCAAATAGACGCAATTTGGGGCGGATACAGATTGCGTTTCCGTAGTGCAGCTAGTGAATTTTGTCCGGCCGAATAGTAATTATGTAAAGTAAATCACACAACATGCAACAAATAATGTTCTTGTTCTTATCTTTTCTTTTGGTAAAATTTGTCATCATATTGTTCAACTTTTGATGGTACCACGAGAGTCACCCAACCTGCGACCCTGTCCCCGTAAATTAGTAGGACTGGTTTCGGTGCATATCCCTGTATACGCTACTAGATTGATCGCGGGGAATCTTCCAGCACCATCGGCCCGGACAGAGTGCTACGGTCCGTTATAATACACTTGAACCTCTCTTTAGAAAATAAAAACAGTGGTCTGGTTCGTTTATTTTTATTAACAAGCATATCACACACTACCCTAGCACGCACTCAATATTATCACGGTAGCCAAGTGAGTCCCATGAACTCTCCTTATCCTTATTGGTCTCCAACGTTATTCGCAGTATGCAATTAGTGATCCCGAATCCTAAGCAAGATGTATCAATCCTTAGTACTCCTTGATTTATAATTCTTATCAAATAGGGTATGATATCTAGCATCGATGCCCTTACACTTTCTACGACCTAGGTTCACGGACCTAGACGTCCGTTCCAACTTCCTGTATCGTCATCAAAGTCATTTCGCTATCTCGGAAGTCTCATATTTTGTCTATCGTTATCTATCATCATAACTACTTATGGTTCCATTCTGATTCCATAACTAACCCAACGTTCTCTAAACTTGTTCCAGACTTCTACTATTCCGATCGTTCTTTAATCAATCCTCAACAACATTCCACAACAACATTACACTAATTAAACTTAATTAATTATCAAATAACTTATAATAAATAAGTACCTCACTAAAATAATTATTTATTAACGGAAATTAAATTAATGGAATTATAACGGGTTTCGGGTCTAACCGGAAATGGGATTAGTTGCAAGGTTAACGGCACCAAGCGGCGTCTATGTGACGGCGACCGGGCTTTGATGGCTAACCGGTAGCCTCATTGTCTATGATTATAAAGGAGATTAACAGTGGGGTTGTTTAGGAACAACGCAAGGGGAAAGAAGATAGGGAGAAGTGTGAGTGCTTATTTTTTAAAGATTTATTTAGATTCTTATGTGGCGGCATTCATGGCCATATTAACGTGGAGTAACGGTCGTCATTATGACGACATTCATGACCATAATAATAGTGATTATTATGTAGCCTAGGTCTTCAATAGTTTCCGTCATGAAGGTTCTTCAATGCTCCGTCTTCATTGTCGTCATAAAGGCTCTTGTAACTCCGATCAAGGTAGGAAGATGAAGGAAGGAGGAAGGAAGGAGAGATTTGGTAGGAGTGAAAGAAATTAAATTAGTCCAAGGAAGGAAACAAATAGCAGTTGGACCAGAGGGTGAAAATAAAAGCAGATTGATCCGGTTTGTTGTATTGTTCCGACGCAGATTAATTCTTCGGATTTATTCGGTTCACATCGCTCGGTAAGGCAAGATGTTTTCTTGGAATAAATTAGTTAGAAATTTTCCGGTTATTACACCGTCACCTCTGTGGGAACCTGGATACATGATCTTTCTCCCTTCTTCCCATAGTGAAGTAGGCCGAGTTTTGTAAGCAAATGTTTCTCCCTCCTCTTCACTTGTTACCTTCAATGGAAGATGAACCTTACTTTTGCCTCCTATCATGGAACCATGTGGACCACAAGTTGTCCTGTGGATCCCTTGATCATGCCATCCTCATCCACCTCGACTACAGTTGGCACTTGGGTGAGCTCGTCGTCCTTCTTCTTCCTTTCACTTTGTTGAAAGAAAATTTCAACATGAAATAATAGCTTAAGGTCTCTTGTTGTCCATGGGTCTCGAACACATGTTATTTGTGTTCTAAAGTTTGCACCAATTCTGCCCTCCACAAGTATCGAACCAGTGACATGTAGGTTCTTTGTGCCTCAACGTTGTCCTTTGTGAGATTCGAACTCAGGATCTATTGCTACTATCAGGTTTTTTCCCAAAAGTTTCAACTTCGAGTATCCAACTTTAGGACTAAGTTTAGTTATCTTAAACTTATCTTTTACCATTGAATTTTTAATATGTTATAGATGGAATATGTAGTTTATTTTGTTAAAATTTGGGGAAGATCCAACATTTAGATTTAGAGTTATGAGCTTGTAAAGTTGTGGGAAAAACAACTTTAGGGATATAACATAATTTTGGCTAAGTATGGATTTGGATGTTCATATAGGCAACTTTTGATTTTTGTGTGGATATTACGGATAAGTATTTATGGATTTTTATCATCCTATCTTGAAGTAGACATGGCATAGTATGTTTAAGTATTTTTTCGGAATTTTTGGGATTTAGTAGAAGGTATTTATCTTAGGCCAAAGTAGGGTACTTAGTTGATTTCCGAAAGAAGTTTACTTAGGGTTTTGAGCTCCGGATGTAAGTTTGGGTAAACCCTCAAACCCGTTATGAAACTTGTAGGGTTGTGAGATGTTTTGGAAATAATAGTAAGGGTCTTAGACCGTTTTGACCTTTTTCTGGAATTTAAGGAAAGTAAGGGGCATTTTGGTAATTTTTACCAAAGTTAGGGTTCTTATTCTTTCGTTATAAGAACATCATTATTAGTCTAGAAATCTTTAGAAGCTTCATAAGTGATAGAATCGTGTTCTTATGACGTTTTCTGTCTTGATTAGGTTGTTGAGATCATTTACGTAATGGATCGACATTTAGCGAGTTTGGATCTCCTATGGACTTACTTAGCTAGTTTTTCGTAATGTTGGTGTGCGCTATTTTAGTGGTGTGTGTTGGATGGTTATTAATTATAACTTGAGTAGGATGATATTTTTACGTTATAGACCCAAGTGCATAAAAACGGGTCGTGGCATAATTGCTCAGCGTTGACAGGTGACTGGAGAGGTTCTCTGCGACCAGTCCACTTGGTACACGGGGTATGCATGACCCCAGTCCGCTTGCTAAACGGGGACAAAGGCGAGGGGCGGAGATCCCTCGTGCTACACAATTTGATTGAATCACATAAATAAAGATAATAATTGGGTTGTGTGTGAAATCATGCTTGTGTGCCTATTTAATGCTTTGTTGTGTGTATGTGCTAGAATAGCGTTACTAACATTAGAATTGCTAGCTAATGATTTTCGCCGTCATGTTGTAGATGCTTTGCAGGGTAGGACCGTTGTGAAGCGATCCAGAGAGAGTGATCAACCGGGTTTCCGTACGAGTCGTTTTGGGTTTTTCATATTCTTTTAGTGACAAGACTCATTTCATTTTCCTTTAAATTTGTCACATTTCTTTTGATGGATGATTGTCGTTCTCTTCTCCATGACATTTTACATTTAACACGTTCTAATTTAGTTTTCTTTATTGTGTTTTGTTGTAAGATCCGGTAAAATTATTTTCAAACTAGGTCGGGACTCATTGTGTGGTCTTAACCCGTAGCATCCCGAGTTCCTAGAATTTGGGGTGTTACAGATTGTGTCATGTCTCATGAAATTTTTATGGTAGATAAGAAACAAAATATTTATCCAAAGATAGGCTAGTGGTAAGGCTTTATATATAATACAAAAAAAAAAGTAAATGTAACCGAAAAACTTAATAGACTATATATAAAACATAACCGGAAAATTGGATTTATTACATCAAATTTATGATGGCTAAATTTATTTGTAAAAAAATGTCACCAAAAAGTTCAATTTATTACCTTTTATTTATGAGACAATTTTAAAATAAAATTCAAAAGAATGGGGTATAGAAACCTTTTTTGTAAACTGAATATAAAGTAGACCCCTCTATTTTTCTGTAAAATTAAAACGTAATTAATTAGATGAACATAATAGGAAAATGTAAAAATTAAAACCCTATATATTTGCCTTCACATCCAAATCTCGTAAACCATAAAATACAGATGAAACTCAGTCCGCAACCGTTCATCTTCTTCGCCTGCTGCAACCGTCAAGGTTCTCGAGCTTCTCCTCCGTTGAAGCCAGATCTGGACCGCCGCCTGAACCAACGGCAGATCTTCGTCTTCAACTCGCTACCGTTGTTGGATATGGACTTCAACCAAGTCCGGACCTCGCCGGATCGGGACAGCTTCCACCCACACCGAGTCCCTCGCCGGATATGGACGTTGTCTAACTAAATGAACCACTCAACGTGCAACAAATCCAGTCCAACTTCAACCAAAACTTCAGTATTAACATAAACCCGGTTCTTCAAATAGCAAAAGCTTTCAAGCCGGTTTCCTTCCATCTGGTCTCGAGTTCGAATCTCCATTGCTCCATTTCTTCATCGGCTTATACTTGTTCGCTGATTTTACACCCCTATAAACTTTTATCAATAATGATAAAGACTCACAGGATAGCAAAACTAGGAAGGGATTGTTTTAAATTTATAAACCTGTAACAATTCCCTAAATTGCAACGAACCCACAGTGTATGGGTCAATCACAGTAAAGGTAAGTATTCCAGGGTCGATCTCAGGGACTGGGAGGATTAATATGCAATAATGATTATAAATAAAATAGATCTCAATTAAAGAAAGGAGGTTGGAAAAGATAAGGGAAAGAAGTCAAAAAGGTTTTGGAAAAGGTTTTAAGGACTCGCAATCAATTGTCACTATTGATTGAAAGTCAAAATAAAGAAACAAAAAGGGAAAACAAAGATAATCAAGTTAAAGGAAAGAAAATGGATTCCAAGGGTTCAAGATCATTGTTTATACATATAGATTCAGGAAGACTCATAAAGATATATGGTAGAAAAGCTACAGGGATGAACGTTTCTAGGCTGACAGTCTATTACCGGGTAAGTCTCAAGACTATCTAGTTCCAAACCAACTACCTATTACCGGGTAAGTCTCAAGGTAGAGAGGTAGGAAATTCTAAACAAACCAGACTACAAACTAAGGGAAAGGCAAACCATTACCGGGTAAGTCTCAGGTATTACCCTACTTAGCAAGGAATCTAAGCACATTCAACCAATAAAGGATAAACCTTTATTACCTATGATCAGTCTCTCATGTATCTATGAAGGAATATCACCGGGTAAGTCTCAATTCCAACTTAGGTTACTAGCTAGAAGGATTTTAACTAAGTTCAAGAACAAGCCAACCATTAGGATTTCTAGCAAGTCAAAGCCAAAACATAAAGCACAACATTCCATCATAATCAAAGGCATAAACAAATCCCTGTCAATCTTGGAACCACAAGGTTCTAGCCAATAACAATCATATCAAAACAATTAAAAGAAATAACAAAGGGGAATGAAAAGAACTTAACTTCATTAAATGGAAAACTCCAATCTTAACAAATCTTGAATCCAACAAGGTCTTCCAAACAAAACTGAATATAAAAGTATGAAACTTCAATCTAAACTAGAGAAGAACAATGGAGAAGAAGAAGGGAAAGGAAGGGAGGCGGCTCACCCTATGGGGTAACCTAACCCTAAAAGAAACGGACTAATTCGGACCCTTAGAAATAACCTAGAGCTTCCCTTTTATAGGCAACAATCTTACAAAAGACGGGTTGGACCAAAACCGATCCAAAAATAAGATAAAATCGCCGAACAGGAAATCTCGGGCAGAAATCTCGGCCGAGATCGGGCCAATCGGGACCGAGATTTGGCAACAGAACCTTCAACGCGTCAGAACATCGGAAATCTCGGCCGAGATCGAGAAATCTCGGCCGAGATCGGGCCATCTCGGCTGAGCTAGGGCAATCTCGGCCGAGCCTGGTGAATCTCGGCCGAGCCAAGGGTGATCTCGGCCGAGCCAAGTCCATCTCGGCCGAGCCATGAGAAATCTCGGCCGAGATTCTCGGCCGAGATTTGGGAAATCTTGGCCGAGATTTGGACCATCTCGGTCTAGTCTGACCGAGATTGGTCCAAATCGGTCTGAGACGCGGTCTTCTTCGTTCCTTCGCGCCTTTAGCTCGATTCCTCGCCTTTCCCGTGCACGTAGCTCGCTCCAATGCGTCCACTTCGAGGCTTGATCCTCAGATACGTCGTTTTAGCTCCAAAATGTGCCAAATCACCTACAAAACCACAAATAGTGTGTGTAGACATCTATTCTTGCAAAGTAGAACTAAACAAGCATAAATGACACAAACTAAGGCTAAAACATGTATGCGGAAAAGGGGAAATCTAACTAAATGCATGAGTGCAACAGGTCGATAAATCATGTTATCAATACTCCTCACAAACTCTTAGTGCCCTGATCTCCTATTTAAATACCATTTGTTTGCAGATTTAGATAGAATTTTATAAAGTCCAATGCAATTGCTCTCAAGTTGTATTCATTTCTCAATTCTCATCAGGTACATCAATTCTATCGGTTTTCTCTGATCACACAAGTTTTTGTATGCATTATGTTGGAATATTTTGCAAGAATGTTGCAGAGAAAATCAAATTCATACAATTATGGTCAGCACTTTTATGTGATGAAACTCAATGAAATGAATTTTGTGCATTTTTTTTTCTAAAAGATTAATATATCTCTCTTTAACCCTTGTCCAATTATGAATCTATACTTGTATGGTTCCGCAAGATTGGATAGGTTTCTAGATAGTGTTGTTGGCAATAATGCCCGCAACTTTAAATTTTTCGAACTCGTTACAACAAGGTTGAATTCGGCGATGGATACTCCACAAAAGACCCGGATTGGCAACCCTCCCTACGACTTTGAGGTTTGTTTGCTTCATTTCGTTCTAATTCTGTCCATTTAGGTTCAATTTTATTAATTTCCCTATTTTTAATGTAATTTTTCAAGGTGATTTGCTATTTTCACCTCAAAAAAACGTGATTGGGTGAAATTTTAAGATATTTCTTCCTCATGTTTCTTATGTATTTTGGAAAAATAGCTACATCATTAGGTAGCTTGATGAAGGGGAAGATAAAAGGATGAAAGAAGATTAGACTTTGAGGATATGAAGAGAAGATAATGAAAAGAGTGATTCATATTGAATTTCATGTTAAGGAAAAAATGGAAAATCAGAAACAAACAGCTACTTACACCTAAATCGTAACTTGAGATGTTGAACTTAGGTTAGACTCTTAATTTGACATTTCTTTGATTGTCTTTATTGTTTGCTGTCTTAATTTTGTTTCATCCATTATAAGTAGACTTGATCATATCCGGGCAGTTTATCCGGTCCGGAAAAACGGGCGGGTAAGAACATAGTGGGAAGTCCGACCGGGCGAAAAAGCCCGGCCCGTCAAACCCGTCGGGCCGGATACTGACAACACTATAGGCCCGACCAGGCCGAAAAGCCCGGCCCGTTAGCCCTATAAAAAATATAAAATATAAAAAATATTATATTGTATATATTTAAAATATTAAGTATAATTACAGAATATTTATCATAATTATCCTAAATTTAATGTATATTAAAATGTAATATCTTAAATATATTTTATTTTTAAATAAAATTTATATTTAAAATAGTTTTTAAAATTATTTTTTCAAAAAAAAAATAAAACAGGTACCCGAGGCCAGCCTGTCTGCCCGGTCGGACCGAGTACGGCATGCATTGTAGGCCCGTCAGTCGGGCTTAGCTAGCTCGGCCCGGGTACAGATAAACGGGCCAAAAAATCTACAAAGTCCGGCCCGAGTCGGGATATTAATAGTTCTAATTATAAGTTGGTGTTAGTCAATGTTAATTGAAAATTGAAAATTTTATTTTTATGCATGCCAACCTAGTCTAACTTATTAGTCTAATTATATTGAGTATTTGACTTTGACTCTCTTATCTCTCATCTTCTCATTCTTGAAATCTCCTTCCAACTTTCTTAATCTCAACAACTACTTGACTTAATCACATTGAGAATTTATACATAACCGTGTTAGGGCTCATTGAGTTCAGTAAACTCAACATGAATTTGAGTTATGAATGAATTCATTTGTGTGCTTGTGAATTGTGACGATGACTTCGTTTCGTTTGAACAAATGATAAACTCACCTTTACTACAACTGCTTTGAGTGTAAACTGTTTTGAATTTGAACGAAAAAAGATATTCATGATGGAAAGTTGAGGTGGTATATTTGACTTAGTTGAGATCTCCTGTACTAGTGATACATGTATTCTATATTAGTTGAGGCTAAATAAATAAGGATTAAAGTTTTACTACTTTACGAAAAAAAATAATAAACAATATAAATATCACCAATCACGTAGTAGGAATACAAGGATACATATTATGAGGAATACAGAAGATCTTGTCCGGGTTTGACTAGTTGTGTTTTGTATGATCAATCTTAGGTGTGAAATTTTTTTTCTCAATTGTGAATTATTTATGGTGCAAACACAATAGATTGATAGTAGATACTCGGTTATGAGTTCAAAGTGTGAGATTGTGAAGTTGTAAATGATCTTCATCGATCTCCTTTCCTGCTCTTATTCACATATAAGGTTAGGTTTTTAATCCAATCGTGTAGCTACCAAACAACCAAACACAGTGATTATCTCATAGCATCACTCAAAACAACCTCTTTCCTTTGGAATTTGTCATGAACTGTGGGATTGGAAAAATGATTTCCTGAACATGCCTTTTCGAGTTCCGTCTGATTATCGAACTAGTTATTACTTCCACTGACATAAGGGTTATATATTGAACTAATCGATGGGGAGAATCCTAGTGGAAGAAAGAGTTGATATGAGATACGCTCGGAACCCTTGATGGGGATGAGGTCCTTAGACTGCCATGGGTTAGTTGCAAGCTACAAAATGAACCCTACTCGTTATATTCCAACAATGTTATTTTTAATGTTACGTCTGATTATCACTTGGAAATGCAGAAACGAGATCGGTCTATGAGCATGTCATTATTGTCGTCATCTGGATAGGATTACAACACATGGAAAGCCTCATGGAAGATTAATATAATACTACAAGCTAAGAATTTTGCATGGCGTACATACAAAGATTCAATATCATGCAAGGTGAATTGAGACAACGTTGAGTTGAGATTGAACCTTGGTGTGATGTTTGAGGGAGAATGGAGACATTGATTGGTGTGATGTCTGAGGGAGAATGGAAACATTGATGCACGTGTCGGCTTTGTATCTAGTTTTTTTAAACAAAAGGAAATGAATACATGAGATTTTTATTATCGAAATTTAAATGTATTTAGAAGGTAAAATATCAATTAGTTAGATAAAAAAAAATCATTTAGTTAGATATTTTTTTTAAGAATAACACCATTTTTTTTTATCTTGACTTACATGTAAAAATATATAAATTTAGTTAATGAAGAGATATAGTTAGTTATTAAAAAGATATAATTTATAGTAAAATGTAAAATTTTGAGAATATGAAGTCATCTTATTTATAAGAGAATGACATGACTTCAAGGTCTTCTACTTTAAATTTTTTGGTCTCTCGCAGATAGGGTGCGAGAGACAAGAATTTTGCAATACTTCACCGATAAAATTCACTACGGGGTTGGTAGGTAAATTTAATTTACTACGGGGGTTGGGAGTTAAATTTAATTTATAGTTGGTAGTTCAATTTAATGCTACGGATTATAATTTGAGATAAATGGGATTAATACCCACTATAAATTTAATTTATAGTGGGTATTAATTGTGTAGGCTGATTTTATTCTTGGTACAAACTGTGTATGTATAAATAGGTTTTTTAATTTTTAATATTTTTATTTTTTCCGCTCACTTCTCTCTCCTCTCTCAGACCGGCGATTTGTGCGATTTGTGGCGATTCCTAGCTCGTCTCCTTTCTTCTTCTTCGTCGCCCCATCTTTTCGCCTTCTTCGTCTTCGATCGTAGCTCCTACCGTCGCGCCGCCGTCTCCAATCTCCACCCTCGCGCCGTCGTCGTCGTCTCCATATACCTAGCACTGCCAACGCCTCGTAATTCATTGAGTTTCTCCGTCTTCCATTTGTAAGTAATCTGATATTTGTTCCACTCCTCTTCGTTTGTTTCGTTGATTTGGTGAAAGGATAAGTTTGGTGTTGTTCCCCTTAATTTTTGTTCTTCATCAGCATCTAGGGTTTTGTTTGCACGAAAATTTGAAATTTTGTTGTATGAAATGATCTGCTTGAAGTTATTCTTCTAATTTCAGTTAAATTGGATTAAGAATGAGGTCAAGGGGTTTGATCTATTATTGCTTGATATTTGCGCATCCTAATAATGGTACTTGAGCACTTGCAGTTTTGTGAGCGGGAGGAGTTGAGTTTATTGGAAATAATTATCAATGGTCCATGGAGGAACAGTTTTTTGAGTATTGTTGTGGTGTAAAGAAATTACCTTTTGTAAATTTTGACCCCTTTAAAATTATGTGCTCAGAGTGAAAGAAGGACCAGCATTGGATTATCGTCCAGATGCTATTCTTTCTCAAGTCTTCAAATGAGGGTATTTCATCTCTGTTATGCTGAATATAAAATCTGCTTTTTACCTTGGTTTCAATCTCTAACTTGTTTTTTTAATCATGTCTTTATCTTATACCATTTTCTGCATATACAGTCATTTGCCTGGTTGTTTGGTGATGCAAAGCCAAACGGAAAGGAACTTATAATTAGTAGTGCTTTTGTGGTAGTTCATTTCCTTCAAGTAATTGCATAGATCTCAGATTTGTATAATATATGCTTTGTTTTAATAATCTTTTCAGGTCTTTTGCTCCCAAGACTAAGTGTAAAGACTATTCGGCAAGTCGTTGGAGTTGTGAGTATATTGAGGATTCCCGACAAACCTATGTGATTTGTAAGTAATTTTGCAAGTTCACTTGCTGTTTTTTTTACTTGTTATAAAAATATATCAGTCCCTAGTCTTACACTATTATACATGTTATGTTGCATTTACAGGGGAGCCATGCTGGTCAATCTTGGCTCATAATGTTGAGTGATGTTGAGAGTTTCTTTTAAGAAACAATAGAAAATTAGTAAGTCTATACATCAAATATTGTTTTTTTTTTTCTTCAAGTGAGTCTATGGATATATGTAAGTTTTGTTTGTTTGATTACTTTGATTAGCGTCTTGCCATTTTGTTGTATGATGATTAATTAAAAATTGCATGAATGAAGTAGTGTATTTTATTAGAGCCATCAAACCTATGTGATTGTGTACAAGTAAGCCATACCAATTTTTGAGCTGTAACAGTTCAGTTGATTGCTGAAATAATTTTTATGGTGGAAACTCATATGAAAGACATCATTTCATATTTTCGCAGGGGAGAGTGGATTGTCTTGAAGGATCTTGGTTCAAAATGGGATCCTAGTAACCGAAGTCGAAAGTGGTTGAAGCTAAAACCTGACTATATGGTTGAAGCTAAAACCTGACTATATTCATGCTGGATCTGATTTAGATGTTCTCATCATAGGTTAATACCCCTCCCAGTTTCTTTTGATTGAATATTTCTTTTCAGAATATTCCACTTGTAGTTAGGTGCATGTATTCATTTCTGTAGGTGGTTATTATGGCTCTGGACGTCCTGAAATATAGGTACTTGTCTTCTAATGAATTTTGTTAAATGAACAAGGCCAGTAAAGAGTAAGAATTTGTCCTGGTATGTCAGCCCTAGTATTTCAGTTAACAAAGAGGATATGTTAGGTGCCATATGATGTCCGGTTGCAACATATAATAATTTAAGTACTAATGCACGGTTGATGATAGCATATTCTCATTCCAATTTTGCACCAGGTAAATAAGCGGTGCTGTTTTCTTCTAGAAATTGCACCAGGTAAATAAGGATATACCCATGATGCTTCCTTTGAATGACATGTGTAATAACAGCTTCAATCCAAATGCTAAAATAGTTCATGATCAAGATCCAGAACACTCAAAGATGCTTGTTAAGGTAATAATTTTGGTACTTATGATTTATTAAAAAAAAAAAAGTAGATTTATATGCATGTTAATAATGTCAAGCGAATTAACATCTCATCTGATGTGTTCTGCAGGTGGTTGCAGAAACAAATATAAGAAAACATATATTGAGGATTGAGGAATTCGAAGAAAACGAACTTAAATGTATTCAACTGCTGCATTTGATTGTACAACCTTGAATGGTTGATGATTTGTTACTGCTAGTGCTTTTGCTATATTGTCTAATTCGGCTAAGAGAGTTAGCATTCCAGAGATTGGTCTGTATTAAGAAATATTATTAGCCCGAAGATCTATGTGGTACGTTGAATTTTGTTCTGTCTGTCAGATGGGTAAAGCGTAATGCTTTCTCGCTGGCCTAAGATTTTTAAGAAATCCTCTTTATATTCCATTCAATGTCTCCTATTTGGTTGTTTCATGGTTTTACCTTTGGCTTCATTTTTAGCATTCAGTTTACTTGTCTTTTTAAATTAGAATCCTGGGATATGCAACTTATCAATTGTTGTTATATTATCCTAGTTTATATTAGAAAGAACTAGATGATTCTAGTCATTACACTGATGCAAGTCTTGTAACTCATTCAACAGTTAGGTAATACACAAGTTTAAGACAAGAATCCACAAGGATGATCATCTTCTACTTTTCCCCCTCATATTTGATCTTACTTAGACTAAACGGTTAAACTCTACATCTCTAGTTCTTTTGTCTACATATAATAATTCAATCCGGAAAGTGAAGTTGAATATGTAACGTTGAATATTAAAATCGGGTAATAAAAAAGTTGGGTAACCGAAGTAAAGTTGGATATAGAACGTTGGGTATTAAAATCGGGTAACAACGAAGTTGGGTAACTGAAGTAAAGTTGGATATGTAATGTTGGGTATTAAAATCGGGTAACTACGAAGTTGGGTAACCGAAGTGAAGTCGGATATGTAACATTGAGTATTAAAATCGGAAATTAACGAAGTTGGATAACCGAAGTGAAGTTGGATATGTAATATTGGGTATTAACGTTGGGTATTAAAATCGGGTAACTACAAAGTTGGGTAACCGAAGTGAATTTGGATATAGAACGTTGGGTATTAAAATCGGGTAACAACGAAGTTGGGTAACCGAAGTGAATTTGGATATAGAACGTTGGGTATGAAAATCGGGTAACAACGAAGTTGGGTAACCGAAGTGAATTTGGATATAGAACGTTGGGTATTAAAATTGGGTAACAACGAAGTTGGGTAACCGAAGTGAAGTTGGATGTAAAACGTTGGGTATTAAAATCGGGTAATAACGAAGTTGGGTAACATAAGTGAATTTGGATGTAGAACGTTGGGTATTAAAATCGGGTAACAACGAAGTTGGGTAACAAAGTTGGGTAACAAAGTATAACGTTGGGTAACAAGGTTGGGTAACAGGGTTGGGTAACAAAGTTGGGTAACAGAGTATAACGTTGGTTCCCTTCACAAATAGAAATTGCATAGTTAGTGTTTCTATAAAATTTTGCCCACACACTTTGTTTCCTTGATAAAAAACCTACACACTTACCATTTTCCCTCTTATAATTTTAGTATAAATATGATGGAGATGGTGGATATGGATAAGAGTTAAAATTAGAGTGTGTAAAGAGAGGTTTAAGAGAATTTGTAGTATTTGTCCATGCGAAAATACGATGTCTTCAAGTTCATCGGATGAAGGAGAAGATCAAGGCGGTCAAATTGAGGTATGGTGTTTTCGGATTATTAGAAATCTATAATTTTTATTATGTTTTTTTTTGTTTATGTAGAACCTAATTTTGTTTTTAAATTAATTTAGATTTAGGTTGGTCCGTCATTTGACCAATATGAAGGACCCGACAATTTGTGGATATTCATAACAGACGGATGGTGGAAAGATAGAGAATCCATGATTGCTTGGGCTCAGGTCGAAACAATGAAATATTTTATGGCGCTTATCATAAAACGGTCATGGAATGCAATCGGAATCACGGAATTTCGGTATGGTGCACTTAGCGTGTGAACAATCCGGGACCAAGAAGGTTGGAAAGAGAAGAGTTGTTGATTTAAATGGATATGAACAAGAGAATGATGTGTGGTGGTTGAGTGTGGATTTCATAACCATGCGTTGCCAAAGAACCTAGAAGGTGACGCTTTGGCTGGTCGTTTGACGAGTGAAAAATTTTGAGACGTGGAAAGGGCAACAACGGCCGGAACGGCACCGAAGGTTGTTCATGAGATTTTGAGACAAAAGTATAAAGGATGCTGGACGGGGAGGCAACATGTATACAATGCACATATGAAGATTCAAAGGCTAAAACAAGGAGTGATGAGCTCAATGCAATACCTATTCGACATGTTGGTGAAAGAAAAATTCATTTTCGGTTTCAGGGAGTCCGACGATGGAAGCTTGCAAGACATTGCATTTGCCCATGAGAAATCGATCAAATTATCGGAGAAATATCATTATGTCATGGTCATGGACACCACCTACAATACCAACATGTAAGCTTTAAATACGTTAATTTTCACCATTTTATTACTTTTAATTACTAATGTAAATAATTTATTTTTGTCTTATAGGTTCAAAATGCCATTTTTGGATGAAGGAGAAGATCTGTTTAACGAATGTCACACCAACCCTAGATGGATAAAGACCTGTTTAACGAATGCCACACCAACCCTAGATGGATCCTTTTAGATCAAGTGGGAAATCTCACGGAGACAAGTGGACAAGTGAGAATAAGACCCAAATACCGAAAAGTGAGCAGTTAAGGGGTAGGGATGCCAGAAGAGTTGCGTTGACGCTCGAGAGCCAGCATTCCTACGAAAAGGATAGCTAAGGATACAAACGACATGAGACACAACATCACCTTGGAAGTAGCAAGGGCGGGACCGATAAGACAACCCATGGACCGGAACGGTCATGTGAAAACAATACCACTCAGAGAGAAACTGGAGGATGGTGAACATACACGGGCAGAGACACCCATACAAAGGCAATAATGCACTCGGAGTCCAACCAACATCATTTGACGAACTAGTTAAGCAAGTTAGGAGGTGGGACAACATCCTGAATGAGAAGGCTCGCAACAAGACTTAGAAATATAGTCAACTGATGAATTTAATGTTGCCCTAACAACCGAAAATGGTAGTAAGATGTTAATCATTGGAAGGTGACCGACAAAGTTTTAAGCGGCAGGATAGCAGGAGAGTCAAGAGCGACATTTGGGTATAGGTTGGAAAACCAATCCAGTACACATGGAAACCATTCTTGGAAGTAAGGAAAGTTGACCGCCCTCCTTGTTTGTGGCGTAAGACTAACTACTTTGTGTGATCTGGACTAGATCATGGGAGCTCGAAGAGCCAAAAAGAAGGATAATTTGAGTTGGTCAAGGACTAGGACCTAGAAGTCCAGTACTACCTAGGGAAGATGAAAGTAGTCGTCAATGCATTGAAAAGGAAAATGCCTAAGGAGGAGATTATGGCCGGTTGACATCTCAACCTGAGCTACAGAGGAATCTAGACGGGCTAGAGGTAGTGATCCAGTTTCCACACACCGACCGGCACTTAAGTGCTTTAGAGCTTGTGCCGGATTTATTGGATAAAATCCGACAAAAGCAGGACAACTGCCCCACCATATCTAATGTCCGGAGGATACTGCAGGAGGCGCATTCTACTTCTTACTCGGTACACCAAGATGCTAGTAAGATGTATTGAGACGTCAGACGCTCCTATATACTAGTGGAGTGGTCTGAAGCGGAGGTGACCATATTTGTGGCGCAGTGTGTGACCTGTCAGCAGATGAAGATCGAGCACCATCGACCTGGAGGAGAGCTCCACCCACTGCCGGTCCCGCAATGGAAGTGAGAGGACATTTCTTTGGACTTTGACACCAGGTTCAGGCCTAGCAGGAGTTTTGACACTAATTGGGTAGTGGTGGATAAACTAACCCCGACCGGCCGTTCATCCCCATCAAGGAAACGTGACCGATGTGTCGGTTAGCAGAATAGTTCACGAGACAGATCGTGAAGCTGCAGGGGGTGCTTGGAACCATCGTCTTAGATCGAGATGGACGGTTCACTTCGAGATTACAGGAACAGATACATGACTACATGGCTCGGGTATCCTTGATACGAGAGTAGATGCTAACAGCTCAGAGCCGCCATAAGTCTTATGCTGAAAAGAGGCGCAGACCTCTAGAGTTCCGAGTCGGTTCACATGTGTGGTTGAGGGTATCGCCGACTCGAGGTGTCAGAGGTTTCGACATTAAGGTATTGGAGTGAGTCTAAGAGGTGGCATACCGGTTAGCCCTCTCACCTGCCTTGGAGGGTATACACCCGGGTTCCATGTATCTCACCTCATAGAATATATACTAGAACCGCGACCTGTAGTCAGCCATGAGGATCTGACTATTGAGCCGGACAATACTTCTGCCAAGTTCCGATAGTGATTTTGGAGATGAGTGTTAGACGGTTGCGGTTGAAGGAGATCCCGAAGCAAAAATATCTAGTGATCCAGACGGGGAATCGATTAGGCTACCTAGGAGATGGAAGATAGCATTAGAAGCTGATACCCGTTGCAGTATACCAAGTTGGTATCGACTTTAGGTTCGACAAGTTAGGTTTGAGACTATTTATGTGTTATATGTTTATTAGGTAATTCGCAGTTTCATTTGAGTGATTATAGATATATTGATGATTGCCCTTGGGATGCGTGTGATACCGGTTCGACTGGATTGAAAGAAAATTTAAAAGGAAATTGCCTCTAAGAATAAAAGTATTTATAACTCGGAAGTCCGAAACTCGGACTAACTATATGTCACCCCCCCCCCCCCCCCCCCTCCCCCCCCCCCCCCCCCCCCCCCGCCCCCCCCCCCCCCCCCCCGCGAAACTTAGTTTAAGGGGGACTTATGTAATAACCGAAAATTTTTAATAAATTTCATTGTTATTTTAAAATTTTAGTTAATTTATTTTATTTCATTTAACCCGAGAATCCGAATCGTATACGAATAAATAAGCCAAACGGATCCAAACCCAATAACAAAACCGGTTCGCTTTTTATTTTACCCTTGGACCAAATCAAACCTTTTAATTATTTTGTCAACTAAACCGGCCCAATACCAAGGCCAAATTCCAGCCTTCCTCCTATGTATCTCGTCCCACTTCCTCTCCTCTCTAATCCAGCTCTCACTCCATCTCTCTCCTATGTATCTCGGCCCACTTCCACTTCTCTCTGATCCAACTCTCAGCCCACTCCCGTACATCCTTCTCCAACGCCGACTCTCTCACTCCTCCGTCGTCCTCATGTACCGCTTCACAATCCAACTCTCAGTCCACTAGTTAACGGGGACGGGGGAAAGGGTCAGGAGACCCTTGCGCTACCATGGAAAAGTTAGAAAATAGATGACAATTTTCACCAAAGAAAAGATAATAATCGGGACCTTGTTTGCTGCATGCTGATTGATTTACAATATTTTCCTTGTGTGTGTTTCTGCCTTAGTGACCTTAGTATTAGAATTGTAGCTAACGGTTTTACCGTGTTGTTAGGTTTTTGCAGGTTAGATCTCTACCGAGAAATCGGGAGTGGAGTGGTGAGCCAAGATTCCGTATTAGGAGTTATGGGCGTTGGGTTTATTTAGTTGTGATTTAATTATTTATCATAATAGAGCTTATTTCATTTTTTTGTTGGCTATTGTACGAGTCTAGAGTCTCTCGAGTCTAAAAATTGTTAATTTTAAAAGGATTTTTATTTAATAATATTTGTGTCTTGTTGCAAGATCCGACGTTATTGACGCTAACTTAAGGTCGGGACCCAATGTGAAGTCCTAACCAGTAACGCTTTGAGTTCCAAGAATTCGGGGTGTTACACAAACATGAGTGCAACATGTAAGTTATATTACATTTGCTTTAGTATAGTACTAGTTTAGTATATAATTACATAATAGTTGTAGTTAACGAAATTAAAATATAATATAATTTGATGGAAGTTGTTTTTAATATCTACCTTTCAAAGGGAATGAGATCAAACGAAAGTAAAATATAATGTGATCAAATGGAAAAAGTTGTCTAATTAAGTAATATCTAATTTAATAAAATTATTTTATTTTTAATGGTAATAAAAGTTGTATGATTACAAAAATTATATCTAATATAAATAGAAGTCAATGTTGAGTAGGGTTGGAAAGGAGGTGTTGTCGAAAGCGTTGGTTCAGGTGATCCCTTCTTATACTATAGAATTAATGAACCCGATTCCGCATCTTTTTTCTTTTTCTTCTTAATGTCCTTGTCGTCCTCCACGTTTGTTGCCGTTATTATCAAATATTTCTTCATTTTTCTTCTTGCCGTCCTTCACTTTCTTGCCGTTATGATCAAATTTTTCCTCAATACTTTTCTCTTTCTTTTCCTCCTTCACTTTCTTGCCGTTATGATCAAATTTCTCCTCTATACTTTTCTCTTTCTTTTCCTCCTTCACTTTCTTGCCGTTATGATCAAATTTCTCCTCAATAATTTTCTTCTTCTTCTCCTCCTCCACTTTCTTGCCGTTATGATCAAAATTTTCCTCAATAACTTTCTTGCCGTTATGATCAAATTTCTCCTCAATACTTTTCTTCTTCTTTTCCTCTGGAACATGAGAAGAGTCGGAAATTCTTACAACATCCTCCATTTTTCGAGAAATCGAAAGTTTTGAATCCTCGAGCAATCGAGAAGGCATATTTTCATGTTCAGATACCGATTGTCGAAGGAGTAGAAAGACGATGAGAGAGAAGAATATAACAACGTTAAATTTTCATCTAGAAAACACCATTTTGTTTATGCTTAGGTAAATAAGAAATTCAGCCAAAATATGTTTTTAGATGTGTAGAGATCATTGCATCTATATACTTTTTTTCCTTGTCAAAGATTCTTGACAATCCTTAAAGATAGGAGTCATCCTCAAAAAAACATGTTAGCCTTCTTGGCATGAAAATCAAGATTTCTTCAAAAAAAGAAAAATATTTGTTAAATTAAGACGCGATTTTAAACCTCGTCAAAGATCCATGTCTTTTATAAATCCTAAATCTAGACTTTAAAATATATTAAGATTAATTTGTCATTGGTAATTTAATTTGACTCATCCTTAATTATTCATACATTATTTGTAAATTAAAACTATAAAATTCAAACATAACGGAAAAGTATGAATAACATATAGGTTTTTTTACTTGAATTGTGTCATGTCTGATTAAAATTTTATGGTGGATGAGAAACAAAATATTTTTTTCCACCCACCTACTGTAGTCTGCATCACCTCCCTCTCCACCTCTCCACTCCTGCCCTCCTCTCTCCCGAGCTCCCATCTTCCTCTTCCTCCTCCATCACTCTCCTCTCTATTACCTCTCTTCTCTCTATCTTCTTCGCCTCTCTTTGCCTCCACCTCTGACCACAACTTCCCCTCTGGTTCTCTCACTCTCCACAACCCCCTCGATCACCTCCGGCCACCTCTAGCTCCTCCTCTGCAGCTCCTCTCTCCTTACCCGATCTTCTCTGCAACTCCCTCGGCATCCCGTCTCTTCTCCTTCTCTCTGCACCATCATCACCTTTTTCTTTCCTCACCGGCCCTCTCAATCTCTCCGGCCTCACTCTCTTCCACACTCCTCTACTCCTTTTTCTCACACCGGCCACCACACCATCTCTGAACCTCTCGTCCACAGTCTCGCTCTCCTCTCCCTTCACTGCCTCTCGTCTCTCACACCACCTCCGATCTCCTTTGCCTCCGATCTCTTCCTTCCTACTCTCTCTGTCACCTCGGGCCACCGGAGAACTCAAGACTCCACCGGAGGAGCTATCATCATCACCACCGGGATGAAAACAGACGCCGGAAAAGCTCCCTCTTCTCGAGCTCTCTCAGCTGGGTGCACAAACGAGCCTCGCCGGAGATCTGTCGCTGAAAACACCACCACCAAATCCGCCACGCACCGGAGGAATCCCCTGTCGGAGCCCATCCCCTTAACCGTTGCCAGGAGCATGCAGAAACCGGCCGGGAACATTTGGCCCTATTTGCAATAGGGGGACCCTCAAGTTGGGTATAGTTACACAAAACCACCTGAGTTTATATCCCATGCGTTTAATTTATGCGTTTATGCCCCTGTTAGTTATTTACATATTTTTTCCCAAACTCTTAATTACGTAAATGGCTCAAGTTTCCTGTTTTCACAAAACTGCCCTCCAGAGATCTATTTACAAAAAAGAGCCAAAACTTTTATTGACAAAAACAACCCAACCTTTTAGTTTTGTATAAATTTCCCCCATAAATTATATTTGCAATTTATAACCTTATATTTTAATTACAAAATACAACCTATATTCATTTATATTGCAAATTATGACCCAAGTTTAGTTTTATTAAGCTAAACTTGTTTAGTTATATGGTTTAGGTTCGATTGCACTTTCGAGAAGGAATTAACTCAAGTCGAAATTCGACAAACATCGATCGAATTTCGTTAATACAGCGTTGTGTGAGTATTCTCCAATTGGATGGTTGTTACATATTAAGTTGAGTTGGAATATGGATTTATATGTCTAGGTGGATATTCTAGGTAACATACTCGGTTGGATAACGGGTTAAGGACAAACCCTAAGAGAAGTACAACCCATATGCGAGTTGGGGCTATGTAAGTCACTTTTACACCTATTAGATGGGGTTGTGATTTTTAATCTAGTATGCATGTTGATTGTGTGATTTCTTGTTTGTTAGGTTGTTTGACGAGTTTTAGTGGACGTTATCGATTTGGCCTAAAAGCCGTTACGTGATTATCGAGGCAAGTACTTGTGAGCTTTTTATATGAGCATGATTCAAGTTTAAGTCGTTATATTATTGCATGCATTGACGTACTTGATTATTATTACGAGTTATGCTTTGAAATGTTTTTTTTAAAAAAAGAAAAAAAAGTTGATATGTGTTTATATTTATGGATTTAAGGTTGAAGATATTTGATTTATTTATTGACGAGATATTTGATATATTTATGAGACATGCTTTGATTTATGTGATTATGAATTTGAAATATTTCAGAGTCTTGAATTGAGTTGACTTGGACTTAGGCATGATGTGTTTTATTTTGAGTATTTGCGGGATATTTTTATGGAGGATTTGAGATGACTTGGTCTTTGACCTAATCGGTTTTTGCCACACACACACATATATATACACACACATGTGAGATGATTTGGTCTATGACCATAACGTGCATTTTTCCTTATTATTATGATGAAATACGTGGTCTATGACCGCTGCGGTGATGAGCCGGTATTTTGTTTTCATGATTTTAATGCTCCTCGGCTAAGGCGAACCATGTTTACTATTATAGTACATGTGTTTGTGCGAGCCGATGGTTGTGCTTGACTTTAGTGGATGGCAAGGACTCACTTGATCCGTGACTCCGTGTCATCCCATGGTTGGGGTTAAGAGGTACCTTCGTGTTCAACATGGATTGCACATGTTACGTTTGGATTATGATTTCTAAAGTAAAAATGATCGAGCATGTTTTGATATTGATTTGGATGATTCTTGTGATGATTTGAGGAAGGGTGCAAGGATCTACCTTGTTACCCCATTTCGGTCAATTGACTATTGATTATGAGTTATACATTTATACCGGTTACTGAGATGATATTGATTTGAGTATGAGTTTTGGATTTAAATTATGAGTTTTTTATTTGACTTATGAGTATTTAGCATGGATTTATAAGTTATTGTTTTGGATTACAAGTTATTGAGGTTATACTGAGTTGATTTATTTTGAAATGGATTATGAGTATTCTTTTGAATTTATTATCAGTTTGAAATTTTTCGAGTTGATTTGAGATTCCATGACATGTTGGAAATGATCTTTTGAGACTTATGACGTTTTAGACGCATGTTGTGTATTTATATTTCTTGAGTATTTGAGCCATGATGATTTTGATTCTTCTAAGTATTGATGATATTTTCAAGAATGAGGTTATTTAACTCTTTTGAGTATTTTCCAAAGTGATCATGTGGTTTTATATATGCATATACTTATGTCTTGATCATATATGTACACTGCTTATGTAGTTGCTTACTCTATGTGAAAGACTAACCCCACCACGGTGGGGCTGATTATGTTTTTGACATAATCAGGTACATGACCAGTTCAGGATCATATATGTCAAAAACCCTAGTGTGAGTCTTGAGGGTTGAACTTGGAGTGGTTGTTTCTTTAGACTTGATCCTTATTTCCTCCTTATTGATTGTGGGTTGGTTCACGTTTCTACACTTTGATTATTGTTGACACCGAGTTTGACCATTCATGGTCATTTGTTATTGCGGGTTTTGGAACCCTTTGTGGCGGACGTCATGGGACGTCTTTTGGCTTCTTTTGATATTTCCTTAATGTGTTGTCAGTTATCGTTATCCTTTTATTGTTTACATTAGCCTGAGGGAGTCCTTGTCTGGGGCTCCTAGCGTTGTGATGCCTATCCCGTTTTGGGGGCGTTGCAAATTCTTTATATATCTCACATGTTCTGACCAATATTTTCATCATCAATCAACACCACCAAGTCATTGATTGTTCAAACTTTTTATCCGGGAACGTCTTCGATCGATATTGACATATATTTTTTTAGAAGGTGAGTTGGATCGTAGTTAAATATATTTTGGGAGTCTTTGGTCAAGTTGACATTAGTTAGTTTTGGAGAAATGATCAATTATGCCATGAATGGTAAAGAGAGAATTTAAATTGTATTATACGGGCACTAATGTGTTATTTTTAATTATGATTTCGATTACAAAATTTTTAGATGGAACCCAAGGTTACAATTTTATTTATGCTTTTAGTTACAAAATTTGTATGAAGACAAAAGGTTGCAATTTTTTAATTATGCTTTTATTGAGAAAGTTATGAAAATTGTTATTAATAATAAAAGTGAAAGGTTATAACATCAATTCGTGTAACCTCGTGATAGAAATATTTATTCGATGATTGCTCAACGTGAATTTCTTTAGAAGAAAAAAACAATTTAGGTATATAAATTCAAATTTACACGAAGATCAAGATTATTATTATTATTATTATTATTATTATTATTATTATTATTATTATTATAGGTTTTAGTTTTAGTTTTATAGTTTAGTTGTGAGAACTTTTATATTGATATTGAATTGTTAGCTAATGGTGTACACCGACTTTGTTAGACATTGCAGGTTAGGCACTTGTCGAGGGATCTTGAGAAAGGTGATCAACCGCGTTTCATATTATTTTGTTGGGTTTTTCTTTTGAAATTATTGTTGGTGACAAACTCTAATGCTGGCAACGGTGCACAACTAAACTGCGTCTCTGCTGCACAGTCTGAATTAGGGGTGGGCATGGGACGGGATGGGACGGGATTGAGGTCATCCCAGTCCCGTCCCGGCTGTTTTAAATGGGACGGGATCGGGAAGGGCCTTGGGTATTTTAGATTGAATCCCACCGGGTCCTATCCCGGCTGGGACCGGGACGGGATATATGGGCTCAATCCCGTTTACACATTAGTTTATTAAATATTTTTAAAATTTATGCTTTATCCACAAAATATTCGTATATATCGTACTTAAAACGCAAAAACATTAAAGTTTAAACTAAAGTTTCCAAATATATATAATAAAACACATCTAAATGAAGTTGGTACATTTTTCAATTTTAACGATTTGATCGACATGGTTTATTTTTTAAAATATAAGAACGTAACTATGTAACAACTATATAAGAATTTCGCTAATGCTTAGTGATTCTACTTATATTTATAATTTTAAATTAAAAATTTATTATATACGGGACGGGACGGGCCTAGCGGGATGGAGAAGTTAAGGCCCATATCCCGTCCCAGATAGTTTTTGACGGGACGGATTCGGGATGAGATTTATATTTTTGAATGAAATCACGCCGGGATCGGGATGGGCCCGGGATCGGGATGGGCCCGGGACGGGACCGGGATTGGTGGGATTTGTGTCCACCCCTAGTCTGAATGCGCCTCCGGCATACATTCAGAACCCGCCTGGGAGGCACACACAATGCGTGCGTGTTGGCTCCCATGTTTGGCCGAATAACATCACTCAATCAGTTTTATTCGATTAATAAAAAAACGATTGCTCAACCGGTATCAAAATAAAAATCCCGGTTATCACATATTATGTGCATTGTGGATACTGCAAGGATTCATGGGTTAAAATTTCTTATTCTTCTTCTGTAATTTAAAGGCAAATTTTAATGGTATTGGTAATATCACTATTTCAAATATAAAATTGTTATTTATTGTGTTTTACATATCTTTCGAACAAGGATTGTAAATATTAGGAAAGAATAATTATATTATTAATTAGTGATAACATAAATATATTTTAGGTTATTCTTGATCTTATGTTATCTTTTATTATCCTTTTATATGCTTGTAATTTCCTATATAAAGGGTCAATGATATTAATAATATTTGTGGTCTTCTCCCACCAACATTTGTGGGTTTATCAAACCCTAGATCTGTCATGGTATCCGAGGTTTTTTGCCTAACGGCACTCAATCCAACCTATACATGTGTCATACTTCCATGGCCATGTCCACCACCACCTTCCACCAACTTAAAGCCGGCATTGTCCGGATCTCTATCTACATCGGCTTAGTCCACTTTCAAACCTTCAAGCATCGGTAATTTCCGAATTAAGTTCGGTCTCATCCGAACGCAACAACCTCAATATTGTATGAACGCATCATCGGCTCGTCCGAGAGCAACACCGGATTCATCCGAAGCAACTAAGTCATATTGATGTCGTCCAACAAACACAATCGGGATCAACTTTTGCCCGAGCATAAACTCCGGCTCACACCTTCAATGCAACGACTTCTTGCTCTCTTCCATGTCATCGCATAACTTTAAAAAAAAGAAGTTATTTCCTCTTTAATTATCTTTGTTCAGTTTTCAGCGTTCGAAAACACTTGCTTCAACTGTGGGGGCATATTAGGAAAGAATAATTATATTATCAATTAGTGATAATATAAATATATTTTAGGTTATTCTTGATCTTATGTTATCTTTTATTATCCTTTTATATGCTTGTAATGGGTCAATGATATTGATAATATGTGTGGTCTTCTCCCACCAACATTTATGGGTTTATCAAACCCTAGATCTGTCAGTAAATGTGTGGTCGGGTGATGGAGTGAGAAGAGAATCGTGTAAAGAACCATCTTTCAGCCAACGTACATTTTTAGAATGGAACGTCTAACGCGAGCAATTTGGTCAGGAAATCGACACACACAAGAAATGTTCGTCAAATTCAACTAATAACACACCATTAAGGTTCACATTGTGGTAAACTTATTCGAGTCACTTCATCCACACACATTAAGTAAGGTTGATGAGCATACATTTCTAGTTCGAATTCACTAATGCTTGATAAACACATCACAAATTCGAACTTCATGGATTCACCTTTGGGGCCCAGCCTGCGATAAGATACTCGTCCTTCTCAGGCTTGGTTTTCACAAACGACTCGCGTGTGAACAACAGCTGCATAAGACACAAAATGAAAAATTGGAAACAATTAATCACAAACCTTTTGCTGAACTAGACACAGTATATAAACCAACATTCGGCAACCAATTCGCCGAGTCATCTCAATTATAACAAAGTAAAACAAGAACCAATCAAGTGACTAACCAATGAAAGAAGGAAGCCTATAAACATTAAAAGACACAAAAATACTAAGGAAAAGGAACTATAGAAACGTTAACACAATCTCTTATATCCCTCGTCTTTTCTTTCTACAGTCGGGGAGAAGGTGAAACAGAAACATGAAGAAGATTCTCCATTTTCCAAAACCCTCAAACAAACAAAGATAAGAATAGAATTCAAATGAAAACCTATGAACTATGAAATGACTTGTGGCAAACCATTCTCCAACACCCTACAAAAATTTATACAGACTCTTTAACACAGATGATTTTCCACAACCAGCATTTGACAGCTTAGAACCTTTTCTTGTTCGCCACATTCGTAAGCAAGTCAAAGAAGAGTATCTTTATATAAGAGCACAGAGGGACAAATCGAAAATTAAGATGGCATGTTCCTAGATACATTTTTTTCTCATCAGCAAACAACGATATGCAAATGCACAGCATCCAAAGAATATGATAAATGAACTTTTCAAAAAAAAAAAAGGCTTTACAAACAATATCAAGTTACAAAACACAAAGCAGATTCAATGGAAAATTCACTTTCGATTGGCAACAAAGCACAATCAACACTGCAATACAAGTGACAAATTATGCATAGACTGGAAAGAATCCTGGCTTAAATTTCCAAAATGAACGCAGAAGCATGAAAATAAACATAAAACAGTGACTAAGCCTACATGAGGCAAAGTGATGAGGCAAATAAAAAAGTAGAGTTTACTCACCTTCATGTAGTTATGAACATAAGAAAATTCTACAGGAACAGACCAACCCTTGAAATGGCCAAGGGCTACTTTAAGATGGTAAAGCTTAGGTGCCAAGCTCAGATCAGCAGCAGTAATTTTGTCACCAGCAATATAAGGACCCTAGTAATTAGTGAAACAAATAAGTATATTACTAAAAATTTATATAACTTTGAAAAGAATGTGCATCCTTGACATATGACAGGAAGTATGAGTGCACACATGAGCCTTGAGATGATCATCCAATGCTTTGAGTTCATTGAGAAGGTTCTGTTCAGTTCCGTCATTTGGATCTTTGCTCTTCAAAAAGGCGACGAACGAAGAAAAGATCTTAGATCCCCTGCACTCATCATACAATAATCCCAAAATTACACATGAACAGTTAAACAGCTGCAATTGAAGTTTTTGACATTAGAATAAAACTTATTTCAACTCTTTTTTTCGCCTTAACTTCAACGCTGTCTTACAAGAGTTGACTTTTGTTTATCTTCAGTGAGACAAGAAATTTACAGTAGAAAACTATGGCAGACAACACTAGATAACAATATTTCAGAGGACAAAATGGCGAATTTTGAGGGGAGAGAGAAATTACACAGAGGAGAACTCAGGGGGAGTAGCGAGAGGAGGGTCGGGGAATTTCTCCTCGATGATGTTGACAATAACGTCAGAATCAGCGATCCATTGGTCATCGAACTTGACCACAGGAACTTTCCCCTCGGGGTTCACCTCCAAAAACCTAGACACCAGAAAAGTGAGGAACGATAATCGCCATCAAAATCGTCATCAAAAGAAAGGAATCGATGGAGTACCACTGGGGCTTTTCGTTGGTATTGATGAGATGGAGCTTGTAAGGGATTTTCTTCTCTTCCAATGTCTTCAGCACTCTTTGGCTAAAAGGACCTGAAAAAAAAACAGACTTAAACCACAACATCTGGAAAATGTAAACCTAGCATAATCATCTTGAAATGCAAAGGGAGAAGAAGTATATACAGTCTCCGAGAGCTTCGGGAGAACCAGCAGCGGCCTTAACGCAGACCTCGACATCCATTGAAGGATGAATAATGTTGTTTTCGAGTGCAAAAGGAGAAATGGGTCGGTGAAGTCTGTGGACGATTGTACCTGGACATTTTATTGAATCAAAAGGGGTTTTGAAATTAAATGCTATTTTTGGCTTGAAAATCTTTGCAACAGCAGGCACAATCATCCCTATCCTTGCATTTGCTGTTGACATAGATAATATCATATTGCCAAATCACAGGACAAAGAACGAACTACCACAAATATGCCTTCCACACAACCAAATATATAGATAACCCAACAAAAATATTGCTTCAACAAGCCATGGGTATAACCTCAAGCATGATACCATGAAAGATTTACAAGTACAACACATAATTCCGGCAGGTTCCATCTAAAATCAATTGACAACCAGAGTTTCCAAGAAGGAAGAACAGTATTAATAAAAGCCAACCTAAATACAAAACGAGTTTTATCATGCAAAGTTTCATGTTCCAACGGCCATACATAAAAAGTTGGACCAAATAAAAAGACAATTTTTTTCTGGAACAAAGACCCAAACTTTCTTCCACTTATTAGCCGGGTAAAATTTTTAAACCTAAAATGGAAGGAGGAGTGGGTATACGAAAAGTAGAAGATATGAACAAAATCTTACAAATGAAACTTCTTTGAAAAATAATGGTTGAACCAGACAATATATGGGTTAAAGATAATTGAGGTAAAATACCTAAAAAGAAACCGCTTATGGTGCTACAAGCTAGGACATGACACATCTTGGCAATTGAAAAAACTGATGTACTTACGACAAGACTTTAAAAAAGGACTCAGATGGAATGTAGGGGGTGGAAATACGGTCAAATTGTGGAAAGACCCATGGATAGCTGAATACCCACTCGAAAATTGTGTTTTTTTACAAAAACCTAATCAGTGAGAATGACACTATCTGGTCACCGATGACAAATGGTGACGGGGACTAAGACAAAATCAATAATCTTTGCCAAATATTAAACCGATCAACGATTGAAAGAGTATGTAGCTACCCACTTCCACTATGTAATATCCAAGATAAACTATATTGGGCCGCAGGTGAAAGGGGATGGTATTCTACCAAATCGGCAATATCGCTATTACATAAATCCAAAGACGCACTAAAATACGACAATACTTGGATATGAAATCAAAACATAATGCCAAAAGTAAAAACTTTTTTTTTATGGAAAATGTCAATGGAAGGACTCCCTACAAAAGAGAATCTGGAAATACAGAAAGTTCATGTCCCGATGAATTGTGTCTTATGTCAACATCCGTATGAAAGTGCAAACCACTTGTTTATCAAATGCTCGTTCACATCTAACAACATGAATAATGATATAATTCAAAACTACTTGGCAAACACAAACACTACTGGAAGGAAAATGAAAGAAATATTATGTGACCTACGTGGTAAATTCGATGATAAAACTATAGTACAACTAACAATATCATGGTGGAATATTTGGTACATGAGAAACCAGACCATCTTCTGCAACAAATCCTAACAGATGTCAAACATCTAGTGACAAGACAAATTTAACAGGGGGAGGAGGCCAACCAAAATACAACAACGGCCACAAAAGTAAAAACGAGGAAAACAGGGAAAATAAAACGGTCAAGGCCATCAGAAGGTTCCATCAAAATTAACTTTGATGACTCAAAATGGTCTAACGACCAATGTGTTTTTGGATATATTCTAAGAAATCATGAGGCATCCACCATGGCCTATGAATGTGGCCAATGTGGATCAACTTCAATGCTACAAGTAGAAGCAATAGCTCTAAGAAAAGTAATACTAAAAGCAAGACAAATGCAATTTACTAAAATTGAAATTGAAGGAGATAATCTCACGATTATTAACTCAATTAAGAACATCTAGAAGCCCCATGGGAAATTGAACTAATTATATCAGACATCCTTATCCTTTTGTATGGTTTTATGCAGGTCAATGTCAACCATATTTTCAGGAAAGTTAATGACGTTGCAGATAAGCTAGCAACAATTGGCCATAATGGTCCCTCGGCCGGAGTAAAAGTTCCCCATGAAGTCAATATCATCATCTGCAAGCATGCTATAGGTTGGTGCACCGGCCAACATATGGTGATCATGCCTAGATCGCTTACCGTTGTATTAAAAAAAAAGTTTTTTTTTTTATAGTTTTTATAGTGTTTTCAGGTTTGATTACTTTATTTATTGTTCTTCGAGTTTAATTTCTTGATTGGTGTCATTCTGATTTATTTATTGTTCTTCAACTAGGCCAGCTTGTTGTGTGAAGAATGGAGGCTCCTGGATCGTTGGCAACATGGGGAAGAAGGTGTAAGGAGGTTGTTAAGATAAGACGAAAGGAGGTTGTTAAGATCGTGAGAGAGAAGATGGGATAAGAAGTTGTTGAGGATGTTGGGATAGGATCTGGTAGATAAGATAGAGAGAGAGGTCGGGGAAAGAGAAAGAATGGAAGTGAGTCAAGGGAGAGGTAGAGGCCGGATTGGGCCGGAGGAGGAAGAGAGTAGGGATGGGTTGTTGGTGATGGGCCAAGGGAAATAAAAGGAATAGTGTGATGCCGGCCATGCTCATGCACCAGAAATTAAGGCGAAGTTGGGCCTCGTGGCCCACCAAAGAAAGAAGAAAACAAATGGGCCGCAAGAGAGAGATCAAAGCAAGTGGGTCGTGAATCAATGCTACATAAAACCAATCTCAAATCAGTTCGGGGTTGTTCTTCGGCCAGACATGGGGGCCAACACACACGCATTTTGTGTGTGCCTCCCGGGCGGATTTTGAATGTACGTCAAAGGCGCATTCAGACTGTGCAGTGGAGGCCCACTTTGGTTGTGCACTGTTGCCAGCATTAGATTACGTCCGGGCCTTGTGGGCATCGCCTGTCTCTTTTACCCTAACCGCCGCATCGCTTTTTTTTTTTTTGTTTTCTTCACAAGTTTGCGCCTCATTATGTAATTACGTAAATCCAAATCACTATTCACATCCTAATTGACAAAACCTCGTAAAATATGTCAACATTTTCAGAAAAGATCGAAGTTAAATCCGATGGTGAAAGCCTTAATATTCCGTTCGATGAAAAGAAGTATAGTGATCCAAATGAGCTTCTTACACATATGAGTAAGTATGTTGTTTGCAATTAACGTGATTATTACCTTCTTTTTTGTCATTCTACTTCCTAGTTTTAGGCATGATATACATGTTCTTGAGAATTGAAATTTTAGAATCAATAGTTTATTTCCTTTTTATTAGTTTTAGACATGTTAGAATATAAATTGAAAATTTTGAATTGATACCTTATTTCGTTTTTAATGGGATGTTATGGAATATTCTCGTGTCAAGTACTAGCCGGAAAAAGAACTCGAAGACGTGTATGTGCAAGTTTGAACTTGAGGTGACACAAGTTTGAACTTGAGGTGACAGAAGTTGAAGAACAAAAATGAGCATTGAGAGTTATATGTGGAGTCCACAACCACATAACTCCATCGGTTTTAAGGGGTCATGCATATACCGGACATTTGACTCCTACCCAATATCGAAAGGTGGAGTGTGAATTGGGGTCGCGGTTGAAACCGAGACATATATTGAAATCCGTGCAATTAGACGACCTTGGAAATGTCACAACTATCCAGCAAGTTTCCAATACCGGTTTGAAGATGAGGATGAACAAGTTGGAGGAAGAGGGTCACTACAACAAGCACTCCCTACGTTGAAGGAACGCGGATACTATGTGAGTGCAAGGAGATGTCCATACTCCGATGAGGTGACTGATTTTTTTAATCTCACATCCCGATTCTAGGCATTTGCTCTAGATGTTCCCTTATGTTATTTTGATGGACTCAACATATAAGACCAATGAGTGAGTATTCTTGTTCTAACTTTGTTTGATAAATGTCTTTCTTGTTATTGCACAATATTTTTTTTCCTTAATCCTTCTTTTTGTATTATTTGTAGATATAATATGCCGTTGTTGGAGATTGTTGGCATCACAAGCTCGAAGAAAACATTCGCAATTGCTTTCTTATTCATGGTACACGAGAATAAAGATCACTGCGAGATGGATTTAAGGAGGCTTCGTCATTTGTGCGAGGGAAAATACCGGAGGTGATTGCCACCGATCGAGAGTTAGGTTTTATATGTGCCTTGGTTGAAGTTTTTCTTGAGGTGAAGCATATTTTATGCACGTTCCATATAAAGTGCAACATTGGACATAGAGCGGGTGTTGTTTTGCATTTTAAGGAAGTACAATCCGTCTTCATATATATCCCAATGTCATGCCTTGTTCGAGTCGAGATCGAGTGAAAGCTACGAACGGCGTTTGACGGAAATGAGGGTACATTGGGCACCATATTCAAGGTTAATGAACTACCTCGAGACGATGTGGCTCACCCCATACAAGGAGACAATCATTCGAGCATGGTGTGACTTATATCATGAGGCAATCATTCGAGCATGGTGTGACTTATATCATCATTTCGGCACAAGGACGACAAATGCGTAAGAAAGTTAATTTTTATCCATTTTCTTCTCATATGATTAAAGTTTGTTCTTGTGGATAATTATATATTTTTTTGGCAGGTGTGAGTTCGCGCACAAGTTACTCAAACAAACTCTAGATTTTAGTGTTGGAGGATTTCAGTTGGTGTATGAAAATATACATTTGATGGTTACAGATCAAATCCAAAAGATACAAGCTTCGTTAGGGATGTCACGGGAGAGGATTTCTCGGGAGGTGCGTATACCGATATTTGACTTGCTTTGAGATTACGTCACCAATGAGTGTTTCACGCTCTTGTGGGATAACTACACCAAAGCTAGGAGAACAAGAGATGATGTTGTATGTCAGGATAGTTATTGTGGAGAGGTTAATGGAGTGCCATGTGTGTATGATTTCATGGAGTGCCATGTCTAAAACTAATAAAAAGGAAATAAATTATTGATTCTAAAATTTCAATTCTCAAGAACATGTCTACCATGCCTAAAACTAGGAAATATAATGACAAAAAAGAAGGTAATAATCACGTTAATTGCAAATAACATACTTACTTCCACGTGTAAGAAGCTCATTTGGTTCACTATACTTCTCATCGAATGGAATATTAATGCTTTCACCATCGGATTCAACTTCGGTCTCTTCGGAAAATGTCGACATATTTTACGAGGTTTTCTCAATTAGGATGTGAATAGTGATTTGGATTTACGTAAATATATAATGAGGCGGTAGCTTGTGAAGAACACAAGAAAAAAAAAAAAAGAAGCAATGTGGCGGTTAGGGTAAGAGAGACGGGCGAGACCCACAAGGCCCGGACGCAATCTAATGATGGCAACTGTGAACAACTAAACTGCGCCTCCACTGCACAATCTGAATGCACCTCCGGTATACATTCAGAATTCGTCCGAGAGGCACACACAAAATGCGTGGGTGTTGGCTCTCATGTCTGGCTGGATAACATCACTCAATCAGTTTTATTCGATTAAAAAAAAAAACCCGATTACTCAACCGGTATCAGAATAAAAAATTCCGATCATCACATCCACTAAACCGGTATCGAAATAAAAATTCCGATCTTTACATCCACTATGGCTATTACAATGATTCATGGGTTAAATTATCCAATATGGCTACTACAATGATTCATGGGTTAAATTTTCCTATTCTTCCTCTGTAATTTAAAGGCAAATTTTAATGGTATTGGTAATATCACTATTTTGAATTTGAAATTGTTATTTATTATGATTTTATCCTTCAAACAAGGATGGTAAATGTGTGGTCGGGTGACGGAGTGAGAAGAGAGTCGTGTGAAGAACCACCTTTCAGCCAACGTACATCTTTAGAATGGAACGTCTAACGCGAGCAATTTGATCAGGAAATAGACACACAAAAGAAATGTTCATCAAATTCAACTAATAACACACCATTAAGGTTCACATTGTGGTAAATTTATTCGAGTCACTTCATCCACACACATTAAGTAGGGTTGATGAGCATACATTTCTATTTCGAATTCACTAATGCTTGATAAACACATCACAAATTCGAACTTCATGGATTCACCTTTGGGGCCCAACCAGCGATAAGATACTCGTCCTTCTCAGGCTTGGTTTTCACAAACGACTCGCGTGTGAACAACAGCTGCATAAGCCACAAATGAGGAATGGAACCAATTAAACACAAACCTTTTGCTGAGCTAGACACAGTATATAAACCAACATTCGGCAACCAATCCGTCATAGCATCAAAATATGTCTAGTAGTTATTTGGTTACTTGACAAGCTATTCAGAGTCATCTCAATTATAACAAAGTAAAACAAGAACCAATCAAGTGACAAACCAAAGAAGGAAGCTTATAAAGATTATAAGTCACAAAAATACTAAGGGAAAAGGAACTATAGAAAGATTTACACAATCTCGTCTCTCCCTCGCCCTCTCTTTCTTCAGTCAGAAAGAAGGTGAAACATGAAGGAGATTCTCAATTTTCCAAAACCTCAAACATACAAAGATAAGATTATAATTCAAATAAAAACCTATGAAATGACTTATGGCTAACCATTCTCCTCCACTCTAAATTTTTTTTTTTACAAAACTTTAATACACATTATATGCCACAACCAGCATCTGACAGCTTAGAACCTTTTCTTGTTCGCCACATTCGTAAGCAAGTCAAAGAAGAGTATCCTTGTATAAGAGCACAGAGGGGACAAAACAAAAACTAAGATGGCATGTTCCTAGATACATTTTTTTCTCATCAGCAAACAAAGATATGCAAATGCACAGCACCCAAAGAATATGATGAATGAACTTTTCAAAAAAAAAAAGCCATTACAAACAATATCAAGTTACAAAACATAAAGCAGATTCAATGTAAAATTCGCTTTCAATTGGCAACAAAGCGCATCAACACTGCAATACAAGTGACAAATTATGCATAGACTGGGAAGGATCCTGGCTTCAATTTTCAAAATGACCGCAGAAGCATGAAAATAAACAGAAAATAAACAGAAAACAGTGATTAAGCCTTACATGAGGCAAAGTGATGACTGATGAGGCAAATCAAAAAGTAGAGTTTACTCACCTTCATGTAGTTATGAACATAAGAAAATTCTTCAGGGACAGACCAACCCTTGAAATGGCCAAGGGCTACTTTAAGATGGTAAAGCTTAGGTGCCAAGCTCAGATCAGCAGCAGTAATTTTGTCACCAGCAATATATGGACCCTAGTAATGAGTGAAACAAATAAGTATATTACTAAAAAATTATATAACTTTGAAAAGAATATGCATCCTTGACATTTGACAGGATGTATGAGCACATACATGAGCCTTGAGATGATCATCCAATGCTTTGAGTTCATTGAGAAGGTTCTGCTCAGTTCCGTCATTGGGATCTTTGCTCTTCACAAAGGCGACGAACGAAGAAAAGATCTTAGATCCCCTGCACTCATCATACAATAATCCCAAAATTATACATGAACAGGGTAAGGCATGTGCAAGAAGTAAACAAATAATTGACTTCTTCTTTGCAAGAAGTAAAACATTAATCTCCACTACAAATAGTTAAACAGCTGCAATTGAAGCTTTTGAAATTAGAATAAAACTTCTTTCAACTCTTTTTTTCGCCTTAACTTCAACGCTGTCTTACAAGAGTTGACTTTTGTTTTTCTTCAATGAGACAAGAAATTTACAGTTGAAAACTATGGCAGACAACACTTGATAACAAGATTTCAGAGAAGAAAATGGCGAATTTAGAGGGGAGAGAGAATTTACACAGAGGAGAACTCAGGGGGAGTAGCGAGAGGAGGGTCGGGGAATTTCTCCTCGATGATGTTGACAATAACGTCAGAATCAGCGATCCATTGGTCATCGAACTTGATCACAGGGACTTTCCCCTCGGGGTTCACCTCCAAAAACCTAGACACCAGAAAAGTGAGGAACGATAATCGCCATCTAAATTGTCATCAAGAGAAAGGAATCGATGGAGTACCATTGGGGCTTTTCGGTGGTATTGATGAGATGGAGCTTGTAAGGGATTTTCTTCTCTTCCAATGTCTTCAGCACTCTTTGGCTAAAAGGACCTGCAAATAAAAACACAGACTTAAACCACAACATCTGGAAAATGTAAACCTAGCATAATCATCTAGAAATGCAAAGGGAGAAGAAGTATATACAGTCTCCGAGAGCTTCGGGAGAACCAGCAGCGGCCTTAACGCAGACCTCGACAGCCATTGAAAAAAGGATGAATAGTATTGTTTTCGAGTGAGAAAGGAGAAATGGGTCGGTGAAGTCTGTGGACGATTGTACCTGGACATTTTATTGAACCAAAACGGGTTTTGAAATTAAATGCTATTTTTGACATGAAAATTAAATTTTCGATATCAGGTGATCAATAGTTTTTTTTAATAGTGTTTTCGGGTTTGATTACATTATTTATTGTTCTTCGATTTTAATTTCTTGATTTGTATAATTCTGATTTGATTTGTGTTTGTTCAGTTTGTTTTTTTGTGTCTGATGCTGTCGAGATTCTCAGGAGGGTGTAACGGATCCTCTTGGTAATTTTGTGTCACCCAATTCTTCTGGTGTAGTGTTTAGAAGGATCGAATTTGCTATTCAGTGAGGGTTGGCGGCACAACTTGTTGTCCGCCTAACTTTTAACTCGATCCAATATACTTTATAACAAAGTGTGTAAGTTATTTTATTAAAAATATATCATACAACTGAATTATCATAACAGAATAGAAAATTAGGCAAATTTTATGCGATTTAATAATTTTATATATTAAATTTTTAAATTTTATACACCCATATATATTTTAAACCAATTTTTAAACATTGGTCCTTAATTGTGAAAAATAGTTTTATTTAAAATTTAAAAAGGTAAAATTTATTGTTTTATAAAAAAATACAAGGTAAATTATAACTATATTTAAAAAAAAAACTTATTGTAAAAATTGTATTTTTAGAATTCAAATGAAACACTAGTAAAAAAAAATTGGACATACAATTCAATCAACCATAAAAAAAAATGGCAACAAAGCTCTTTTTAAAACAAAAATGTCTCTTTACTTTAGTATAGTTTAGTCTTTCCACTGCCTCGCACGATAACTTGCATTGCATTGTATAAGGGTCACTTTCGCGCCCTTCCTTTCTGCTGGAAAATCTTTTTTTTTCATTTTTCTTTTAAAATAATCACTTTTAAAATAATTTTAATAAATAAAATTATCTTGTATTTTTTAAAAAAAATATAAATTTTGATATTTCATCAATATAATAAATATACTAAAGCAGAGTGCATAACTGCTGACATGAGGCGTTGTGGTGCGAGTATTCGAAATAAAGCTCTCTCATTAATCGCCAAAAAAACCTTTATTTTTTAAATTGTCTAATTAAATTTAAATCGATTAAAATCTTAAAATCTTTAAAATCTAATTAGGTCTTATCTCACCTACTTTTTTAAAATAAGAATAAAATTTTTAAAAACAATTAAAATCTACAAAATCTAAATCGTTGATAACTAATTTTTTTTGATCAGATAGCTACGTTTATTTTTCTATCCCACATCGACTATATGTAAGGTTGACCTACTGCTTTGTGGGTCGTGTAAGGTTGACCTACTGCTTTGTGGGTCGTTGACCTACTACTTTGTAGATCGTTGACCTACTATTTTGTGTATGACTACTGATATGTGGTTTGAAAACTTATATAAATATAGGTTTTGAAGATTGAATAAATCATATATTTCTTGGACTTTTGAATTTTGATTAAGTTCGAGTATAATTTATATTCATATTGTCGTTGACCTACTGTTTTATGGATCATTGACCTACTATTTTGTGGGTTATGGGTCGTTGATTATGTGAATTTTTCTTTCGTTGACCTAATGTATGTAGGTCGTTGACTCATTGTATGTGGGTCGTTGACCTACTGATATGTGGGTTGGTGACCTATCAATCATCAATCAATATAAATTACTGATATGTGGATTGTTGATCTATCAATCATCAATCAATATAAATATACTAAATCAATCAAAATCAATCAACCAAAGTAGAGTGTATGACGGTTGACGTGACATGCAGCGAGTATTTTGAAATACAAATCTCTCATTAAAAGATACAAAAAAAATCTTTTTCTAACAAATACCCGTGCACGGCACTGGTCCTAAACTAGTTTGTTTTTAAATGAAAACTCATGCATCTACAATCTAAATAAAAATGATTAATTTTAAAAATTTTGTATAAAAATATTAATTTTAAAATACAATTATAAATTAATATAAAATATTAATCTTGTTATTATTTTACTATTCTCAAAATCAAAATTTGAGGATTATAAACGGAAAAAAAAATAAAAACTGAAATGATATTAACCGAAAATGACTAAATTTAAAGAATAACATTAAAAAAAAAAACACTAAAGGACATTACATAAAAAATAAATTAATATGTATCAAATAAAATATATCCGACCTTAAGGATCTTAAACAAAAAATTCCTAAAATAAATATTCCATGTGTATCACGTGATATCATTTTATACCATTACCTACCAGAAAGGTCCAGAATTATCTTCTTTAACACAATAGAATAAGAACCGGGTCAGATTTGATGTGGACCCAAACGATCCGGGATATAATTGCTCGGTCTCCCACTCTCCCAGTAACCGGATGGCGCACATGACACGTGTATGATGTATCTTCTCTTTTTTTTTTTTTGAATTGATATCTGCTTTTTATTTAGAAAAGCTAATGTGAATTACACATACCCACCTTTAAATAGCCTATTTTTATAAAACCAATTGCTAAATTTCACTTTCACAGGACGACTCCTAATGTTATTTTTTCTTTTAATCAGTCACTTTTTTTCCGTAAATATACCTAAAAATATTAAGTTCTGACTTAAACTTTATATACTTCTGGTCTAATATATAATAAGTTATACTTTATGACAAGGAAGGTATTCTTTTTTAAATATTAAACATAAAAACATGCAAAGGTGTTATTTGAAAAATTAACCTATATTTACTAGTGTCTTTGGAAAAAAAATACTGAGAATTTGTTAAATGTACGTAAAAATAAATTAATTAAAAGAATATTAGAGGGACGGATTTTTATTCTATGTCGTCATATGAGTCGCATATCTCGATAAAATAACTATATTTTAAAAAACACCTTTAAATTTTAGGCGGAACTCAATTCAAACACAGTTGTAAAAAAAATAAAATAAAGTACAACTATAAATTATACATTTATTATTAAGATTTTATCACCTTTAATATGAAATATAATTGAAGATCCACCCAAATCAAATCTGTAAATAGACCAAGTTAATAAGTTTTTATGTCTCTTGTGCAAATTCGAGGATCCCTCGATTTGTGTTTGAATTCATGTTTGTTTGCTCGTTTGTACAGTATCATGATCTTGAGGATTCTTGATATTAATTGAAGTTTGAAAACCTATTAGACAGAATCATTTTTGGGGTTTCCTTGTTTACTTTTATATTTTGACCTAAAAATATTTCTTGTATGCTGTGTTAAATAAGGAGATTACTTATGCACGAGGATTTTTTTGGTACTCTAGTGATCCGAAATATCCCTCATAAGGTGGACTATTAGTGGGCTCAAAACCCAGTTAGAATATATGAGTAGTTCGTTAAAGTGGACAGTTGGACCTAATACTACAACTCTCGTCATGTAGCTGAGTATGTTTTTTTATTTTTAATGGAAAGCGGTTAAGCTGGTCTACCTCCTAGAGGTATTTCAACCTAAAGAATTTTGCAGATGAGAACATGAATTTCGGAATCATCAGAAAAAATGGGTGTTGGGGTCGAGATTCCTAGATGGTCAAACGGTCAGTAACATAGTTGATTTCTTTAAACACATGTCGGATCTGAATTTCATCAAAGAAACAAAGAACTAAATATGTATTTTTTTTGACTTGTCACTTTTGAGCGGTATGTAACTAGGTGAGCCTGTGTTGAGGCTTGCCTACAACAAGAAGATGGAGAGTTTGTTGGCACCGATAGTTGTTGCAGTGACCTTCATAACTTGTCTTCTTCTCGACGTGTAGCAAGAATCCCACATTTTATGTAATAATCTAACTTATAATAAGTCGGTAGTCACCAATACACTACAGACACTATGTCAGTGTTGTTACTAACACCCAAAATATAAATATTAGTGTTATCACTAACACTAAAAACAACAAAATTACCATGTTATAATTATCAACAACACTCAAAACATCTAGTTAGCGTCATCAACAACCCTCGAAACATCAAAATTGAGAATTTATTTTGAGAGAATTGATATAATAGGGTCCTATAAAAATCGAGTGTAATTAAAATTGTATACTTATATGTAAAAAAACAAATTGTGATATTCAATTTGTCAAGTTGGTAATAGAGCGAGAGTGTGACTATTAACAAGGGTTCGAAAACATGGGTTATATATTATTTTATAAGAAGGAAAGTAAGTGGTCTCCGCACATCTGGTCCTGCTTTCTATATGAATAATAAAATAAGGCTAAGTGATCAGCAAACGAGGATAGTCCGACCCCTTACATCATTAAGTAAAAGATCAATTATACCCTCAAGAGTAGGCTTGAACATGGGACATGACGGGACGGATTTAGGTTGTTCAATGTCTCATCCCGCCTATTATATGGGACGAGATCGGGACGAATCTTGTGTTTTTAGAGTAAAAACCACCGGGACATACCCCGGTTGGGACCGGGACGGGATGGGACGAGACCAATCCCGCATGACCTATATACAGTCTGTTTTCGGTTTAAAATTAACAATTTATGCAAACAAATATTCGTTGATATCATTCTTAAACGAAAGAGATCAAAATAGCATGCCGCAAAAGAGTTTACAGAACATAATTAAGTTGTCTAAAGTCTAAGCATCTAAGATAAAACTTAAGAACAAAATTATACAATGATCATTCCTCCGTAAGCAATGTCTCAACGAATTTCACTTTTCCTTTGACTTTTGTAGATGGATCAATTGTTTTGGATAAAAGTGGTATTTTCATGTCGTGCAAGTAAAAAATAGAAAATAGTTGAGAATAAAAGATACTTGTTAGTAACAAAAAAGATATCAAACTATAACAAATTTAATTAGTTCAAGAATCATCCATTTCTCGAATTTAGATAGAATTCCGTATTTTCAATTATTGGTTCATCCTCATTCTCAACAACCCGACAAACTATATAATATTAATTTTACATGGCTATTTTATAATTTTTAGTTTACTATTTTTAAATTTTGGCTTAAAAATATATATTTATGTTTAAAATTTTAATGTATGCGGGATGAGCCTAGTGTGATGAAGAAGGTAACACCCATATTCCGTCCCGCAAATTTTTTATTAGGACGTAATTTATATTTTTTGGATGAAAACCACCGGGATCGGGACGGACCCGGGATTTGCAGGATTTGTGTCCAACCCTACTCAAGAGGTCAACCAATACACTTAAACTGAGTCTGAAATCAAAAGAAATACTAGCTAGATAATCCGCGTAATTATTCTTCTCGCAGTAGGCACGTCGAGTTTGGGTAATCCAATCTAATTTGATAAAGTATTGGCACCGAAGTACCAAACTATCGAGCGGATGATGTTGGGGAATGGTTTTTCTGCAAAAGGGTGATTATCATCTATAAATATTTCGCATGGGTCACATGATGATACTTGCCCTTCCAGACTAACTTTAGACCATAATACATTCCCCATAATTCAACCATGAAAATTGTATACAATCCAATGTTAACACCATAACCCCACAATCACTTACCTCTGGAGTCGCTGATGAGACCACCAGCTGCTACAAAACAATCATTTTGTCGTGATCCGTCCGTATTGACTTTGACACCAGGGTAGGCAGGAGGATACTAGGAGATCCGAACAACATTGCGATGTCCTCGAGCAATGGTGGGTAAACTCATCTTCCATGCAACGTCATATTCAATAGATCTTTGTCAAACATGTGAACTTGGTTATCCAACTCGGTAACATTGTCGTAAAGTTTTGAAATTTTCCACTTCCAAGATAGTTAACCAAAGAGCTCCTACAAATACTTCACTCCAAAAGCAATTAGTAGTAAAATAACGAGAGGAAGAAATATTACCTCGTATCCACGTCGCAAAAGGTAGGGTAGAAAAAGGTATCGAGATACAAATCCACACGCAACTCACACCACATGTACTGAACAACAAGACAATCGCGCATAAGATGCTTCGTGGTCTTAGTTGTGGTCTGGTAATATGGACAATGATAATTCGAACCTATGTGTCGATGCATGCGTTCAACTATGGACAACACACCTCCCTGCACGAGCTTCCACGTAAACATCTTGGCACGCTTCTGAGCATGAAGTTTCCACAATATGTCGTAAAGATCCCCCTCAGTGATACATAAACTAATATCTTGTTTAATAAGAGAGTAAGTTGATGCAATTATGTAATTGCCATCTGAATTGTGCAACCTACTAAACTCATTTCTTAAACCCAACAACGACGAGGTAGAACTCTCGAACAACCCCTGAAAAGGTTGAAGAGACGAGATAATGCCTAGGATTCATGGAGGTAGCCGCGGCGTAAGTGTTGCATATTCCAGTCATGCTCAAAAGACCATCAATTGCGCACAAAAGTATACGATGAAAGTTGTGCATTTGGATCCGTAACCCACAGCCGTAAAGATTCATCAACAAGCCAAATATCGTCCCAAACCCGAATATATGTACCATTCCTAGGAACCTAACGTCACTAATCAAGGACAACAATACGCAAGTTGTAGAGGATTGAAGTCTAGGTTGAAGATTGGGCATGATGGGGAGAAAAATGTAGTCTAGTATATTTGTTGTGCAAAATAGAAGGCCATAAGCCGGAATCATCTTTTAAAAAGCGTCAGCCAAGTTTTTCCGGGAATTGCATGGTTAAGAGAGGACATACTGCGCAACTCTAAACCACCCAAAGCCTTAGGCCGACACAAAACATTCCAAAGAACAGTGTGATCGAATAGGAGTCGAAGTAGCCGTGTGAACCCAAACAAAATTATGGATAACTTTATCAAGATGATCACAAACGGTCCAAGGAAGGGTCATAATAGAGGTAGACCGGGATATTAGATATCACAAACTTAGCTAACATTACACAACCAACAAAACTTAAAGCTCTACTTCTCCCACCACTAAGACGGTCATTAATTTTATCAAGGGGAGACACAAACGTTTCTTAGTAATACGACCTGTAAGATTGGAACACCAAGATAATTACCTAGATTCTGTTGTAAGATATATGAATCAACATAGGATTAACAATGGGAGGTTCTAGAATAGTGTGAATATTTGTACGTATTATACCCTCAAAGGGGATGAGGACAAGAGTCAACAGATCATGAGAGATCCTCTAGTATATATACATTGTATTGCATATTGGATAGGAATGAGAAAGAGACAAATACAGTTACACCTTACCTACACTTTTTGTATGGTATCAGAGCCTGCAAGGCCTACGCCTGAATTGTTTCACCATGACTCTTTCCTCATCCTCTTCTTCCTCTATTCCAAATCTCTCTACCCTAAACACAATCAAGCTTACTGTTGGAATTTTCCAATCTGGGAAAAACAAATATCTTCCTACATCAAAGCTCATCGTCTCTTTTCATTTATTGATGGCTCACAAACTTGCCCTGCTGATGAAACTTCCACTGAGTTCTTAGACTGGCAAGCCAAGGATAACTTGGTCACTGCCATTCTCACATCTTCTCTCACGGAGTCTATCATGGTCCAGGTTCTGGATTGCTCCACAACAAAAGATATATGGACCAAGCTCCATAAGTTGTTTGTTGCCCGCTCAAGCGCACACATAGTTCACACCTGTCTACAACTTGTTGCTCTCAAAAAGGGTGTTGAATCCATTTCCGAGTACTTCAACAAGGCCAAAGGATTAGTAGCGACTATTCAAGCAGTTGGTCAGGCCATCACCGACTCTGAAATGGTAGTATATATCCTTGTTAGTCTAGGAGCATACTATGACTCCATGATGACATCCCTCTCCACTCAACCTTCTTAACCAGAGTCTAACCAAGTTCTTAGTTACCTTTTGAATCATGAATCTCGTCTCTCTCGTCAAACCTCTTCACTGTTGGACACTCCACCTATAAACCAACAGACATCACAACCTTCCCTTGAAGCCAACTTTACCTCTATTCAACTTTACCTCTATTCGATGCAGAGGTAACAATCTTCCCCTGGAACACAAGATACACGACCGTAGTGCTAGATTTGCAACAAGTCAGGCCACACTGCCTTGAAATGTTGGTCCAGATTTGACTAGGCTTACCAAGCACCGCCTCCTCGCCAATTTCAAGTAAACAACACAACGTTATTCTGCTTGGTTTCCAGACACTGCTGCAACCCATCATTACACACCGGACATGGCCAACCTTCGTTTGGATAAACTTCCCCATGCAGGAACGGACCAAGTCACTATTTGCGATGGATCTACAGTCCCCATTCGTAACCATAGTTCTTCTTCACTTCTCTCTTCTAATCGAATTTTTAAACTCTCCCATTTGCTTCGTAAACCATCTCTTACTAAAAGTCTCCTTTCTGTGAATCGTTTTTGCCTTGATAACGACGTGTTCTTTGAATTTCACTCTCACAATTTTCTGGTTAAGGATTCGCATACAAAAACAACGCTCATTTTGGGTCCCGTTGAAGGTGGCATGTACATCTTGCCGGCGAAGACCACTAATTCTCCGGCAACATCACCATCACTTCACTTCACCTCTACAACAACTCCTTCTTCAAGCTCTGTTTTGTGGCATCGCCGCCTCGGGCACCCTTCGTCTCGCATAGCTTCAGTTGTTCTCCGTGATCTTCAAATGGCCACACCTAAGTCCAGTTCGGACAATCACCAATGTACCACATGTAGTTGGGCTAAGGCCCATTCTCTACCTCATTATCCTAGCCCATCACGATCCATTAAGCCATTTCAGATGTTGTTTTTAGATACTTGGGGTCCAGCCCATGAAACATCATTTAATGGACACAAGTACTTTTTATCAATCGTTCATGATTATTCTCAATTCATTTGGTTATTTCCGTTTCAATCTAAATCCGAGGTTCCGAAAATTGTACAAATATTCTTTACCCTTGTGACAAATTATTTCTCCACAAAAATCATTTCAATACGAACGGATAATGGAACCGAGTCAAACCTCTAAAACCCCTTCTTCAAAACATGGGCATAAGTCACCGACTTACATGTCCCTATTCCCACCAACAAAATGGTAGTGTTGAAAGTTTTCATCGTTTCATTGTTGACATGGGTTTTACTCTCCTAAAGCAAGCATCCTTGCCCATCTTGTTTTGGGACTTTGATTTCGAAACCGCTACATATTTACAAAATCGCCTTCCCACTCCCACTCTTGAAAACAAATCTCCTTTTGCTCTCCTTTTTAAAAGACCTCCGGATTACAAATTTCTCAAAGTTTTTGGATGCTTATGCTTCCCCAATATTCACCCATATAACCAATACAAATTAGAGTTTAGATCCAAGCCCATGATTTTTCTTGGATATAGCTCTAGTCACAAGGGTTACGTTTGTTTGGACTCGGTTGACCACAAAATCTTCATTTCAAGAGACGTCATCTTTCATGAGCAAATTTTTCCCAACACAAAACCCTCCCATCAATCACCAGCCCAAACTCACACTCGTTACCTTTGCTGCCCTTTTCTGACCCATTGGCCCAAATTACACAAAGCCTACCTTCATCCACTGAGCCCAACTCAAACCAAACTGATGCTACCCCATCATCAACACCAACGGCCCAAACCACCGACTCTTCTTCATCGAATGACTTGCCTCCTCCGTAAAATATTCATCCGATGACTACACGTCTTCGTGACAACATTTCCTGTCCACTTCATCATTCTGACGGTACCATCCCCTGGCCCCCACGTTTCTCCTCAACCATCACCATTCCAGAAGAACCCTCCTCTTGTACTGAAGCTGCAAAATACCCCGAATGGCGTCTTGCCATGGAAGAGGAGCTCAAAGCTCTTAACCAAACAAACACATGGACTCTTGTCCCTCCCATTGATTCCTCTAATGTTTTGGGAGTAAAGTGGGTGTTCAAGACAAAGCATAATGCCGATGGTTCCCTTGAACGTCGTAAAGCTCGCTTAGTGGCTAAAGGCTACCATCAACTCGCCGTAAAGCTCGCTTAGCAAAGCCATCAACAATTCGCCTTATTCTCTCAATTGCAGCCATGAATTAGTTGTCAATTCGTCAGCTCGATATACAGAATGCTTTTATCCATGGGACTCTAGATGAGGATGTCTTTATCACCCAACCTCCAGGTTTCGTCAACCCTTCTTTCCCCTCATTTTTTGCAAACTCCACAAATCACTATACGGTCTAAAACAAGCACCTCGAGCTTTGTTTTTCAAGCTCAGCAATGCCCTAGTAACCATGGGTTTTCATCCTTCTGTTGTTGATACATCTCTTTTGCCATGGAATGATTTGTGTCTTTATTCTAGTTTATGTTGATGACTTGCTAGTCATCTCCTCTGATTCTCAATTGTCCTCAAAGTTCATTTCTTCACTGTCCAAGCAATTTCCTGTCAAACATTTGGGACTAGCAAACTATTTTCTAGGCATTGAGATATCCCACATTGCAGATGGTTTGTATCTCTCGCAGACAAAACATATGCAAGAAGTTGTCTCCTGTGCTGGTATGATTGGATCAAAACCAGTAACCACACCTATGACTTCTACCTTTGATGTCTCGATTGTGTCAATTAAGGTTGAAGATCCACAACTCTACAGAAGTATTGTTGGCTCTCTACAATATCTTGCATTCACCAGGCCAGATGTGTCGTTTGTTGTTAATAGAGTTTGTCAACATATGCACGATCCTAGGAAAGTTCATTGGCAAGCAGTTAAACGCATACTCAGATTCTCAATGCTACTGCACGTCTTCAATTTCACATATCCTCTAAGTGTAAAAACCAACTCTCGGCATTCTCAGATGTGGATTGGGGTGGTGACAAACTTGATAGGCGATCTGTTGGCTCTTATTGTATCTATCATGGCCCCAATCTCATTTCTTGGTCTTCAAAGAAGGAAGACATTGTCTCACGGTCATCCATTGAAGCCGAATACAAGCTCTTGTTCATGCGACCTATGAAACATTATGACTCCAAAGTCTGCTCTCTGAATTGCGCTTAACACTACTGGAGGCACCAACACTATGGTGTGACAATATTGGAGCCACATACTTGGCTATCAATCCTGCGTTATACCACAAAATCAAGCATCTATCATTGGATTATCATTTGTCTAGGAACGTGTTCAAGCCAAGACGCTTTGTGTTGCTTTCATTTCCTTTCAAGATGAGATAGCAGACATTATTACTAAGCCACTTCCTTCCACCAAGTTCATTCCTATTCGCTCCAATCTTTGTTTAAGGCCGATTGAATCGAGGAGGATAGTAGGATATATGAATCAACATAGGATTAACAATGGGAGGTTCTAGAACCGTGTGAATATATGTACGTATTATACCCTCAAAGGGGATGAGGACAAGTGTCAACAAATCCTGAGAGATCCTCTAGTATATATACATTGTATTGCAGATTGGAAAGGAATGAGAAAGAGACAAATACAGTTACACATTACCTACACTTTCTGTATTCCGGGTAAGATCAATCTTATTGTGACTTTTCTAGACCACTGCATAAAAGATATTGGGAAAAACAAAAAAAATTGATTAGAAGAACTAATCTGAAAAACCGAAACCTCGTCAATTCGTCCGCAAAGAACATGCGAGAAAGAAAGATTTCCAATGTCCCTGCTCCACACACTCTTGAAGAAAAAAAACCCCAATAACAATCCTTTCTTTATGTTTGATCATTCTTCGTTTATATAAGAATTCGTCGTCGACATAATTTTACAGGTTCACTTTCGGGCAAATTATTGAGTATACAAGATGTACATATCATTGAAAAAGCAATAAGAGCTCCCAAGGTGAATCAAATTACCAATACATACCAATGGAAACACAAATCATAACCGCTTTGATTTTACGATCTGCAACCCTATTGTTGTTTTTCTCAAAACAAACGTTATTCAAGATTCTCCACTCGTATGTTCTTTTATGTTGTTCGTGCCATACAATCTGCTACTTCTAATTTAAAGAATTCCGTAGTGAAATTAAGGGCCTGTTTGGTATTCATACCTAGATATCAAGATATGAACATCAAGATATGGGTATGAGGTATCAAGGTATGGGTATGAGAATGATATCTGATACCTTTGTTTCGGAGAGGAGGAATAGAAGAGGGAGGAGCAATCTTAGATATGTGATACCTCTAGTTTTTTGAGTATATCAAAATAGGAGAAAATGTGTATAAAGAGTATATCAAGATATCAATTTGATATCCATATACTTGTATGCCAAACATAGGTATGAGTTTTTTTATGTCGATACTCATATCTGATATCTAGATATGGATACCAAACAGGCCCTTAAACAATATAAAATATTATAAAAAGATAAACTTGATGGAAAATTGCGAAAGAGATTTCGATTGAGAGTCAAACATACAACGTTCAAGGACGAGAAACCTCACGAGTGTGTGAGTACACCGACCTAGACGATGACGATGAAGGAAAGGGAAAAACGATCGTTGTTATATATATATTATTAGTATCGCTCGATCTTTCTGTTCATCTATGCGTCTAAGCGAAAAGGTGTGATTTTGAAGATAGATAAAGGTTAATTTCGTCCTAGTAGGTCTATAACTAATTGTTGATCGCCACGTGGGGATAACTTATTGGCCAAGATACCGACTCGTCGGTATTTCTACAAAATTCGTTTGTTATCCCCAATTTTTACCAATTTCATTGGTATTGGCCCCAATTTTAACGCAGAGTAGAAACTGTACAGGTGTGCCATAAATGAGGATTAACTATGAAACATGACCGAACATAGGACCCAACTAAGTCGGGTGAGCCATCCTTGCAAATAAAAGGGTGAATATGTACAAGGGTCTAGAGTCTAGACTCGTCTTTTACTTGTACTATGAAATCGTGTTGGCACTATGCACGAATACTAATTTTACTTTGTTGCATTTTGTAACCTTATTTATTTTGTACATGATCATTATAAGTTATTTAGTTATATTTAATTATACTTAAAAAATTTATTAAGTAATGTTATTATTAATTTATAATAATATGAGTTACTTTGTTATTTATTCTTAAACTTATTAAAAAAAATCTATTTTAATATATATAGTTTGGTTTCTATTATTTATTCAACATTTAAAAGTTTATAAAGCTTATTATTATATAACGTTTGTGTTATTTTCAAGGTGGGTTGTTGATATATATTTTTGAAAAGTCATCATATAACCTTTTTAATTAGAATGTACTTTCAACAAAAAAAAATTAAAATACTGAATTTCAAGGTGGGTTGTTGATACGCCCCTGGATGACGGTGTCATCCGTGCCTCCACCTAAGATGACTCAGCAAGGGGGTTGACCTGAAGTTTGCCCATTTTGACACAATTACCATATTTGCATAATTAATAATAGACTTTCATTTCGAAACTTTAATTTTGGGACTTAAATTCCGATCTTTCATATTTTTTGACCCTTTATTTTCGGAACCTTAAATTCCGAGTTTTAAATCCGTCATTCAAATATCAACTTTTGGTTTGGCTTATATATAGAAATGAGGTCAAACATCCTTTATATAGAGTATGGAGGCCAAAATGAAAGGTCCAAAAAAAAATATGAAATGTCGGAATTTAAGTCCCGGAATTAAAGAGAAAATTTCATGTCATGATCGATGAATGTTACGATGATTAAGAATTCCCGAAACTTTGATAAAACACTACCTCAAAGCCAAACTCTTTTTAAATCTTTCCGATAAAACAAAATTGTTTGACTCTTCACTTTGTTTTATTTAAACCAATTAAAAACGTCACTCCGGATTAAAGAAGATAATTAAAATGTGAGAATTAAGCCCTTTTAAAAGAAGCAATATTGTATACTCTATTCACAAACGTATATGCAATAATAGAACTAAGCATTATTCGGATCATCTCAATCATTAAACCAAGGAATGAGACTAACAAGACATGTTGAGATATAAAGCAAAAACAATTTATTCAAACATAAAAGAAAGTGTAAAGTCACAATAGTTTGGTTTTAGGGAGAACATCACAAAGTAACTCTTACAACTGACAGCTACTAGAAAAAAAGGAAAAGGGAAATCTAACTCTACAACGCCATAGTTGCGGACTTGGAGCTCTAGGAACCCTAGAAGCTCCGCCGAAAAAACCTTAATTTGTTTGTGTTGGATGCTTGGATGATATTGAATTAGATGCCTCAAACCCTAAGGCATATGGTTGTATTTATAGGGAAAGCTCGGGCATAAATCCTTTGTCGGAAAGCCCGTCCGGTACGTATAAGAGAAGGTAGGGTAAAATGAGAGAAAATATGATTTCGGCGTCTTTGGAGGGAAATACAGTCTTCAGGGGAAAATACGGTATAAGGCAAAATAATATACGTCTTGTAGGCCGCATACCCATTTCACATAGATTGTATATGACTTTACACATAACCCATATTTGCTCCTGACACCTCATTAAAACTAACTTTTCCGCTACTCTAGTTGGAACCACAAGATCCATGAGTTCTACTTTTTAAGCTCTTTCGAAGATCTACAACTTTGCAGTGACACAAATGTCCAAATCCAAAAGGAAGATGGTCAAGTTTGTGAATCTCTCAGGATTCGTATTAGAATGACATCCAACCTTAATGATATTCAAATGGCTCTTCACCTCTTCATTCTTCAACATGAATCTATCTCGAAACTTCGATCCTTAGTCAATATGGATGTCTTTTATATTGTGCTTGACCTCGGGGAGGATGAAAATTTGTATTATGACATTCTTTTGCCGTTCTTGCTCATTTTTGAACTTGAATGCCTGGAATACGAAATTAACCTAAGTAAACACAAAACACAATAGGAATCATGTATGCCCTAAATGAACACAAATCAAACCAAATAGAGGGTTTAAAGATTAAACAAATCAAACATTTATTGACCTTTTGTTTAATTTCAAGTATAATTTTTATTAATAACATATTAATATCAGTCATATGGGTTAATTATTTTTACGATTTTGCTATCCACATCTATTGAGAACTTGTATAAATAGGGTTTGAAGATTAAACAAATCATAGACTTTTTGAACTTTTGGCTAAGTTCATGTAGTTTTGTGGGTGTTAAATATTTTGAGATTTTGTTATCCCACATCAATTATAAATAATATTGATAGTTTGAGATTTTGTATAAATAGAGAGATTTAGAAATTAAAAATCTTGATATGGGTTTTATAAAAAAATTCATATTCATGATTAATATTATCGAATACATAAATATAATGTAGTGTCCTACTTTCTACTTTTTCAATCTTTTATTTAAAAATAATAGGAAATTGACACTAATATCGTTCATAAACTTTCTTTATAATAAAGATTTATTTTTAGACAAAGTCGAGAGCTTGATAAAGTCGAGAGCTTGGTTTGAGGTATGAAGCGGGAAAATGCTACATTACCAAAAATTGGACAAGATACGCTAGAATAAGGCATTACACGAAGATTCCGTACTTGCCATTGGAATGAGAAGAAACCCTTAGAAGGCCGAAGACCATACTAACATCAGACTAAGCAAAGCCGTAATTCTTGAAGAAAATGACCATCACAAAAGAATGGAAGACGTATAAAAACTGCACAGGTGAAAAAAATAAAAAAAAAGGGAAATTATAATTGCATACAGAAACATTAACGATGGCAGCTTATGTTTTGTCACTGTTATTATTTGGACGGAGGTAGCTTAATTCTTTATCATTTTGTTTTTTTATAAGTTTTGCACAGTTCGGTGAGGTTGTGTAAATGAAACCTATTAGATATTGTGGGGACAAACTTTGTGATCATATAAATGTTAGAAAGACACATATATAGATAAATCCAGAAGTACTTCTGCATAGGACGAAAAGTTCTCATTAAGCAAAAATATTGTAACAAGAAACTAGAAACCTTGAAATAGAAAAACATGCGTTCTTCAAAAGAACTTTTGCATATGTTCCGTCTTGAATCTGATCAAGAATTTTCAAATTTCACAGGTGAAAAAAAAATAAAAAATATGGGACATTATAATTGCATACTGAAACATTAACGATGGCAGCTTATGTTTTGTCACTGTTATTATTTGGACGGAGGTAGCTTAATTCTTTATCATTTTGTTTTTTTTTATAAGTTTTGCACAGTTCGGTGAGGTTGTGTAAATGAAACCTATTAGATATTGTGGGGACAAACTTTGTGATCATAGAAATGTTAGAAAGACACATATATGGATAAATCCAGAAGTACTTCTGCATAGGACGAAAAGTTCTCATTAAGCAAAAAAATTGTAACAAGAAACTAGAAACCTTAAAAAAGAAAAACATGCGTTCTTCAAAAGAACTTTTGCATATGTTCCGTCCTGAATCTGATCAAGAATTTTCAAATTTCACAATGCAACCAAACCAAAAGTCGGTAGCTCCTAAGGATAAAAAAAAGTAACTTAAATCATCAACATTTCAAAAAAAGAAAAAAAAAACATGTTCATAAAGAGTCTTATCATAAATATACCTTGTGGTATTTAGCATCCTCGACAATATCTTCAAGAAGATCGGTGTTGTATAGCTGGCCAGATTTGGTAAGTATAGTGTGCATGCTAGTGGACTCCTCAACAATGGAACTATCAGGGACATTGCTATTTCCCCTGATGGAACCATCAGCCATTCCATTACATCATGGAATCTTACGATCCGAAGATAACATGCTATTTGGAACTTTTGATTCAATAGAGCAATCCAAAGGATACAATATGTGGTCTTTAACCGCGAGGGAAGACAACTCGACATAATTTGACCCATGCACTAAATCATTAATGAAACTTTTAGTTTCCTTCTGACCGTCAACAAGGATAGTTACTCTCCCATTCAAGTATGGTGCACTCTAGTAACACCTTCCCCAATGCTAATACTAGGTTGATTACCAATATCCTCTTTTCCCCCTGATGTTGCATGTAGAGATCCACCCTCCATTGTCTCATTCAAGCATACTAGAGCCTCTTGATATGGTCTATCCATCTCTAGTGATCCGGATGCAGCTTCCCCGGTGTTCCCGATCAATTGATTTTTTTTTATTTTTTTATTTTTGGTAGAAGAGACGAGGAGAACGAATTCTCATTCGTAATTTATTAGAAAAACAAAAGAACACCTAAACAGGGATACATCTAGGGGTTGCAACGCCCCGGACATCATTCTTAAGGATTGAAATTAAACTAACGGGGGGTACATGAACCAAATGATACCCAATCGGGACATTAAAAGAAAGAGCAGCAAGATGATCCACAACGGCGTTTGCTTCTCTAAAAACATGACGGAATCGGATGATCCAATCCCTACGAAGGAAGCCTTGGCAACGAGAAACCAGACTAAAAAGAGGATGAGTGTTGGAGACCTCTTGATTCACCAGGTTGAAAGCCGTGAGCGAGTCAACCTCCACTTCAATGTGTCGAATACCTTTATTCCATGCAAGATGTAAGCCCATGCATAGACCCCATAATTCGGCAGCCAAAACCGAGCCCGCGCCAATATTAAACATAAACCCAACAACGAATTGACCCGAATCGTCCCTAACCAAACCGCCCGCCGCAACACAACCCGAACTGCGGATGAATGAGCCATCTGAGTTTAATTTACTCCACCCCGATGAGGGAACTTTCCAACTAACGTTAGACCAGACTTTCACACGCGCAATCGAGCTTTTAATGGCATTCTTGATGGACATGGACAACTGCTTCATCTGAGAACTTATGAAAAGAGTTTTTGAACCCGGGAAGACGAGGTGACGGAAGATGAACCCATTTCTCCACTTCCAAATCCACGAAACCGTCATCGCAAACCAGCAGCTCCAAGCAAGATTCTCTCCATGATCTTCGGTTAAGGAAAGATTAAACAAAAGCCAATCCACATCGGAAAGAGCGTAAAAATGACCGGCCATCTCTTCGGTGATAAGATTACCCCAAAGCTAGAGAGCAAAGTACAATCTCTAAACAGATGCATAATGGATTCCGAAGCCAAGCCACAACACGGGCAGAGATCGGAATCAACTAGATGGCGCCTTTTTCTTTCTGCATTAGTCATTAATCTCCCTTTAATCACCAGCCATAAGAACGTCTTAATTCTCTCGGTGACTTTAAGAGTCCAAATGGTGCGATAAAGGTGGGTATATGGTGAATCGATGTTACAAACTGGAAACAAGCTACGGTAGGCCGAAGAGGAAGAAAAACCACCATTATTTTCCAACAACCAGTCTTGGTACTACAAAGTCTCTTTTATTTTCAACTGAAAATCCATAATAACTCTTAGTCACATTCGTCGACCCTGATCCCTTGGCAGATTCCACAACATGAGAAGTAGATTCGTGTGTAGAAGAGCTAACACAACTTGAGATGGTCAGTCTTGTTTCAGAGTCGCTTTCATTTTCAACTACAAACCCACAATATTTCTTAGTCACATCTCTCAGTTAAAATAAATTCCAGCTAGAGAAGATACCTAAACATCATAAAGGCGTCCTTTCCACTACAATGGTCAAATAACAAATAGAATTGGATATCATCATTCACTATAGCTTATACCTGGTGAGAACGCTTACAAGTTATGAAGTATGATGAAGCTTCATAGTATTAGTTGTAAGAAGAACCAGGAGTATAAATATATTACACTTCGACAACAAGGTAGGTAGATTCATGTTATGAAGTATGATGAAGCTTCATAGTATTAGCTTGGACCCCATGATGATAGAAAACACAATTTGTACATATATAGCATTACGTTGCATGAAATGTCTAAAAAAATATGAAATGTCGGAATTTAAGTCCCGGAATTACAGAGCAAATTTTATGTCATGACCGATGAATTCTACAATGATTGAGAATCCCCGAAACTTTGATAAAGCGCTACTCTCAAAGCCAAACTCTCTTTAAATCTTTCCAATAAAACAAAATTGTTTGGCTCTTCACTTCGTTTTATTTAAACCAATTAAAAACGTCACCCCGGATTAACGATGGTAATTAAAATGTGAGAATTAAGCCCTTTAAAAATAAGCAATATCACAATCTCTATTCACAAACATATATGCAATAATAGAATTAAGCATTATACGGATCATCTCAATCCCTAAATCAAGGAATGAGACTAGCCAAACATGTTGACATATAAAGCAAAAACAATGTATTTAAACATGAAAGAAAGAGTAAAGTCACAATAGTTCGGTTTTAAGGAGAACCTTACAGAGTAACTCTAACAATTGACAACTACTAGAAAAGGGCCGGGAAAGGAAAATCTAATTCTACAGCGTTGTAGCTGCGGACTTGGAGTTCCAAGAACCTTAGAAGCTCCGCCGAAAAAACCCAAATTGTGTGTGTTGGATGCTTAGATGATCTTGAATTGGAAGCCTCAAACCCTAAGGCATAGGGTTGTATTTATAGGATCCCTCGGGCAGATACCCTATGTCGAAAAGCCCGTCCGGTACGTATAAGAGAAGCTAGGGTAAAATTAGAGAAAATATAATTTATGCGGCTCTAGAGGGAAATACGGTCTTCAGGGAGGGAACTACGGTCTAAGGCAAAATAATATACAGCTTGTAGGCCGTATACCCTTTTCACATAGACTGTATATGACTTTACACATAACTTATATTTGCTCGTGACAGCTCAATAATACTAACTTTCTCACTGCTCTAGTTGGAACCACAAGATCCATGAGTACTACTTTTTAAGCTCTTTCGAAGATCTACAACTTTGTAGTGACACAAATGTCCAAATCCAAAGGGAAGATGGTCGAGTTTGGGAATCTCTCAGGATTCGTCTTAGAATGGCATACAACCTTAATGATCTTCAAATGGCTCTTCAGTTTCATTCTTCAACATGAATCTACCTCGAAACTTCGATCCTTAGTCAGTATAGATGTCTTTTATGTTGTGTTGGACCTTAGGGAGGATGGAAATTCGTATTCTGACACTATTTTGTGGTTCTTGTTCATTTTTGGTCTCGAATGCCTGGTATACGAAATAAACCTAAGTAGACACAAAACACAATAGAAAGCATATATGCCCTAAATGAACACAAGCTAAACCAAATGAGGTATGGAAATGCATGCAAAAAAAATGCATAAAACACGTATGTTTTGGACTCATCACAACATCTATTTCATTATCCAACATTTAGTATATTGCAATAGCAACATATGCTGTCTTTGTTGATTTGATTTCTTATCCTTTAGGATCTAAATTAACGATACATCTCCTATTTATTTGTTTCCGTTTGGAATTTTAAATTGCATCCTCATTATTAGTACTTCTCGAGCATCAGTTGTTGTAGGGAGGGGTGCTCTAAAGTTTCTAATGAAAACTTGTAGGATGGATAGAGCTTATCGAATGTACATCTTTTACGCTATTAGTTGGTCTCCACTCTGACAATATTGGGAACAAAAATGTCTTGTGGAATTCCCTTTATTTTGTTGCTACAACGATTCATTTATAGCTTCGTTTGGGCCTGAAAAGGCCCATTTACCTTTTATATTTTTTGGTTACTTGTAGCGACCTTCAATTGAATGAGTTCAAAAGCCATTGTATAGAATTCCAGGTTGTTGCTAATTACAAGGTATGTTGACGAAGGCCACATATATTGGTTGATGAGTTGCTTTATTCGTTGAGTTGATAATATTTTTTCCTTGTAGATTATAGCCTATAAGCTTACACGTTGTGCTTGACAATATTATCTCTTCACCTAATGCATCTTGCATGTAGATTTAGATTTTTTTATATCTCACATGTCCAAAAAAACAAGAGAAAAGTTATGGTGAAATTATAATATTAAACTTAGATTCCAATTTCATCTCCCAAACTCTTAATTTATCTTTGACAAGTATTATTTGCATTTTTCTTCTCGTATCATTGCTACTTGCTTGTTAACCATATATATTGGCCGATGAGGTGCTTTGGGAAGTATTAATCGCAGCATACACATTCCGGTGAGCACCGACAAAGGAATGATAGACATGGTGGCCATTGGATACATGGTTCGTGATGTGGTTTATGAGCATAGGGAGGAGCCGGATCGGTTGAATGCGAATATTCGACGAAGTTACTGAGGTGAAGACAACGATGACAACGAACTAGAGAGGTTATATGTTCGGTTTTCTGTTGAATTATGCTCGGAAAACAAAGCGAGCTTCTAAATTTGATATGTTGGAGACTTCGGGTATTGACAACTAGATGTTTTTTGTCGTATCTTGACTATTCCTCGACTGATTCAGTGGAGATTTGCAACTTCATGATTTTCTTAATGCCCTTTTACAATTCTTCAAGCTATATTCTAGTAAATTATGATTCCTCTAAGATATGTCCTGGTAGAAGCTACATGTGATCATATTTACAAATGAGATATTCTTGTCCAATTGAACAAAATTTTGGGATACCTTAGTCCAATTGAACAAAACTTTACTGAATTTTCCTTAGGAGCATAGACGCATAGCGGCACAATGCTAATGACACTTTACTAGCCTAATTTTGCATAAATTAAGCATGCCTCAAGGCCCAAGCACATTGTAATATGAAGAAAACTGTGCTAAAATCGTACCCATCAATTTATAAGTTGCTTGAATTTCTACCCTTATCTCATTGCTGCTATAATACTAACATATGGTTGTTTGTAGCTTGTCTAAAAGAAGGATGAACATAAGAAACACGAAGGAAATGAGCAAACTAAGGATCAAGTTTGGAGACAGAGAAGAACGAAGGCGGGGAAGGAACATGCTCACTGAGGTACTACACACGTTGCTCCGGTTGTAGGAGCGAGCTCACTCCGCGACGGTGTGCACTGTCATTGTTTCTTGTGGGGAAGGAGACGAAAGAGATGGGTAATTGTACGTGATTGCTGCAGTTTGTTTAGATCGTGCTAAACGAGAGAAGATAGGATCGAGAGGAGAGAATCTTGAAGTTGGTGTACGTCGCCAGAAGAGAGGAGGTGATCGTCAGGCTGGGCCGCCACGCTACGTCTGAAGGAGAAGAAGGGAGTGGGCCGCCACACGTTCCCCATGGCCCAAGAAGTCGGAACCGTTGGATTAGAAGGAAAAGAAAGCAGATGGCCCAAAACGTGGCCTCAAAGGAAAGCTATTGCAGTGGGCCGGCCTGCTCTGGTCCGTGAATGAAGTAGAGGGAGACATAGGTCGTTGGGCCGTGCTCACTGGCCCAAGAACCAAATAAAGGTTAAGGGACAAAGTCCACTAACTTCCTATAGGCTCTAATTAACAGTTTTATTTCGATTAAAAATCCGGTAACGTTACCGGTATCGGAATAAAATTTCCGGTTATTACAAATAGGATTTGAAGATTAAACAAATCATACATTTTTTTATACTTTTGGCTAAGTTCATGTAATTTTGTGGGTGTTAAATATTTTGAGATTTTGTTATCCCACATCAAATATAAGTAATGTTGATAGTTTGAGATTTTTTATAAATAGAGGATTTGGAGATTAAAAATATTGACATGGGCTTTATAAAAAAAATCATATTCATGTTTTTTAGATTAATATTGAACGTTTAAATATAATTTTTTTTTTAACAAAATTTGCTCAAAGTGCAGGCATCGAACTCGTTTGTCATTTATTTGATTATTTGGCTGTTCAATTGATATGAAATTTCAATAACCCATTACTCCGTTCAATCGAATACACCTTGCAAATATTTCAATATAATATTTCGTATATTGTTATGATCAATCGTCAATCCATACCCTTAAAAATAAGAATCAAAATATGCGCCAATAATGCATTGATCATCACAAACGATGGAATACGTATAAAAACATCATAGGTGCCAAATACGGGACATTATAATAGCATACAAAAATATTAACGATGTCAGCATTACGTTTTACCACTGTTTTTTGACGGAGGTATTTTAATTCTTTTTCTTTGTATTATGTCTGAATATAATTTGTAATGTTACTGACTTTATCTTCCTTTTTTTATAGGGTCTACACAATTCCATGAGCATGTGTGAATGAAGCCTATAGATTTTGTGGTGACAAACTTTGTGATCATAGAAATGTTAGAAATGCACATATATGATAGATTCAGAAGTACTTCTTCACATGACGAAAAGTTTTGTTTAAGCAAAAAAAGTTGTATCAAGAAACTAGAAACCTAAAGAGACAAACATGTGTTATTCAGAATAACTCTTGTATAAATTTCTTGAATCTGATCTAATATAAGTGTTATTTCGATTTTGACATTTCTACCTTATGGAATTTTAGCTCCGATTAGAAAAGAACTAGACAAAAGATTTTCCAACATTTAAACCAAAAGTCGGAAGCTCATAAGGATAAAAAAAATTTAGTTTAGTGCTCTAACTTAAATCACATTAAAAAAAATTCATTGATAACTATTCTTGAATAGGGAAAAAAATAAAAATAAAATAAAAATTCCTTTGCTAGGAGGAAAAACAAAATTCATATTTCAAATGTGAAGCATTGTCTTGTATGTAACTTGATAGGTATAGGGGAAAACAATTCTGTGATTGTTAATTGACTATCTGTAACTGTAATGTGGTTTCATTCAGCAAAATTATTGGAATTCTGCCTTGAACCCCTTGCAGTTTTCGGCATTTTCCTGTCCTTGCTTTGCTTTTTTATGTTTGATTTTGCATATAGAATGTTTGAAATTCAGTTGTGTACTAAAAAACCTGGAAAATGCTTGGTCATTTATCTTTCACAAAATTGTTGATCCAGAAACCTCGTTTTCTTGCCCATTCTTGATGGAGGGTGGATGTATATATTTGCAGTTCCCTGCATAAAAAGGTTTGATTGTATATATAATCTGGTAAAATCAATATTCTTTATGGTATGCCCACTCAAATGGGTAGCAACTGACACACATCCATCAAATTCTTGTAACTTGAGTAAGGTGGTACCATTGCTCCATGGTCCATAGTAGTACAACTCAAGTCTGCTGATTTCGCTATGTCGTGAAGTTGTTCTTTTTTATTTGTTTCAACAATCAGGCTGAATTTGTAGATTTCTTTGCTATCTTTGCAGGTGAGGTTGGTCCCTATTAAGGTTCAACCAAAAAGAGGAAGAAGTTAGGATACAGAACATGAGTATATAAGTGACATTGCAGGAATCCACAATCTAGGAGAGTAACTGAACAATGAATCATTTTTTATTTTTGGACTGTTACTGCAAATGTGATTCAGACTCCTGATAAATCTCAAGGTTTGTGTTTCAATATTACCATCATCTGTCATCATAATATAACACACAAATCAGTGTTGAGGAATTCAGGAGATGTATATAACTAATGTCAATTGTGCTGAGGAAATGAAATAATACTAAAAGCTTTCTGTTCACATTATCTATAATAGAATCTTTATTGACTGATCTGATTTTATGTCAATCAGATACATGTAGAAATTACATACAAATAATAAAAAGCATAAACACAATTGTTGTTTTTCCAAATCCCTACATTCAATCTTTAGTATGCTTCACCCATAGTAAAATAATATCCAATCCACAGTACAAATTATACTAAGGTAACCACAATTTTTGCATCTTCAATCCTATATGAAGTACTGTATTAGTAGTTCAGTGAAGTCTGACAAAGTTCAAGGTTTCATCATTAATCCAATCAAATTTCTGCTTGAAAGGATTCTCAATGTTCTTGATAGGATAATCATCAATACAGTCTTCCCAAACATTCTTATCCTTTAAATCTCTCATAACTTCCCACAAACAATTGTTGCATTTGAATCCTGCACCAAAGCTAATCATCAGAATCTTGTCACCTTTCTTGAGCCTCTTCTTAGCCTCCATATAACCCAACACATACCAAAACCCAGCAGCCGACGTATTCCCCCAACGATGAAGCGTCATCCTAGCTGGCTCCAAATCATAGTTTGTTAACCTTAAACCCTTTCCAACACCGTCAATAACCGCCCTTCCACCTGGGTGTATACAGAAATGCTGCGCACCCGTTTTAAAATTCAACGCTGTCCCAACTTGCTCAAGCTTCAGACTACCGGATTTCTTCCAGCTGCTGCTACATGATACTATAAGATACCGAATCAGCTCCTTTACCGGTAAGATTCTTGGAGCTAGAACACGGAGATTCTCAGTGAAGATCTGAGCTGCAGCTTTGACTAGATGCTTAGTTAGCCGGAAACCTGGATTTCCGTCAGCATCTTCCATTTGATAGCAACAGTTATAAGCTTCATCATCTCTTCCCAGATGTGTTCTGACTAAAGTCTTGAGCTGAAATAAAGCAAGATGCTTTTTGTCTCTTCTGTTTGTGAACAGCATAGAGCAACCTCCGGTCCGGAAAAGCGTATTGGAAAGCATAAATGATCTGTCTTTACCGTTATACCAATTCGGACCGAAAGACTCCGTGCTCACAACAATTCCGTATGAATTCTTATGAACCTTGAATAGCTGACGGACAAGATCGATGGCGATGATACTCGCGCTGCAGCCCATTCCCGTTACATTATTAGCCTTGACGTCAGGCCTCATTTTGTAACGGTTAATGATTCGAGCTGTTAGCGACGGAACTGAGGCGAGTAACGAAACGTTGACGACGAGGATGTCGATTTCCGTCGGTGAGATTCCGGATTTGTCGAAGAGATTGTCGAGTGTGTTGAAAATGACTTGGTCCATCTCGGTTATGCCGTCGGTGAGAGTAGTCGAGTTTTCTCGACCTTCAAGGACGTTTTTGGGACAGTAAGTACTTTCTCCGATGCCGGAGCTCACCATGGTTTTGAGAAGGTATCGAAATTGCTCCAAGCCGAGATTTTGGTTCCTCCAGATGATTTTGGCACATTTTTCTGTGTCAAGCCTTTGATCTTCTGGGGGCTTGTAGCATTCGTAACGGAGCATGTAACAGCATTGATCTTGTTTCTCGATTAGTCTTTTGAAGATGAGTAGAGAAACGTATAGAAGAGAAATTAGGGAAATTGCTGTTAGAAACTCCATGAGAGAGAGGGAGAGGTGGAAGATGAGTTTAAGTTGCATGCAGTAGAGGTCGCTCTATATAACATGAGCAAGCACCTCTACTGATGTAAGTGTTTCGACGAAATGATATAGTTGCTTTGACTCTTCTCCTCTACATTCATCAAAATTGGAAATAATGTCATAGAAAAATAACATTTTGGGATATTTTAAACTTATTAATTTGTAGGGTTGTTTATAAACCGGTCTAGACGGGAGGTTTGGACCCACTCAAATCGCTCAACCCAACCTTATTCAATCCTAACTTAGGTTCGTTTCTTGGTACAAAAATAATACGGAGTACATGTCTAGGTTGCATAAATACCAGTGGTTGAGATAAAATAATTTTTGTGGTACGACATATGAACAGTTAATTGATAGAATATGAACTAAACGCTCAAAAAAAAATTTATTTTTTTTCGAGAAATGAACTATTGATATATAAGATATGAACTAAGATGATGTTCTAATAAAAAAATATATATATTATTTTTCGGGAAAAAAGTTGTTATAGTTATAGTTTAAAATTTTATACCAAATAATTTAACGTTTTTTGTTAATTTAGTTCACATATTTTACTCTATCAGTTCATATCTTTTTGTACTATTTTCAAGTAATGTTTACAGAAAATATATTTTATAAGTACATTTAAATTATAATATTTGTCAGTTCAAAACTTTCATACTACTAATTCATATATATTGTTCTACTAGTTCAAACATTATATATTAATAGTTTATACTTTATTGTATTTTTTTAATTATTTTTATAAAGAAAGTTATAATAGAACGTATTTTGAGCTTGGCATATTAGTTCAAAATTTGTGTATTATTACTTAGAACATTGACTTCCGTTAGTTAAAACATTGTGCTTTATTATTCAAACATGTGCATAAAAACATAACAAAAAAAAATCCATGAACCAATAATAGAAAATATTAGAACTGATTGTATACAAATTTTGAACGAATCGAACAAGTTACAAACTTATTTTCTTATAAAAAAAATGTAAAGAATCATTAATATAAATAATTTAAATTAATATAACAAAAAATAGACGAATTATACGAAAACTTTAAAATAAAAAAGAAGAAGACACACGTCAGCCCGACAACGTTCGGTGTTTCGACGAAATGATATAGTTTTTTTTGTTAGAATTTCCATTATATTTTGTATTCACTCTAAATATTACGTTTGTTTATTTGATCCAAACATAAACCGAACCGACCCATTCATTTCATTGAGGTCTATCCTCGGTCCATGCAATAACAAAATTTGGGTTGAGTTTTGTACAGCTGAACAACCGTATTAATTTATGAAGAACATTAAACACCTTTACCTAAATTGACCCATTTTTGCAAATCCAGGCTGGATCTCTTGGTCCCATTTGAAGGCCGTACAAAAGAGGGTCTGTAAATTGTACACCTACCATCACCACCACCCTTGCAGTTGGCTACTTGCATTGTATTTTCACCTTCAACATTGATGACATCTCAAAATCTATCTCTTTTTATATCATCCTACCTCTCTTCTCTTCTCTTTCAGGGACAACATAACCTTAATGACTCGGTAAACATCTCATCACAATACTGCCCATGTGACTTCTGCTTTTTGGAGATCAATTCGCTTACTGTTTCTGGGTTTTCACCCCCACTTCAATGCGCTGTTAATATTATTTACTGTCATACTAGATCAGCATATTTACAGGCTCTTCCATCTGCAGATTTGAAAATTTTGAGATTAATTCACCTACTGTCTTCAATTTATTCCTTCTGCCATAATGGTAATTGATCTTGTTAACAATACACACAAAATTAAAATTAAAATGTGAGTTTCAGGTGATCTAATTAACAATATTTACAGGCTCTTTATAAAACAATGCTCGAGTATGAATTATGAAGTGATACATATCCACTGCTACATGCATTGTGAACATACTATTATTACTGAAGTTGTATACACAAAAAACCTAATCATAGATTCCAATTAGTACTACAAAAGGAAAACATTGTATTTAAGAGGAAACAAGGCAGTAAATGATGATGAGTCGTCTGCACATACCCTTTTGAGCAGAACCCAGATTTGTGCATATCATTAATCTTGAAAACATGGTAGATGTGAAGCTCTTGGGCCAAATTTTCCCTTCTTAATGTTTTACTGAAAACAAAGGGAATAGTGAATTATTGGGTATGAATAATAAGAGAGCTATTTAATTGCAGAATTTGTTCTTTTGATTTTCCATTATTTTGTCTGTTGTTAGTCTTTTCGACTTAGTTGTATCTTATACAGCCCCTACTTCCATAGTTTTCCATGGGTAAATGGTGGACCCTTGCTACCATTACTCGTGTTCAAGTTAGGTGACACTAATTTATTCATCTTACCATGCATGCCCTTTAACTACGTTGCCTAATAATTGTCCAAAGTAAGAAAAACTTTCACTTTCTTCGGTGTCCTTTTGGTGTGAATTGAAAATTATTTTGGTTATAATTCAAGTTATGAAGATGAAAAAAAAAAACCAAAATTTAATCTACTTTTTCAAATCATCAATACACTAAACGGACCCTTAATATCTTTTTTGCGGATGAATCTCTAATAACTAAACCAAATTATATAAGAGATATTATCCCTAAGATTGAAAATATGAGTTTGATGGCTTAGAGCTGTATATCATCTTAAGAAACTAAAACCGTAGATAAATTTTGGAATGAGCCGACTATAGTGTGTCACAGTCAGTCCTCATTCCAAAGAATTTGGAATTTTGAATAGGTCTAGACCGGAGTTTTTTTTATAAAAAAAAAATCCTATCCCGGCTAACCCAATGAACCCTAACCCCACCGGTTAGTCATCACTCCTCGCTCATTACCTTTTGGTTTTTTTCTCTTATCCACTCTCGCCTCAATTCTCAATCGGTTGTCAATTGTCAATTGTCACTCGTGACTTCTGACTCTCGCCTCTCGGTTCTTATCTAGAATTTTGGAAGACTTATTATTATTAGTTGATTGTGATTTGGATGATAACATTTTGTTTATTAGTATGGAAAGTTGGACATTTATTTATTTTATTTATTTGATACAAAGGTAAGAAGAATAGGGGTCAACTTATATAGAGACTGACTACCCTAAATCATTTTTTCAGATGAGGTCTACAACATCGCGTACAAAGTTGGGCATTAAGACTATTGGTCTAGTATTTTCAATCGTATATTAATATTTCATAACAATTAATTACTTTAAAATTTACGATCATATGATATACAAAAAATCATATATTATCGGTCTCAACCTAAGCTAACATTAGGGTCGGTTTTAGGTTGAGAAAATTACGAAGTTGGGACCATTAAACAACCTTAGAGAGGTTAGCATAATAAGCTCTAGGGTTTTGATGAATAAATGCTTTGAAGCTCATATATGTTTTGTTTGGATTTAGTACACAACAAGGTGTATGGAAGAAGACGGTTGCAACCTAATACTGAATCATACCATTAAATTGTAGAGACAGGGTGCTGAAATCTGGGTTATAAACAGCAGTGATTGGCTATGCGTTGAGTGATGATGCTCACCATCCCAACAGAAATCCACTGTTCAACTGGCATTGGCTATGTGGTAAGAGTTTGAACAGCAATCACTGGCTCATAGATTTCAACGATATTATTGTTGGTTTGATTGAGATGATTGTAGTGAAACACGACAGTCCCAGGAGACTCTTCAAACAACTATTTTAATTCTTGTCCTTGGTGGATGCATATTCAAAATTTGACACTTTGCATTTTTGCAATATCACTTCATTCTTAAGTGGGTTTTTTTTACATCAAAAAAAAAAAGTGGGTTTCTTTCTTTTCGTTATTTAAAGTTTGATAAACTCAAGAGGTCCATCGATCACTTCACACCACTTACAATAATGGCTAAAACGTTCCCTCGCAGATGTTCTACTTCAAGGCTAGATTCAAATGGGCAAACTTATTTACTGGTTTGATTATACAGTCTCTTTTCACGGTCGATCAACTCTAAATAGTCTCTAATACTATACGTCAAGAACTCATGCAACAAATGATTCATTCCTTACTTATACAAATTAACTAGTGTATTACCCGTGTCTTGCACGGAATTTTAATAAAAATATTATTTGTTATTATATTTCTTTAAGGGATTATATCTAAACTATTTTTTTGTCATTAGATAGAGTAGATAATAAGTAATAAATATTTGTACACTTTACCTATAATATTATATAATACATTAATATTTTTGTAATGAATAAACTTAATTAACATTTTGGTGGGCTATGGTTAAATGCTAAAATGACACGTGGCAGTGAGTATTTTTCTGCGTGACACGTGGCAAGGAGTGCTACTCCTATAATATATACTAGTGTAACACGTGCGGGATGTGACTTAATAGTTTTCAAAACATTTGTATGATCATAAAAAAAATCTTCTATATAATTAACTATCTTTTATTATACATATAATACGGTAACAAATTCAAGTTATATTTATAACTATAGCATATTAAATTGTACATATTGTGGCTCTAAACATATAAATTATTTAGTTTAGATCAACGATCTAGTTTGTTTTCAAAATAATTTTTTAAAATTTAATATTAAAAAAAAAACTAACTGATTGTTTTTTATAATTTGTTGGAGAATATGGAAAGTTTATTTAAAATGGCAATCCTTCTCATGTGTGCAATGTATAATTCTGATTTGAATATTTTTGAGTTGGGATGAATTCGGATTATAGATTTGATTTATAAATTTGTTTTTATCCTAAATCATTTTTATTTAATCTAATTCATTTTTTATTAAAAACTAATTTAAGATTTATTTTTATAATTTTTTTTGGAACTTCGATAAACGTGGGCGCGATACGTGGCAAAGAAGGGCTCTCCTTTAATACTTATAAGATAAGATAAGATTTACTGGTTTGATTGGGTGAAATTTCTTTATTATTTTTTTGAGCCCAAAATTCTGCCCTTTAAAAAAAATTACAAACCAGCCCGGACCTAGACCGGACCTAAGTTTTCAAGTCCGGTCCAATAACAATTTTCCGGTCCAATATCCGGACCAAAATTTAAACAATCCTACTCACAGAGCGACCACGCAGTTCCAAACTATAAACACAAACTTAGCCGGTTTGATACACTGTTCCGGTCTTGAATAAAATAGATTGCTTTTTTCATTCATACGTTTAATTCGGAATAGAAACATGGCCTTTTTTTTGGAACGGGCCAACTATATTTTACGCATCCATCTTGTTAATATGCCTTGCCACACTTTGCAAATTTATTTAGGAGGTCAAAGTCACCTTCGCCCGGGAGTCCGGGCAAACCCCAACTCTGGAAAGAGGGTTTAATTGCCTATTAATGAATATGGGGTCGAGGAGGACGAAGTAACCTTTTGGTTAGAGGTCCGAGGATGTGAAAATACCCCATCAGATAGGCGGTCCTAATATCGATGTTAAGATTAACGACGAGAATATTGTGTTGATTCGGTTGGTATATTTGTTTTCATCATATGAAAACTTCGTTAAGTAATTTGTTATTGAAAAAAATACTATTGTCCTAAAAGATGTCAGAATTTTCCTTCATACAAAGTAACTACGTCATAAGATGAATGCAAGTGGTACATATATGGATAATCAACATCTAACATATTTACCAATGGAGGGAAGAGGCAAGGAAAATCAGGAAAGAAGAAGGGATAAATTCGTCTTTATCAAATAGTTATGAGCCTTATGATTTCTAGAATTAATGTAATAAGAAAAGATATTGGGAAAATGAATGTCCAATGAAAAGACGACACAAGTAGAAAATTATTCTACAGCTGTTGTAGAAGATGACCCAAAATATGAAGAAGATATTGCTTTCAATGTACACACTCATTAGTTTGTAAGTTAGTTCTAGACTATGGGGGAATTATATCACTTATGTCTAAAGAGAGAGTGATTTACAACTTATAAGCAAGTAGATGGTGGTAGTGTTTTCATGGCCAACAATTTAGTTTACAAGACCATTGGCATATGCTCGTTCAAGGTGAAGATGCATGATAATATATTTTGTACATTGAATGATGTCAAGCATGTTCCACTAATAACGAAGAATTTGATATCTTTGAGTTTGATGGACAATAAGGGATTATGTTTCAAAGGTGACGGTGAAATTATGAATGTCTGAAAGAGTTTTGATATTATTTTGAAAGGCCTCTTTACTTTCTACCAGTTTCTATAGTTTTTGGGCCTGTTTCTATTGCATCGTTAATAATTCATAAGGATGATATGACTAAGTTTGACGTATCGGTGAAAATGGATAAAAAATTTGTCAAAGGATGATCTTCTAGGTGGCCATAAGAACACAAGTCTCGACTTTAGTGAGCATTGTATTTTCGAAAAGTTACAAAACAAGTTTCCTTGTCTATTCACAAGACACAAGACACATGCACTTGATTACTTTTATTCACACTATTGGATTTGTGTTGTGTTGAGTTTATGTGAAGTTACATGTATTTCTTATCTATCATTGATGATTTTTAAGAAATTTCTAGTTGGTCCTCATGAAACACAAATGTGAAGTTTTAAGGAACTTCAAGCAATGGGAGGTGGTGGTGGAGAAAGCTAGCAAGAAGGTCAAAAGGATGTGAATTGCATGTCTTGTATGAAATTATGTTCGTCTAGGTTTGATTAGTTTTTCTTGTTGTATAAATTGCTCGATATAACACATTCAAACACAAAACACAAAAATGGTTAGCTGAGAGGATGAATCAAACATGATTGAAGAGAAAAAATTGTATTTTTTTTTATCTAATGTAGGTTTGGATAAAAGATTTTGAGAAGAAGCAATTACTACAACATGCTATTTGATAAACTGCGGGCTCATAATGTCATAAACTACAAATCACCTTCGAGGTGTGTTCTAGTAAGCTTATTGATTATGCCGATCTTAAGGTTTGTGGCTCTATAGTTTGTTGTCGTGTGAGAAAGGGTAAACTAGATTCTCGAGCAGAGAAATAAATTATTATAGGCTATTAAGATGGTGTCAAGGGACACAAAGTATAGTCTCCATCCGAGAAGAGAGTTATCATTAGTAAACGTGTCGTCTTTGATGAGAGTTCTATGTTTAACTCGATAGTGAAGTCCATAATATCAGGAAAGAGTACAAATGTAGATAAATAAGCGGAGATATAATTTTTTCCTCAAGAAAAAGAGGAAGAACATTCATAATTAAAAGATGAGCTGCCAAAGTTTGTAATATTAAAAATTAACCACTAAAAAGATATCCATCAAAGCTTAGATAAGGGTTGCTCATTAATAGTTGGAGTTAGGCTTCTAGATCGGTACGATTTTGAGGATATGGTTGGTACATTATGCTCTAAAGGTTGTTGAAGAAGTAGCTAAATAAAATCGGGTTGAAGGGATTGATTATTGATCTAGATCTACATTATGATCAAACTATCATATATTGTGATAGTTTGGATGCAATTTGTTTTGTCAAGGATCAGATTATTCATAAAAAGACTAATCATATTGACATCAAGTATCATTTCTTGAGAAGTGAGAAGAAGATCAAGGTGAGAAAAGTAGGTATTGTTGATAATCGTGCTAATATGTTCACCGAGTTGGTTGGCCACGACAAGTTCCAATATTGTTTAGGGTGCTCCCATAGGGGAACATCTAGATAGAGGAGTTAATTTGAGCATTGTCTAATGAATGTGGTACGCACGTGAAGATTCAATTCAAGTTGGAGATTCGTTGATATGTCTTAAATGGCACACTTCATAGATTCAATCAAAGGTAGAGGATATCATCCATGATCTAGAAGGGGGTCTCGTTGCCTGGTCAACTCGTTTGGGATCGAGGGGGACGAAATATCACTTCTCCCGGGGTCCGAAGAAGTTGAGACGCCTCAACACAAACAATACGGTATCCGGGAGTAGTCTGTATCATCTAACTCCTGTTTGGATTTTTATTGTTTGGCCAACCTGATACTTGGACGCCAGTTGTTTGAATCCATTTTTGTACAAAACATATTATACCGGTTTGGAAACCGCTCGCAACCGTTCCGATCCATACAGCTAACCCTTATAACCGGGTGCAACAACTTCCTTACTGCCACCACGAGTCTTACGAATCAAAGAGATGACATGAAGGAGCGCAACACGGCCATATGGGTCCAAATACCGGAATCTCGAAAGCTTTAAAGAAATCTGACCAATATGTGTTCTTGGTTATTGAAAATGTGTAAATATGACATTGGACTTGGCTTTCATAAAGGGTTGGACGTTGCTATTGATCATTAAATTCGATATAGAGCCTATGACGAATCTTGATCACAGTGGTACAAATTTGAATTGACGTTCTACCCTCTAAACATATACAATAGTCAACTAATCCAATAAACCTTATAGATTGAGACAACTCACATCTCAAATACATCATCTAGTTGTGCAGAGAGCTCCTAGTAATTCCTATCACAAGTACAGTCCTTTGAATTGTAACCCCCCTTCTTTGTGTTATATATGCTTAGAGATGGGTCCGGTTCAAATTGAACCGTCGAACCGGCGGTTTAGGTTTGGACGTCGGTTCACGGTTTAGGTTTAGGTTTGTGGAAAAAAAAACCTAAACCGTCGATTTGAACCGGCCAAGACGGTTTACCGACGGTTTGATGAACCGTCGGTTTACCGATTTGATGAAACCGTCGGTTTCGTCTTTTTAATTATTTTTAAAAAAAAAATATCATTCCGACAGTTGACACAAACCGTCGGTTTAACCCGACAGACGGTTTTTGCTTCACGCCGGTTTTCTTTTTTTTTAAAATATTTTTTTAATAATCCGTGGCTAAACTGGCGGTTAAGTTTAGGTTTGATCCGACGATTTAGGTTTCCATCCCACCACTATATATTCTTGTGACCAAAAACAACGAAGTAGGAGAAGGAGATTATAGTACTTAGTTCAAATATGCTCACTAAATTCAACACTTTAACGAATTTGGACTTGTCGGTATAGCAACTTCATGTTATACTTTCATCAAATGTGAAACTGATTCGATCAGCTTCATGCTTCAATAAAGAATAAACAAAATTCTTTTCAAAATATGCATTTAAGTAAGAGTCGAATGGTCCAACTATGTTTTGATGTGTGACTCGTATGCATTTTTATTATATGGTCAAAAATATAGAGAGATTGTTTGGATTATAGTAATCACGTGAACTTAATTGACTAATCTTTTGAGGCAAATACATCTAATGACTTAAACTAATCATCTTTTCTTCAATAATAATAAGATATCATAAATTTTGTAGTTATCACATACAATAGTAAAAGAGATTGTTGCGTATATCATTACAGGGCTTTGTGATCTTAGAAAGTTATATGGGTGTTGTGATCTTTCAACGAGTTACTTCAGAAATAGAGAGAAGAAGAGAAGACAAAACGTTTTGTGATTTTACTGCACAAACCTTGCAACTAGGGTTTTCAATATACTTTAGTGGATAATAAATACAACCCTAAACCTATCTATTTATAACCATAAATAGACAGAATTCTCTATAAATAGATAGAGTCCTATAAATAGATAGAATCCTACAAATAAATAAAATTCCTTATAAATAGATAGGATTCTATAAATAGATAGAATCCTCCGCGGGGGGCTCCGCCCCCCGCACCCCTTGTCGCCCCGGGCCCATTAATCCATGGGCTCAAAATATGTTTCCCCTGACCCATCGTATCAGTATACCTAGATTTATTGTTTTATTATAACAATCTCCACCTAGACAACATAATCTAATACAAAATTTGGAAACACATGTACAACTCTAGGATCTTGTCACCAAATCCTCCTTGTTTCTCTTGACAGAGGGCTTTCTCATGGCCCCTGCGCCTCCTGGTACCGCCTGGCGCCTCTTGGCGCCGCCCCTGTGGTTCCTGGTGCCACCCCTGCGGTTCCTGGCGCCTCATGGTTGCGTTCCTGCGGTTCCTGGCGCCTCATGGTTGCGTTCCTGCGGTTCCTGGCGCCGCCCCTGCGGCTCCTAGCGCCGCCCCTCTGCTTCCTGGCGCCGCCCCTGCAGCTCCTGGCGCCTCCTGGCACCGCCCTTGGCGCCTCCTAGTGCCGCCCCTGCGGCTCCTGGCGCCGCCCCTGCGGCTCCTGGCGCCGCCCCTGCGGCTCCTGGCGCCGCCCCTGCGGCTCCTGGCGCCGCCCCTGCGGCTCCTGGCGCCGCCCCTGCGGTTTCCTGGATCCGCACCCGCGGCTCTGTTGATCCACCCCCGCGGTCACGCTGCAAAAGCTCGTCTTCTTCGTCTTCAACATCCCCTGCTGCGTTAGCAGATCCTTAACTCGTCGCTGCCAAAGACCAAAGTTGCTAGTTCCGTTGAATCGCGGAACCTCAAATTTTGCAACGGGACTCATCGACAACCTTTCTCTTGATACCAATTGTTGAGCTCTGATGCCAATTGTTGTGATCTTTCAACGAGTTACTTCAGAAATAGAGAGAAGAAGTGAAGACAAAACGTTTTGTGATTTTACTGCACAAACCTTGCAGCTAGAGTTTTCAATATACTTTGGTGGATAATGAATACAACCCTAAACCTATCTATTTATAACCATAAATAGATATAATTCTCTATAAATAGATAGAGTCTTATAAATAGATAGAATCCTACAAATAGATAAAATTCCTTATAAATAGATAGGATTCTATAAATAGATAGAATCCTCCGCGGGGCGGAGCCCCCCGCACCCCTTGTCGCCCCGGGCCCATTAATCCATAGGCCCAAAATATGTTTCCCCTGAACCATTGTATCAGTATACCTAGATTTATTGTCTCATTATAATAGGCGGAATATGGTACAATAGTTTTACGAAGATAGTAGATTTTTGAAAGTTTTTTATGAGTTTTCTTTTATGGTAGTTTAGAAATCTAACTTAGAGTTGATTCCGGTAAAATTCATTAGAAGTCGTTAACCTTTCAATTATGTTCAAACTAGCGAAATTCCCGTACAATGCACCGGATTTGGTTTAAGCTAATATGTTAAAAAAATTTATCATCTCATGTTAAATAGATGGATTTCTAACTACAATTTTATATATTGAATATATATATATATACCATGATTTTTCAAAATTTCTATCTTTTGTATAGACATGGGCTGGCCCAAACCTAAACCGCCGAACCGGCGGTTTTCGAACCGGCCCAAACCGCCGGTTTGGCCGGTTTAGGTTTGGGTTGGTTCAAGGTTTAGGTTTAGGTTTAGGTTTATGAAAATAAAAAACCTAAACCGCCGATTTGAACCGTCGGTTCAAACCGACGATTTTGATGGTAAATAGGTTTATTTATTTATTTTTTAAAAAAAACTTTAAAACCGACGGTTTGGTTGGTTAAACCGTCGGTTTTCTGTTTGTTAATTTATTTATTTTAAAAAAAAATTCATCCCGTTGAGCTTCAGGCGGTTTTTAAAAAAAAAAATTTAATAAACCGTCGCTAAACCGGCAGTTTGCCGGTTTTGGGCTTCCCGGTTTGTTTAACTTCGGTTATTTTATTATTCTCTTTCCAAATATATAATATCAAGTTATCTCATTTTAGGAACTAATGTATATTAATGTCTTCATTAATATGGACACAATCCCACATAATAAAAAATAAATTTGAAAATAATGAGATGGCGTAATATGAAGACGACATGTGGACAAAATTGAGGTGTCGTAACGTGAGAACGCCAAGTGAAAAAAATCGAGGTGTCTTAATGTGGCGATGACAAGTGACCTAAGTCCATTCTGCTTTAGTATTATATAGTAAATAACTTCCTAATTTTTTTCTTGCTCCATTGAAGTTCTTAAACTTTCCTCCTATGTTCATACATAATCCCTTCATTCATTCTAAAATCGGTTAAAGGTATATTAATTTTATTTTTTTAAGTCACTAACCATCCTTTATTTTTTTTAAAAATGGTGATATTGTTAGTCTCGATGCTAAACATAATAATTTCAATTCGGTTTTAAAAGCTGAAGCGTTTGCCCTCAAATAATTAGTGACTTAAAAATCTAAATAAAGGGTGGTTATGCTTTTTTATTAAAAATATATAGAGAGAAAAATATAGAGAGAGAAAGATTATTTGGATTATATGTAATCACGTGAACTTAATTGACTAATCATTAGTGACTTAACCGAAGCGTTTGCTCTTAAAAATAATAATTTTAATTTCCTTCATTCTAAAAAAAGGGGTGGTTATGCTTTTTTATTATATGATCAAAAATATAAAAAGAGAGATTATTTGGATTATATGTAATCACGTGAACTTAATTGACTAATCATTCTAGGCAAATACATCTAATGACTTAAACTAATCATCTTTTCTTCAATAATAAGATATCATAAATTATGTAGTTAGAAAAAAATAAGAGCAGTTCAATTCTTAGACTATAGATTATTGATTTGTAGTTACGTGATTAATTGAAGTCAAAATGACAGATACATCACATACAATAGTAAAAGATATTGTACACTTTGGCGAATTTAACTAAACTTATATGTCTTGTTCGATAGAGATTGTTGCGTATATCATTATAGGGCTTTGTCATCTTAGAAAATTTATGCTATTTAGTATAATAGTTTTACGAAGATAATAGATTTTTCAAAAGTTTTTTATTATGAGTTTTGTTTTATGGTAGTTTAGACATTTAATTAGAGTTGATTTGAAGAAATTATTGTTTAGCTTCTACTTATTTTTTCTTCCTATTTAACCCTTTTTATTATTACTCTAGTATTATAAAAGCAATTTAAATATTTCTCTTCGATAAATAAAACCTAAAGCTACTCCTACCAAATTTCAATTAGATTTTCGTTAGCTTTTTTAATTATACAAACATTTTAATAAACTAAGCAATCAACTATTCAACAACCTTTAACTACGTAAAAATCTCATGATGCCGAACACAAGTTTTAAGTACAATCATTGATTTTTGCACTGAAGTTTTTAACACCTTTCTTCCGTCATGTCATCTTACAAATTCACTCATATATATATATATATATATATATTGACCAATAGTCACTGTAAATTTAAGTATAATTTTGATTTTCTCAAACACAAACTAATCCTATTAGGTCATATCCAAATCTGCCAACTCCAAGATCCCATGAGGTTACACATTACAGAACACCTACTCCTGACCGTCGCAAATACAAGCCACAAGATGAGCAACGTCGTTAAACCTACGCCATTGGAAGAACGCAACATGGAACCCGTTGATTCTGGGGGGCTTTGATCTCATCATCATAGAAATGAGCATTGAGTTTAGAAACATCCGCATAACAAAGTAAAGAAAACGTCGCAAAATGAAGTGTGAAATTATGACCAAAATGGGTTTGGATGAGAATTGACAATTATATTAAATATCAAACAAAAATCACCGATGGTGACAATTTTTTTTTTGTTTATTTAATGATATGAATTGCCTTGACAATGTATCAAATTGCTTGTACATGCTAGAAACAAATAAGAGATTGACAAGAAAAGCATATTAGAAAGAGACTCAGGAAGCACGTATCTTAAACAAGGCTAACATAGTAATAAATAAATAAATATATGAAAATATCATTTTAACTAATTAGTTTAAAATTTTTATATTATCCACAAGCATCCCTTTTATTTGAAAATTATTATTTATTTATTAAAATATCATTTTAACTAATTAGTTTAGGTTCAAATTATCATCTTGTCAAATTATGTGAGATGTTTGCGTGATATAACTTTTTATACATTTTAAACCTAATATCCTACACAAACTAATAACTTAGAGATAGAAATAAGAAACCGATATATTCCAACAACAACAAAAAAAGACTGTTATGATGGTAATCATTCAATCAAACAAGTCATCTCATCATTTTTTCTGAAAAAATCATTCGTAATGATTTGTAAATTTATATTTAACTATATATTATTTATAGTTAAAAATTAAATAATTTACCATATACTCAATATTAAATTGAAAAATATATAAAATGCAGCCAATTTATACCTAGGTTGTAAGAACATCACTATAAAAGGTAAATATTTTGACATGGAGTAGTTATCAAGTTTTATTTTGATAGAAACCCTAGGCTCGTTATCTGCCTGTTCCGACGGCCAATTATCGTCGTTTTCAAGGTGTAAGATTGTGAGGATAGGATTTTTTTTCGTGCTCGGGTCCTGTGTACTGTGTATGGGGAATTTCCATTAGGGTCGAGTATTTTGGGTCGAAAGAGTGATGTTCGCTTTCAACAAATTTAGGACCAATCTTGTGGACTCTAAGGTTATTATTTCACCGATTATACCGCTTTAAGTTACTTGGTGGTCCAGAAGGATGTCAAAACACGAGTTTGTTGGAACTCATTTAAAGTAGCATCACTAGGGTGTTCTCCGGGCATTTTTTCGGTGAGTTCCGGCTATAATAAGCACCGGAAAGTGGAAGTATTAACTTCGTGCATTAGCGTAGTATAACATATTATACTCATATGCATTTAAATGATTTCCACTACGAGAAATTAAGGTCCATAGTTTGGTAATATGAAAAAAATAATTATAGTTAATATAATGTATATGGTATAATGAGTTCCAACGTTGGACTCTTAAAAATGGTTTTGAGCCATATATGAATTCGATTGTGCTGGTCATCCAATTTTATCACATTTCAATATGTGGTGGTATTTTTTCCATTTAATCTGTCGGATTACAAGATCGAAAATATAAATACTTTTGATATTATTTTAATATCTCACGTTAATTCTCCAAAATATATTGTATTAAATTCGTAATTAGACATTAAACTGTTGTGATATCAAGTATACATATAAGAAGATTTTAATTTTTGTTATATTCAATGTAATTATTAATATAATTTTTTTTCTAAAAGTACGATTATAAAATAAAATTGGACTATGAAACTAAAACCATAAAAAAAAACTTGCAACTATTCATTATAAATAGGTCATATAAATAAGAAATTAAATTAATCTTCATTGCGTATTATTTAATTAATGAATACATGTAAATTTTAGAAATTATAATTGAAAAACAATTTGACACTTACATGTACAAATAATATAATATATATCATACTTGAATATTGTTCCAACCCGCCTTATTTGACACTTCCATATACAAGTAAGTGCTAAAATAAATAGGAATGAATATTGAATGGAATATGCAACTCTATGATAATCGTACTACATACTTGAATGTTCTTCCAACCCGCTTTATTTTCATTCAACTAACACCATTAATGCTCTTCTTATTAATGATGCTTTAAATCAAGGTGGTTAGCCGTATCATCAACTCTCTTTGTTTTTCAATTTTGATCAAGACCGGAAATCAAATATAAATGCCCATTTCAAACTTTCAAATTGGCAACTTCCATTTGAGTTATCATATCTATATATTTATCTATATGCATATATATACTAGCGTAATATTCGTGCTTTGCACGGATTATATCAAGAGATAATTAATATATAAAATTAATTTGTATAAAATGTATATATTCATTTTTAAAATATTTATAAACATGAGTTTATTAAATTTCTTTCAAATAGTGTATGTATGTTTATTATTACGAAAAACATTAATCGTTTAAGTTTAAATGTGTGATATGATTATTAGTTTGGTTTGAAAATATTTAGAAAAAAATTATTTTAAAAAATTTCTAACTATTATAAATAATACTTTGAAATAATAAGGGACCAATGAAATCTTATATACTTTCGGTGCATCCTTTAAGACATTTATATGTATATCAAAATTACACACATAACATAGATAAAATTGTATATCTACCTAAGATATTAATATTGTTAATTATATAATTTTAACATATATAGTGTAATATAGATATTTAAAAAGTAATTTTGGTAAGTAAATATCTATTAAAGTATTATAAATTAGTTATTTTACTTGAAAATGACATGTGACAATGAATATATGAGGGAGCGACACGTGAGATTAAGTTATTTGTCTTTAATATAATATAGAATATAGATTAAAGTAGAAGATGTTCGTGTCACATGTCATTCTTTTATGAAATTCGGGTCACATGTCATTTTCTCGTATATTTGCATTTTATAATTATACTAACTAATAAATAAATAAAGTATCTCTAATATAGACGATAAATATATTATTTTTAAATTTATTCTTATCACAATTTTCAATATATTTTTAAGATATTCTTATCAAATTTATTTTTAAAAAAATTTTAACTTAAATTTATAATATGATGAGATAATTTCTTATTCTATTTTTAACATGTAAATATACATTACTTAAATTAATTAGAATATAATCACTAAATTAATAAAAATATAAATTATTATATTGTAGAGAGACGGAAAAAGTAATATAATCCATTTTATTTGAACTTTTTAAATGTACTCTATTCTTACAATTTACATTTAATTTTTCAAAGTTTATTTTTATTTATCTTTTTTAATATTTTTATTTCACACTACCATCTTTATAAATTGTCTACTAACACCAATTTTTACTTTTATATATTGTAAAGAGACGGAAAAAGTAATATTGTTCAAATTAGTTTTTTTTAATTGTTTTTCTAAAATTATAATTATTTTAATGATAAAGTTTTAATTTCTCGAGAAAATTAAATAAAATTATTATAATATATCAAGAAAAAAAATATAAATTTAAAATTATTTACAAATAAAATTTAAAATTATCATGTTCATTGACCCGAGAACTATACTAATTTTATCTTATGTCTAAATTGTATACCTCTATACTAATCGTTATTACAAACTTAAAAAATGACGAAACGCCAATGGATAAAAACATATCTTCATTACGTTCACAAACGGGAGATCGTATTACTGACGAGAAATTTAGATTACAGACCGAAATCGAAGTATATAGGCCCTAGAGATGTTCATAACATATGAACAAATGAACATTCAAATTAATTTGTTTATACGGATAAGTCATAGTACGCGCGCGCACGCACGTACGCATATATACTGGTTCAGGTGAGAACCATTTATACAAAAAAGAATAAGAACCTTTAACAAGCATTGGATTAAAAAAGATTAACGGTTAAAAACAAATCATATTTTATTTAATAAGTTGTGATATTTAATGATATTTATTACTATATTGAAAATATAATATACCATATATCCGTATGAATAAATGTTCAGTCGTCACCATAAATAAGATAATATTTAATCTAACTGAAATATTCATTTCACCAACATAAAAGTTCAAATGAAATATAAATTCATACACGATTGATCTTTTTGTTTTTATATTACACGACTGATCATTTTCATTCGATCAAAACACTAAGCTCATACACGAATGAACTTTTTTTAATTTTTTTATATTACACGATTGATCATTTCCGTTCGATCGAAACACTAAGTTGATACACAAATGAACCAAAAGTTAATTCGTTTTAAAGCAACTGGTCTTTCTTTTATACCACACGACCGATCATTTTCATTCAATCAAAACAATAAGATTATACACGAATGAACTAAAAGTTCATTCGTGTTAAATCATTTTTATGTACAAAGTTATGACGAACTATAAGTTCATTTGCGTGTAAAAGCACTCGTGTTTGATCGTATAATTAGTTATAAATTTAAAATGAAATATAAGTTCTTACACGACGACTAATCTTTTTTTATTACATGAATGATCGTTACGCATAAAGTCACAATGAACTCTAAGTTCATGCACAAATGATCAAAATAATGAGACAATTTTATGTTAATCGGAATACGTACTAAGCGATTCAAACCAAGATAACTGCCATGCAAATTAAGTTCGTCCTCGTACTTGAACAAATAATTAGGTATAAAACAAAATGATCATGAACAAATGTTCATACACACACGTTAATGAACAACACGAGTTTCATGGCAATAATACACAACTACTATGAATTATATACACGATCATCAATACAAATTATTATGAATTATATACACGATCATCAATACAAATTTTGAATAATGCACAATCAAAAGACATATTCATGGTAAATCGTTTTTTCTTGTTCATGGTAAAGGGTGTTTTCTTTATATATGAAAGATATTGCAACACAGTATTATGAATTACGTGTTCATGCCATGGAAACAAATTTTAATTTCCTAATAAATATTACATGGTATCGTAATTCAAAAATCCTTCATTAATCAGATGCATAATCCTTAATAATTACTTGTCATAAACAACTTATTTTCTTATAGTAACATGGGACATTTATCTAGTAAATCAACGTCTTTTAGAAGTTTTCATCCTCTCCATAAATATGATTTTTACCGGAATCTGACTATATATATATATATATATATATAAATCCTAATCGTATTTAAATAAATAAATATTTTTAAAAAAGAAGTAGAAGATAGAACGTTGAAGATCAACGTGACGCGTAATCATGCTCCAAGCTACGATCAAATGAGATCTCATGTATCGGTGATATATGTATCCCTAACATGTGATTGGTTGAGGATAAATAAAACTAAGTATTAAATTCTTAAATAGATTACTTCAATTCTAACACGTTATATTATTTTCTAATAAAATGTAATTTAATATTTCCTACAAAATTAACTATTTAAGTTTAACCAGACGATACAAGTTAAAGTTGGGTTCTAAAATAAAATAAAGCAAAGATCGGAGGACAAAGATGAAACATAGTATAAGGGTTAGATTCAATTTTTTAATTAATATGAAATTGAAAATTTAAACGCCACTAATTTTTATCTTATAAAATTTAAAAGTATTTTGTCATTTTCTGCTTTTCTTTTAGTTTTTTCAAAACAATTTTTAATATATTAAATTGTCGGTGGTTCAATAATACATTTGAACAAAATAATTTCGGGAATAAATTTGGTAAAACATAATTTCATAAAAAAAAACTATTAGATTTTTTTTCAAAACATAATTTGTTGAAAAAAAAACTGCAAAGAAAAACTTCGAATATTTTTAAACGAATTCTATAAAAAGAAAATTCAAAAAATTTAATTAAATAATAAAAATTAAAAAGATAAAAAGATGATAACAAATTACCCAAAAGCATGAACTAGAGAATAAAAAAGTAATAATTACTAAAACTCACAACTTTAAAATGTAATAAAAAAAAATACAAAATATGGTCCAAGGGAAGGAGCAGTGAAGACTTTGGATTTACATTCGGCTACTGGAAGTAAAAAGAAATCCATATAAACGATCCAAGACAATTATGATGAGTTAGAAAAACAGATGTGTTGTACATAAGAAAAAAGTGTTTCATATGTTGTCCACCTGACATTGTAAATTTTGTTGGTTATGAGGTAATATGAGATCCTTTGATTGGTTGCAAAAAAAATGTGCTTCTACCAACGTTAAACACCAACTAGTTTTCAGCTTCTCATCTCTACTTACAACAACGTAGTTCAAACAACAGAAACAACAAGCCCTAATCCAATAAACCAACAAAAATATTTGTCTTAAATTATCTTGTTCCTAATCTCTTCAAGCTTCTTCAATATCTCAGCCGGAGTTCTATCCAATTCGTCAGCAATCTTCCTCTGCATATCAAGAGGTAGTGTTGGAAATTGCTCACACAGATCGCCATCAATCACATCCTGCAAACCCACACAACATATTTAACACAGATCAAGAAAGAAACGACTCGGACTATATATAGTAAGACAAAAGAGGCAGAAATGATATTACCTTAACAGGGTAGTAAGAAGATCTATAGGCCATGTGATCTCTTCCACACAGAGGAGGGTGCTCTTGCCTGAGATGCATCTCCAAGTGCGAAAAGAAGTCAACATCATCGCGAGAGGCGAAAGGAAGAAATGCTCCAACACTCCCCATGACGGTGCCATAGAAGATGCATTCTCCTCCACCGGGTATTAACGAAGCCTTTTGCATGCTCGTCACGACGTCGCCCACATGGAACTGAACTATCTCCTCCAACTTATTAGGAGCACCGTTTAGCCTCCCTTGCTCCCACTTAATTTTTCCACCGGTAGGATCTTCCTCGATCTCATCTGCGATATCTTGTGGCAAACGAACAAAATAGACATTTCCCAATTTGTCTGAACCTGCCATGGTGTCAAAATCTACATGGTGTGCAGCTGTAAGCCATCTAGAGTACACATCATCAGCAAATATGTACAGCTGGTTCTCGTCGGGTCTATACTTGCAATAATGGAATGACTGTCATGGACAATAAGTATAATGTTAGAAATCATTTGAGAAATCTAGTTGTGTACATGATCAGCAGGCAATGGAAGATGACAACAACTAATAATTACAGTAATGTCAAGAAAATATGCATATTCTAGTCAGAACAGTGATATTTAGACAGTTATGCTTTCTTTTTACCTTTAGTTTTACCCATTTGTATCTGAACTCATTAATATTTAGAGTGTGTTGTTATTACAGGATTCATTAGTAAGACACAAGCTCTCCACAGTTTTTTTCAAACTATATCTATCTGCATTAAAATCTCAATCACTTAAGATATCTAGTTTTGTACATGATCATCTATAAGACTGAGTTATAAAGCTAAAACGTCAAGAAAATTACATATTCTAGTTATAAAACTAAAACGTCAAGAAAATTGCATATTCTAGTTAGTACCTACCTATATGCAGTAATTGTGGTCATTAGCAGTGTTATGAAGACTATTTTGCGTTCTGTTATACCTTCAGTTTTACTGTGTCTAAACTTATTAAAGAATAGAGTAACTAATTCTCAATTCAGAGTACCGTAGTAAACCACATACTCTCCACAAAATTTGCAAACCTACAAATTTACTGCAATCAAGTGTCATCACTAAATGCTTAACAGGTATACACAAAGGTGAAAATTGAGACTTTCTCTGCATTCATATAACATGAAAGACATCATAATATAACCCCAATCATCATAAAATATTAATACTAACAGAAATGCCTTTTCAAGGACAGGACAGCCACTTCAAAAGAGCATACCTCTTTGATGTCACCCGCATAGATACGATCACGGTAAGTGTGTATGGAGACAATTGTATTCGGAAACAGCTTATTCTCACATTTTTTTAGCAGTCTCTTTTTTCCTAGATCATACAATCTCAGCACAGGTCCTATTCCAGCAAGTAATCTCCCTCGAAACTGGCACAAAGCAAGAGGAACACCCTCGTCTACCTGGGTCTTGTGCAAAAGTTCAAGTGATTTGCCATCATCCACAAATCGGTAAATATGAATAAATCCCACACGTTGAGGGATGGGCTCCTTGGAATCGGATTTTTTGGGCCAAAATAGCAAGGATTTTGCCGTGCCAACAGCTAACAGTGTCCCGTACTCCTTATCGTCAAAGTTCACTGTGCACAGACTAAATGCAGCCTCATTATCCTGAAGCTCCAACAAGCACGTTGTTCTTGGCGTCCTTGGATCTAGAACTCTGATGCATGAAACCCACTTGTTAGACTCAGCCTTTGGATAACCATATTGCTCATCGGAAAGAGGATCCTCCTTATCTTCATCATCACCTCCCCCATTTTCCATCTGGTCTACCTTTCCGTTTTCACCCATTCCAGCAGCTTCAAAGCACTCCTTCTTAAGGGCTTCACGATCTTCAGCCGGGAGTGCCCCCTGATCACTTTCAATAATCACCAAGAGCTTCCTCTTGGGCTGAACGATGAACTTCCTTGGAGTGTACCTTAATGGAATTGCAGTTTCATTAAATGTCTCACCGAGTCTCTCAATTGTGAATACTCTAAGTGCATCCCCAGCAACAGCGACCACACCTTCAGCACACTGATCAGATGAAAATGACGCAGCAAACTCAAGTGTCTCATAGGAGATAGGTGTCAATAGAAAATGCCCCTGATGTATATAACCAAGCCATGGTCGACTTGACAGACAAAGCATGGCACATTTACCTCTGATAACGACTGAAAAAAGCTTTGGGGCTCTCAATCCTAGAAACCGAGAACGCGAGTCTGAAAGCTGCCCTGTCACCATATCAACTACTGTTCTGAACAATACACCGTTCTGTAAACCAGCATTGAGGAAAAGACTAGCAGGGTGGTCGGCACCATCCTCACCACCGGTTGATGCCTGAACTTCGAGGAACAAGAGTGATTCTGGAGATGAAGAAACACTCTGCACACTTAGTACCTGCATACAATCATCCGGATCTAGGGACAAAATACGGATAGTATTGTCATATGATCCCACTGCTAGGAAGCGAGATCTCTGTCTTCCTTCTGGAACTGGGGCGATGTCCAAACAAGCCACATCCCCTGACATTTCATGCTTCTCCACCTCCATCAACTGGCCATTCATATCTACTTCAAAGTAAATAAGCTCTCCTCCACTCAATGCAATTACTACTTGCAGTCTGTTTGATCCAACCTTGACAATTGTTCTTTTTCCAGGAGTTCTCCACTCATTGATACGACCATCTTCTCTAATATGCCTAATACCACTAGGATGAACTTGCATGAGAGAATCATCACCAATCAAAGACACGGCAAGAGAAGGGGTGGTATCAAGAAAACCACTATCACTTACTTCTTCTACAGTTTCACCAATGGAAAGTACAAGTGTAGCATTAGCAAAAGACACCACAATATAAGCATCAAATTCATCATTAACATTCTTCTTCACTGTCCAAACAGCACTAGGAACACCTGGAAGCTGTGACACAGCCATCTCACTTACTGCCAAACCAGGTCTAAGAATCCTCAACGAAGATCGAGGACCTCGCCCACAAAGTGCAAAAACCTGTGGAGTTTCTTCGTCAAACAAGTTTAGGACCTTCATGTCCAAAATTGGCATCAGACTCTCAACTTGGTCGATTCTAACAAGGTTTTTAAGGCCCCTGGGCTGGAAGAAAACTGGTTGGAAACCCTCATCGGTCTCCATGAGTGTAGCTGAGGATGCCTCGACATCAGGATCATCTCCTATAGCCTGAAACTGATACAAAGCATGATTTCCAAACTCAGACGCAGCAAAAAGAAATCCCGACTTGAGCACACACATGGAAGATGTGACAGGAATTGTATCGAAGTATTTAATCTTCAGTTCTGTTACACGTTCATTGTCGTGCTCCAAAGTAACCTTAAATATATCACCGTATTCTGTCTGTAACAGAAAGAAGAACATTGACTTCTGCTTATGCATGGCTGCTGAGACTATCAGAACACCACGATCATCAGGCAAATCAAGTCTCCTGGGAATGACTGCGCGAACTTCTGGGTGTCCCTGATTCTTATAGATTACAAAGTTCTCAGCACAAACCAACACTCCACTAGGCCCATCAGCACCACCAGGAACATTGACAAGCATGTTAGCACCATTATCAACAGCCTCAGACCATTTCCTAGACACATGGTTAAGCCCAAGATCAAGCTCGTAAAAGGTCAGGTGTTTCTGAGCTTCAACAGCAGCCTGGCCAGTGGAATCCTGGTCAGCTTCAGAGTAATCCAACTCAATCGCAGCAAAAATAGGATTGTCAAAACCACAATCAACACCACACACCGAGTAAGTTATAGTGTGAGACTTATGTGCCTCTAGAGGCGACGAAATAGTCAGCCTAGCAACAGTATCTCTATTCAGAACATACACAAGCTTCTGCTTCTCACAAGCTCCAATCATAACAGCCCTACCTTTCGGATCAATCGCAAGGTACTGACCAGGAACAATCCTACGACATCCAGATTTCCCAAACGTCTCCTGGTGAATCTTATCGAAAACGTTCTTTTCCTTGTTGTATTCTAAAATGACGATTCGACCAGAATCGGAACCAACAACAATATAGTCCTTTTGTGCTCCGGTGAGCCTAAACTGAGCCAAGGAACGAATAGCTCCGAAAATCTCAACTGAAAGTAGGGTTTGGATCTTACCGTTGTTGTCGGGACGGAGAAGGTCCAGTACTTTACCTCTGGCCACGGCGATTTCTTGGACTTTGCCGCCGGAGAAGTTTCCATTAATGGCGCAGACGACGCCGGTGGCCTGCTGTAGGGTTAAACTGTAGAGATACATGGATGTAGAGAAGAATTCCTAGATTCGTAAGTAGGGAAAAGAGATGGTAATTTGTGGATGTGGATGTGGAGGTGGAGGTGGGGGGGAAACTTGTATTAATTCATATATGGCGAGGGATAGAGAAAGAGAATTGGGTGGGAAATGGCTGATTTGGGGGAGACTGAAACTAGGGTTTAACGGGCTTGAGGGAAGAGAGCAGAGAGTGAAGTGCACAGCGCGAAGAGAATTTTGTCTCCCAGAGGTTTTAAAAAAGGAGGATAAAAGTTGATGCACCGCCTGCCAATTTTATTTTAACTAGCTGTTGCATCCATGGCTGCAACCATTTTTATTTTTTATTTTTTAAAGAAAAGGCATTTATGTATATATATCAGGTCATGCTAAAGAAAAATAATAAACAGAATAACACAGCAAAACACCATATATGAAATAACAAATTTAAAAAAAATGACAACGTAAGCGAAAATACAATTCCCCTTTTAATTTGAGTTGAGTCATGGAGTAATAACATCAACAAAGATTATTAGTAACTATTTCCCCTTTGATTTGAGTTGAGTTAGAGTTGTGTGTGACGGAGTTTGGTGCGCATCTCGATAAACCTCGTAGTTATGAGAGGTTGGTGAAAATGAATGTCTTTTGGTCTTTGGAGGAGATAGATTTCACATGGAGATTCTTTTTATGTTTTTTCTCTCACAAATCGGTACTTTAAGGACAAATGCTTGATACGGTGGTGAAGAACAGGATTAACACCAAGGTAAGTTGCTCCTTATCACACTAGAGGGTTGGAGCATGTGGGAGTTGAATGCCAAGTTCAAAGAGAACATATCGGAGGCTCGAAGCTATATAGATTTGTGTGTTGCGTGAGAAATGGTTATACATTCAACTCTACTACTATCTTGCGACAATGTCTTGTTTTACGGAGCTCCAATATATGTGAGTGTTGTCAAGGCAGATGCATTAGGCCTTTGTTGAGCGTTGGTACAAAATGTTACCACCCCGATCAAGTTAACATCAAAAATGGCAAAGAGGTAAATACCAAGGTTAGAGGAGATGTAAAACTAAAGGTCAACAATGACATTCAAATATTCAAGGATAATTTTTATATTTGTCAATGAGTGAGAAGGGGGAATGCATGAAATGTTAGTGTTGCTGACAACGTAGGAGTCTTCGAGTCTTGTGAAGGTCAAGTATTGTAGATCACCAACGATGTTGCAAAAGGTGGGTAGGTCAAGAAAATGAGTCGTGGATGATTGACAATGAAAAGTGGCTACCATTCGAGTAGATAATATATTTGTCCATGAAAATATGAGACACAATATCTCAAATATATTGAGTTTGGGATAGGTAAAAGCATAATTTGGTGAACCGGACATGAGGTGTTTGTTTCAAACTATAAAGTGATTTATTTAGTTTGCGCACACACTAAGGGAAATATGGATGAATAAAGGGATTGAATTAATTAAACCTCTTCCATCAAGTCACCGTGAAATAAGGCGTCTCAACTGTCGAGTTGTTGGACCACCCAATTCTCCATTGTTGCAAGGGAGATAACCAGTCATATAGTGGATGGTTTGGCTACAATATAAAGCTCTCGTGGAAATTTATGTCATATAGTTGATGAAAAACCTTTGGCAACAAGACGGGCTTTCTTGCGTTCAAGTTGACCATTAAAGAGTTGTTTGGATTTGAAGATCCACTTAATTCCTAGAACGTTTTGAGAGGAAGAGGGGGTATCAAGGTCCATGTTTTGGTTTGGAAGAGGGATCAACATGAAGCTTTCATGGCGGGACGGCATTCATTGTGATTGAAAGATTCAAAGATGAATGAAGGTTCATTTGGTACGAGAGTAGTGGTATTGTAGTTTGAAGGCTACGAGATGGTTCCATCAAAGCAAGTCAAGGGTCTTGTGATGTTGTATCTGAGAAGGGTTTGTATGGGGGTAGGAAATTTGGGCCGGATGTGATGATCGAGTGTTTTGGTCATGCATATTGGTGGATGAGGAAGTGGACTGAGCCTAAGAAGTGTCTAGTGAAGATGGTAGGGATGAATGTTTGAAGATAAGAAGTGTGGGTTTAATGGACTTGTGATGTTTCAAGTTGAATTTGGTGGGTAGGTAGCAGGTATAGTAAAAAGTGAAATCACAACTTGTGAGTTTGGTGTAAGAGGAAAGGTAGGGATATGAGAAAAATAGAATTCTTATTTATGAAAGATTACATCATGGGAGATATATATGTTCGATTTGTTTTTCAATCGAGGCATATGTACCCTTTGTAGTTTAAGCTATAACCAAGGAAGATGGTGGGAGTAGGGAGGAAGAATATTTTGTGATGAATTTAAGAATGAAGGCTAAGACAACCAAAGACTTTGAGAAATGGATAATTTTAGTGTTTTTTAATAAGGTTTCGATGGGAGTTTGAATACTAAGGATGGGTGTGGGCAAACAATTTATAAGATGTGTGGTGGTCAGTGGTCACAAATATGTACCGATATGAAAGGGGTTGGAGAAGAGTGTTTGAGAATAGTGAAATCCGTGTCAACAATCTGTCTATATTGAAATTCAATGACAACATTTTATTTATGTGAGGATATGTTGAATGCCTAAGGATTGGAAGAGAGAGATAAGTGATTTAAACTCACTACCTTCATCCATTTGGATTGACTTAATGACAAGAGATAAAAACATTTTGTGATAAGAGTGATAAATTTGGACAATATATGGGTAACAAGAGATTAAGATGGATGGTAGTGGAAAATGCCATACAAACTTGGAATAGTCATCGACAATGAGCAATGAGGGAGAGCACAAAACTTGGCCCATGAGTAGGAAAAGCATGGACATGTGATTATTGGGCCTAGGGTGGCTGTATCAGATGTTGTGGGTTATATAACAAGTGACTTTAACACCTGGATGTCATTCATGATTGTGTCAAATGATATGGATCATATTGGTAGAGGTGAGATGAACATGAATTGTGGAAGGTGGCAAAGAATTTGGTCAACAACACATACAACCCTCATTCAACGGGTCCTTGAAGAAGCATTTGATGGATCTTGATGTCCTTCACATAGAAATAATGAACATGAAATTCAAAGAAGACATTGCTATCCAAACAAAAACGATACACTAGTACGATACTTTTTGAAGTTAAAGGAGTATTAAGAAGATTGATAAGTTTGAAAGTACGAGAGAAAGAGGAGACGAATGAGTTGCCATGAGGTTGAATGAGAATTGTCGAGTCGAACCAGCACCAAGAGCACTTGCTTAGTGTGAACGTACGGGTAGTTGTCAATTTAAAGATTCGACAAGTTCGGCCACTAATTCACTATAACTAATAATGTTGTCACTAATTGTAATATCCAATTGTGTTGTCACTAACCTATTGTCACAAATTGTATTGTCAACAACCCATTGCCATCAATTGTGTTGTAATAAACTATGTTCTTGTCAATACATTGTCATCAATCGTGTTGTAACCAACTATGTTATCACTGACTGAATTGTCATCAATTGGGGTGATACCTTTATGGCGTGTTGACACCTTGTTATGGTGTAATGACACCTTATTATATTGTGGTGACACCTTGTTATCATGTGGTGAGAGTTTATTGGTTGTCATGTGTAGACACTTTATTATGGTGTGTTAACACCTTGTACCAGTAGGTGACACCTTGTTACCAACGATCGTCACCAACCCATTTGAAATATAACTTTCTTACGCGCATTTCGTCAAACACATGTCATACATATCTTAAGCATATCCTTTCTTCGCATATTCTCACAATATGATAATCATAATTCATCAAATTAATCCTCATAATCCTTTTCATTGGTCTGGCTGAAATACTTGTACATCGCTATATGAAAATTATTTGTCCAATAGCCCACAATTAACCTTAGGGAGAATTGTTCAACCAATGGGAAGATAATCGCAAAACCCCTCTGGCCTTCGACATTATACATTGCAGATCAGACTTTCATCGAGACGCTTACGTCGGAAAGCCATTGGAAAAATACAAGAGTGCATTAATCTGCGTCCGGTTGCATATATTAGACGGACTTATGTCATCTTATAATTAACAATACATCATCATACCTACTGTAACAAAAAAATCAATTGATTATGCTAGCAAAACTGGAAATAATCACGATCCCGATTTAACATCCCAAACTAACTGAAATACTCGTGTTACCGGAAAAATATGAATCAGTAGCAACCTCAATCCATAACCAACCGACCCGATCTACTTAATTGCCACCTCAGAGAGTAGGTCGTTATACAGTATAACGACCTACTCTTTGAGGTGGAGATGCAGATGGCTGCTTATGAACCGAAGCATATACAACACGACCTACTCTCTGAGGTGGAGATGCAGATGGCTGCTTATGAACCGAAGCATATACAACAGTTTGTTTCCGATCTCAGTTGATACAAATAACCATTCGAATTAAACAAAGAGGTAGAGAATACCATGTAAGAATCATCCAGGACAAATCTAGATAAGCAGCAAACTTTTTAGGCATATATCAATCATTTTTCCAATCAACTTAAGTCACAAGAACGTTTTTCGTATAACAGACCGATACTGTGCTACCATGTTACAAGCAACTTAGAATTTACACAACAAATTCATCAAAGTGATTAATCCCCAAATGCAATGCAAGGACTTGCTCCGAAGCTGAAAACAGTGCTTCTACAGGAGATCTTGAACACCACGAAAACAAAGGAGTAAAAAGATTGGTATTCACATGTAGAAAGAAAACCCAGATTCAGTTTACTGGATAGGGTACTAAAGATTTTCAGGGTTAAGTAACACTTACAAGTTTGTGTTCTTGTTTCGGTTTTCAGTCTGTTAAGCTAGCTTGTGAGCTCTCGCTCCAGCTCATCAAACTCCCAGTCCCCTATCTCATGTGGGTTGTATTCTTGATCCACGTTTCCAAATTCGGACTCCAGCTTTGCCAACTCTGCTTCATGGTCAAGCACCTGTTCCACATCTACAGACCGCTCCACGTTCACACGAGATGGCTCGTCATGCGCCTCTTTTGCAACTTTTGGCTCATCTAAAGCCCGTGTTTCCACTTGTGAAGGAATTTCCTGTGGTTTATTGCCCTTTGGACTCTCCACTGCCCCCTCTGGATTTTCCATCTGCAGATCCGGTCTCTCAATGGATTCAAATTCTTGTCTCAACTTCTCGATGTCATCAAGCAGCGCTTCGACCTTTGAATCATCCTTCCTGTTGGAGGATACAAATATTCAACTGTACTGAAAATTCGGGATAAATGAACCGTTAGTATTGAGCTGAACAAAGAAGAATGGTGTGCAAACCTAGAAACTTTTCCTTTCTGAGCGTACAACTGCTCCCTCATGTTGTCCACGACACTGAAGGTGGTTATAATCTGCAATAAAAGAAAAAAGGAATAGATGATAAAACATAGCTTCCTACACTTTTATCAAGCGCCACTAAAGTCGCAGCAAAATTCCTATTCTGGTAGGATATCATTTACTAAATGGCATATGACGTTGTATGCTGTATAGGTCATTGAGCTGACTACTTCTAACTCACAGACATCAGATCACCATGCCCCAAGCTACAGCCTAACTCAGGGACAAGGGTCTACTAAGAACATTTCCACGAGGTGAACACAATGATATTATAGCTGCAAACAACTTCTTATTGATATTTAAAAAGAAAAGTTTGAACATAATTAACTAAAAGTGCATCAATGCTCTGCTAAGTAATTTTTACAAGGCTGAATTTACTTCCAGCACAAACTTAGGTCATCTGAGAAACTCTAAATATTGTCCAAGGGAGTGTCACCTGCTGCAGAGAGGCCGATATCCAAAAGAAAAGGCCTTGAATTTTATAAGCAACGTATTTGTCATGAATCATCAATAAGGGCCTTTTAATCTGCTTTTAAGTAAAAAATACAGTACGAGCATCAAACAAGCATGTTCTAAAATGCATAGCTGAGCCTGAATTATGACATTTTTAAGGGTGTAGTCGGCAAAAAAAGAAAAAACTTAATCCTAGGATTCCTAGCCCACATCCATCTCCTTCAGCACTCTGTTCCTTTTTCTTGCTTGAAAACGGTCTTGTCCTTGTCATGATTGTAAAATAGTAGTAGAAAATAAATATAACTATGATCCAAGTCAAGGAAGTTATACCTTTGCCTCAAAGTCCAGGTATTCCTCCTCCAGATTTTTCCTTGGGTTAGGATCTTCAACTTCTCCTTTGGATACCATATCAGATCTGTCATAATCACAACACAAATCAATCCAAAGTAAAGACCAAAACCACACAAAAAAGTTGCAATATGGTGTTGTTTACGATATGTAACCCATAAATTGTTTTATTTATGTTATAAAAACCCAATTTTGTGGTTTAAATCAAGCATATTCGATTTTTCCACCTTTTATCTAATTATATTCAACTGTTGCAACGAACTTGCAAAAATCAATCTTTCCAACATACCGTCTGTATTTTTTGTTTTAACAATACACTCTCTCTTGCTTGCTAAAAACAAAACACATATACAATTATCAGATTTGACAGATTAAGTAGTTTAGTATTTGCTTGGGTTTTGTCTAAAATCTCATTGTGTTACATGATGCACATGCATATTTCCTCGTTCAAGAGAAAGGAGGGATCAACCAATGCGTGAAGTGAACTAGATAAAAGAATCATTACCCTTCACTTAAAGTATTTAGATTCAGCACAAAGTTCCTTATGCGGCTTATAGCTGGCTCCAACTCTTTCTGCAACCATCCAAATAAAAAATGACATGCGTTAAGAAAATGGAAAAGAAAAACCCCACGTCAGCATTGAAACTTGCAACAGATAGAGCATACACATCATTTGTCATTTGTTGGATGCTTACCTTGTAACCAGAGAGAAGATTGATTGCCAAGTTCACAAAATAGTCCTCATGTTTCTCAAGCTCATCACTGAATTGCAAAGCAAAGTTAAAAGAGTGGAGAAGAAGACAAGAATCAGTTATATGCCACGTGGCAAATGATCATGCAAATTTTACCAAAAAAGAAAGGCCAAATACATGGCTGCCTCAATTTACGGTCGAGAAAAGAAAAATACGACATGAAACGTACTTAGCATGTTTGTTCTTTGTCTCAGAATATGAACATTGAAGAGCCCAAGTATCTTCAAGAAAGTTGATCCATGTATGCAGAACATCTGATTCTACTTTGCAAGAGCCAATTGTTCTCGATAGCTCATCTTCCTATATAACAAACAAGCCATGAATTTAGAGTTCTATAGCTCATGATAATGCAACTCCATCCAAGTTAAAATTAGAAATATTCTACCTTTTTATGTAAATGAGATACAATCTGCTCGTTAGCTTCATCAAATTGGTCCTTTTCCTCTTTAGTCTGTTGTAGACGCTTATAAGCAGCAGCCAAGGAGATGTTCACCTAGACAAAATTGACCATATTTAGAAGTTTGTCATGGAATAGAGTGATGTCATGATGACTCGGAATAGAGTGATTTCATGATGACTCGGAATATATTTAGGAAAACAGAACCAGACTGGAACAGCAAATTTAGCTGCATAAAATGCATAAGTAGCTACACCATATAGCGTCAGAGGAGTTAGGGATAGTGATCAGTGAACCTTTTTCAATGCAGCTTCAAGTTCATCTCTTTCTTTCTCAAGTCCTGTTATTTCAGCAGTTATTTCCTGTAACAGAATACTTCTCATGTCAGAGGTAAGACAGATAAAGTAAATACAGGCATAGTTGCATAGATACATCTCAGGGATCTTCACAAAGTTAAGGGGATAAAACCAAAAGTCAGGATGGCAACTTCGAGCAAGACCAGTGCACAAAACACAAACTGCCCTCGCTGCTACCTAAATCCATAAAATCTATCCACGTACACCTAAACCCATAAATACTATCCATGTACATCTTGACAGGAAATACACTGCATAAAAAAAACATATGATGCCATAGTTCATACATATAAAACAAACACATAAAAATAATGGGAACTTCAATTTCATTGACCTTCTTATCCTTTTCAAACGTGTGGCCCAAGGAGTCATGCCTCATCCATACGGCAGTTCTCTTATAATGTAAAGATCAGTTCCAATCAAATATAAAAAAGCTCAGTATAAACCAGTAGAAAGTATACTTCGAATTTCTAATCACTGTAGCAAACAAATGATAGTCAGACGAAAATGATGATTCTCCTAAACCACCTTCAGATGTAAATAGCTCCAAAAAAGAAACTAGAGAAAACTTTATTAGAAAGATCACATGTGTCACATTTTATCAAAATAAACAATGAAACATAACAAAATGGACAAAGAAAATTTTGTTGTATCTAGCCTTGTTCCCAACCATAGACAGTTTAGGAAATTGTAAACAAAAAATTTAAAATTAGAAATGTACAGATTTAATCACAATCTAGGTTCCATAAAGTTAAATAATTCAGAATATCAAAGTATGAAGCAACACACAGGGAGATAAAATACCTTTGCTATGTCACCAACTTCATTTTCCTTTGTCTCGCGGAATTTCAAGGCTTCCTCTCTTTGGACCCTTTATAATTATAAAAAATATATCATCAAATTCAACCTCTTATTCCATAAGACCATCATACGACCAAAAAAAAATCACAGTAAAGCAATCACTTGCAAAAGTTAGGGAAAGACTTGCACCTGCTGCTAAAGGAGGTTTGATTACATAATATATCAACAACATCAGTAGTTTTCACTTTTCAGTGAAGAAGTAATATTAACATAACGTGTTCAATTATTTTCATATTTATGGCATCATTAACAGATACATATGCCTCCTCAGCAACAACTATCATACATATGACTATACCTAATGGCACCTACACCTCTCCAGCGTTAACTGTTAAGATGGGGCATGCGTTTGGCATACAACTTCTAAGACAAGATAACAAACAACTGCAACTTTACTGAAAAAGTTCTTTCCCTTCAAAATACCTAGAATAAGTTTTTACAAAATCAAATTCAAGTAGCATTTCGATATTTCATCCAAATTTAAGATATATCAAGCCTTAACACAGTAGACACAAAAATCTCTAACACGTAGCCATACCTGGTATCGGATATACGTTTTTCAGCTTTTCCAGAAGAGTTAGCAAGAGAAGCTTCCAAGACTTTCAGCTTATCCACCTGCTTATCAGTAATGACATTTTAACAGCATAAATATGCCTGAAAAAGTGAAAAGCAGAAAAATATGACCCATTCCATAATATTTGTCACATATATGAAATTATCTCAGTGATAGCTATCAGCTATATACAAGCTGAAACTTTTTACTAACAAGTGAGTCACAGTTAGCAGATGACCAAAGAGTAATTTTATGAAGGGTAACTTGTATCATAAAATCTTTCGAGATTGATATCTTTAAAAAACAGTTATCTCCTATCTTGGAAAAAACATAGAACATTTAAAGATGATTAGAAACAATAGATGAGCACTGCAATTCTTCTTTCGTTTGGAAGGGGAGGAATGAGAAATGGATAGAGAAAGAAGCATCATGGCTGAAAAGATTAAACTAAAAACAAGAAATCACATACCTTCTGGGCATGAACTTCTGGAGTGTCCCCATTGTGCAACATCTTCTTTTTCAGAAGAAGCCCTTCCAACTTGGAGCAAATTCGAATGTGGGCTAGTGCTCCCTTAAGGGCCTAAAAAGTTGCAAAGATTTGATGTCATATTGTGACCTTTTGAAAGGCATAATGACGAACTTGAGAAGGCGGCATTACTGACACTGCTACGTAACATGAGTTATATGAGAGTTTATCATTGACTGTGTTACAAAAGGATTCGAAAAATATTGTCACTGAAACTTTCCCCCAGCCTTCAAATCTTTTTCATTGTCAACATTATTTAAGTGTGAATAAATTATGCAACTGAACCTTTCCAGAAGCCAAAATTAAGACCCTGCAATTAGATCCTATAAAGAAATAATGTTGAATATGACAGACATGGCTGGTACTGATTATCAGCAAATCCTTAATAGCAGAATCATTTATTCCAAGAATACATCTACTTTTATGGACAATAAATGGCTTAAATACCATGTGAATTCATCCATAAAAAAACATGCTTGCAAGAAAAAGATCCACAAGCTAAGCATCCCATTTTTTATCCATGTAATGAACAGAATACGACGCTTTTCGCATCACCCACGAGGCCACAACTAAATCGCTCAACGTGTGCAAGAAAACACAAGTAAACTTCATTACTAGGTAGTGTATTCCTTAAAATAAGCTATTCCTTCACAACTGCTTTTTTAACAAAATACAAAATTACAAATAACTTCACAACATAAAACCAATGGGCAAAGCAAGAATAATTCAAGTAGAATAGAAATTTCCACCTTAAAAAAGAATGCTTGTATTTTTATCATCATGGTGAATGAGGTAAGTAATTTGATAGAAGATGCATGAACCATTAACCATGATCAAGGTTCCATAATGGCAGTGGAAAGTGACAAGAAATGCCATTTAAGGGTTTACTCAGAAAGCATGGCAATCTCAACTTCATTAAAAAAAACTCACGAACTTATATGAATTCAAAATTGAAATGCGTGATGGATATGAGTCTATAGGCTTTTTGACCCAACATTTCGGTGGATGTAAACTGAATTTTTCATAGAGAAGATACACAACTATAAACACATTCACTCTGTTGAATATGTTAAGGGAATATTTTGTTAAATATGCTTAAGGAAATATTCTATCCAGAATTATTCTAGAGATATTCTAGGATATGCACATATATATCTTTTATATTTTTAGATATTTTTTATTCTCTCTTATCTTTTATTTCCTTGTGATTCTAGGTCTAGGCCTGTACATATATGCCTTGTTCTGGCAGAATTAATTAAGTTTTTGACAGGATTCATATTCTTCCTGTTCTTCATGGTATCAGAGCCTTCATTGCTCTAATTTTTCACATCAAGACAGCCTTCATTGCTGCCATATTTTTCCATTGACGGATAGCCTTCATTGCTACCATATTCTTGTTCTTCTTTGAAGTCAAGCTCTTCATCTAGTAGCCTTCATTGCTGCTTTCCCTGTTTCATTTAGCCATGTCTAACACACCCGATTCTGACACAAAAAAGAAGGCTGATTTCCAAAGCCTTCAATCTGCCTACAAACTCAATGGAAAGAATTATCTCATATGGTCTCAGGCTGTGAAGACCTATTTGAAAGGAAAAGGAAAACTGAAACATCTAACCGAGGGAGTTCCAAATAAAGAAGATCCTAACTTTCATACTTGGGATGAGACAGATTCGATGATCATGTTTTGGTTGTGGGAATCCATGGAGCCAACTGTCAGTGTATCATGCATGTTCCTGAAGACTGCAAAAGATGTTTGGGATTTCATCAAGAGATCTTACTCCAAGGCGAAGGATGAGGCATTGACATTCGAACTTACTGTTAAGGCCTATTCCGCCAAGAAAGGGGAAAGACTATAACTGAGTATGGTAATCTTCTTCAAAGCCTATGGCAAGAATTAGATCAATATCAAGTTCTTGAAATGAAGTGCAAAGACGATGCAACACAATGGAGGACATTTCAAGACAAGCATAGAGCTTATGTCTTCCTTGCGGGATTAAGCTCTGAGTATGACCAGATCAGGGTTCAGATCCTTGGTCGAGTAGAGCTACCAACTTTGGAAGAGGTCATTTCAATTGTGAAGGCAGAAGAAAGTAGGAGGGCTGTAATGCTCGACTCCAGCCCTGCTACAATTGAAAGTTCTGCTCTTGTAGCTGCAAAGAAAGATAATAGGTGGTGTAGCTACTGCAAGAAATCTAGTCACAATCGAGACAAGTGCTGGAAATTACATGGGAAACCCCCCAGCCGAGATTGGAACAACAACAGGAACTCATCAAGTTCACAAGCGAATACGGTGGTTGAAGGGACTAATGAAGAAGCTAATGGAGGAATGAGTGTATCTGATATTGAGAAATTCAGAAACTTCTTCAAATCTCTTGAACAAAAATCTGCTGGTAATCCTTCTAGTCAATGCTCTCTTGCTTTATCAGGTAACAATTCATTTTCTTCTTGCTTTAAAGCTTCTAAAACATCTAATCCCACGAAATGGATCATAGACTCGGGTGCCACAGACCATATGACTAAATCCATACGTGAGTTTCACACTTATCAGCATTCCAAAAATAAGAAAATCATAACAGCCAATGGGTCATCTGCCACTGTTGCAGGCCAAGGAACCATTCCTTTGTCTACCACTCTAAGCCTAAAAAAAGTGTTTCATGTCCCAAATTTGTCTACCGATTTGATTTCTCTTAGTAAGCTTACAAAGGACCTTAATTGTCATGTCACTTTTACACCTTCTGTTTGTGTTATACAGGACCCGAATTCGGGGAAGAGGATTGGACTTGCTAAGGAAAAGAATCACTTGGAATCACTTGTGGACAACACCTCTCATGCTCTTTCATCAACAACCATGAATAATGAGGTCATTTGGCTTCACCATTTTCGCCTAGGTCATCCTTCTATTTACACTTTAAAACATTTGTATCCCGAGCTATGTCAAGGAATAGATGCTTCTCATTTTCAGTGTGAAGTTTGTGAGTTAGCAAAGCATACCCGTGTGTCCTTCCCTATAAGCAATAATAGAAGTATTTCTCCTTTCCAGCTTATTCATAGTGACATATGGGGGCCATCCCCTTTGCCTAATATCTCAGGTGCTCGATGGTTTGTTACTCTTATTGATGATTGCACTCGTGTTATGTGGATTTATCTACTCAAAAACAAATCAGATGTCAGTCAAATTATTCTCATTTTCACTCCATGATTCAAAATCAATTTGGCACAAAAATACAAAGGATTAGGACAGATAATGCTAAGGACTATTTCAATCAATCATTGACGTCTTATTTCCAATCCCAAGGTATTATCCATGAATCCTCTTGTGTTTATACACCACAACAGAATGGTCTTGCAGAGAGAAAAAATAGACACATTCTAGAGGTCACTCGTGCCATGCTCTTCACCAACCATGTTCCCAAATTCTTTTGGGGTGAAGCAGTCCTTACTTCCGCTTACCTCATAAATAGGCTGCCATCTAAAGTTTTGAGCTACAAAAGTCCACTTGAATGTTTTCAAACGTTCTATCCTAACTATAGAGCAGATGGTCTTGAACCAAAAAATTTTGGTTGCACTGTGTTTGTACATGTGCATAATCCTCAAAGAGGAAAGTTAGATCCAAAGGCTGTCAAATGCATTTTTCTTGGTTATTCTACTACTCAAAAAGGTTACAAGTGCTATAATCCTACCTCCAGAAAATTCTACATCGATGTCACCTTTGCTGAAAAATCACCTTTTTATTCCCAAACAAAGGTTCCAAACCATGTTGATCCTGCGCCACCAGCAACCTCCACAAACTTTCTCAGACTTAGATTTGGACTATCATCCAGAGAAGTCCACTCTAGACGTAGAATTTGTACCTACACAAGAGATTGTCAACAGCCTTCCTAGCTATCCACAAGTGTATTCCAGGAGAATAAGGAGTGATCTCATCCAGCAGCAAGCTCAAACCTCAACTCCAGAATTTGGCCCTGAAGGTGTCACTCCACAAGGTACAGAATCTGATCCTAATATTCCTACAAATGTTCAAACTAATGATAATCCTAGTGTAGATGTTAAGCTACCCATTGCCTTAAGGAAAGGTACCCGAGAGTGCACAAACAGACCTTTGTACCCTTTATCCAACCATGTTTCCTTACATCGCTTCTCCAAATCTCACCAAGAATTCATCCAAAACCTCAGCCAAATTTCTATTCCGAAATCTATTTCAGAAGCTTTAAAGAAAAGAGAATGGAGAGAAGCCATGAAGGAAGAGATGTTAGCACTAGAAAAAAATCAGACTTGGGAGATTGTTGATAAACCTATTGGAAAGAATGTTGTTGATTGCAGGTGGGTGTATGCATTGAAATATAAAGCAGACGGAACGCTGGAAAGATACAAGGCCCGGCTTGTAGCTAAAGGCTACACTCAAACCTATGGGATCGATTATCTTGATACTTTTGCTCCAGTCGCAAAAATGAATACAGTGAGAATTTTGATATCTTTGGCTGCTCACTTTAATTGATCTCTGTTACAGTATGATGTGAAGAATGCATTCCTTCATGGAATATTAGATGAAGAAATCTACATGCGAGTGCCACCTGGTTTCACATCTCCGTCTACCAAGGTGTGTAGACTAAAGAAAGCTCTCTATGGGCTTAAACAGTCACTGAGGGCCTGGTTTGGAAGATTTGCATCAGTCAGGAAAAGGGTTGGTTATAGACAAAGCCAAGGAGATCATACTTTGTTGATAAAGCATTCACCTTCAAGGGGAGTAACCGTTCTCCCAGTATACGTGGATGATATTATAGTCACAGGTGACAATGAGTTTGAGAAGGAGAATTTGAGGAGACAATTGGAAGCTGAATTTGAGATCAAATCACTTGGAAAATTGAAGTACTTCCTTGGAATTGAGGTAGCTCACTCTTCTCATGGGATTTTTATATCCCAACAGAAATACATTGCAGATTTGTAAAAAGAAACAGGTAAAAGTGCCTGCAAACCAGCCCCAACTCCTATTGATCCAAATCATAAACTTGGAGAGACAAAGGATGAAGCAGCAGTTGACAAGCAAATGTATCAAAGGTTGTGTGGGAAGCTTATCTATTTATCCCATACTAGACCTGATATTGCTTACTCTGTAAGTGTAATTAGTCAGTTTATGCATGACCCGAGAGAGTCACACCTTTTAGCAGCGTACAGAGTGCTCCACTATTTGAAAGGCAATCCTGGGAAAGGGATCTTGTTCAAGAGAGGAAACAAACTTACTCTTGAAGCTTATACAGATGCAGATTACGCAGGATCAGTTGTAGACAGGAGGTCAACTTCTGGTTATTGTGTTTTACTTGCTGGAAACTTAGTTACTTGGCGAAGCAAGAAGCAGAATGTGGTCGCTAGATCTTCAGCTGAATCTGAATTCAAGGCACTTGCTCATGGACTGTGCGAGTTGTTATGGCTACAGATTATTCTGAATGATCTCAAGGTGAAGTGGGAAGGACCAATGAGACTCATGTGTGACAACAAATCAGCCATTAGTATAGCTCACAATCCAGTCCAACATGACAGAACTAAACACGTAGAAATTGATCGACATTTCATCAAAGAAAAGCTTGAAGGAGGGCTGGTTACTATGTCTTATATTCCCTCAGATGAGCAGATTGCAGATGTTTTAACAAAAGGACTTCATACCTCACGGTTTCATCATTTAAACTCCAAGCTGGGAATGGAGGATGTTTATCACCCAGCTTGAGGGGGAGTGTTGAATATGTTAAGGAAATATTTTGTTAAATATGCTTAAGGAAATATTCTATCCAGAATTATTCTAGAGATATTCTAGGATATGCACATATATATCTTTTATATTTTTAGATATTTTTTATTCTCTCTTATCTTTTATTTCCTTGTGATTCTAGGTCTAGGCCTGTACATATATGCCTTGTTCTGGCAGAATTAATTAAGTTTTTGACAGGATTCATATTCTTCCTGTTCTTCACACTCAAAAATTTTCCAAAAAACAATACAGCAAAGATAAGAACGTGAACAGAACATCTAATAAGACAAATTGGACGTCAAATCAAGAGTCCTATAGCCTGTATATCATCTGTCTCGACAAAAAATAAATGTACAATCATGCAATTGCAAATGTTATACAAAATTAAAAGATTAGTAAATCAACAAACAAGAAAGACCACAAATTTAAAAAAATGGAAATGAATCATATCGCAAATATAAAAATGCGCTTGGTATTCTAAAAATACCTCTAATTTAGCAGAAGTTGATTCATCCTCTAGGCCTTGACATGAAACTTCTAGTGAGGTTCTCAGTTCATCAAGTTTTTGATTTAGACTGGACGCTTCAGTATCTATCCTGTGGCCAAGAAAAACTAGAAAGTCGTGATTGTGTATTTCGTTGATCGTTCGGAACATAACTGATGCAAACTATGCAATCTGATGTCAAATTTCAAGGAACTGTACATGTAATTGAGCATGTTATAAGAAATTTAAACAAAATACAAGCCAGAAACAACTAGGTTGAATTAGCACTATACTTGAAAGAAACGAGAAATCTTAAGTTTTAGTTTACTGGACAGATATAAATCTGAAGCTCCATGCAATTGAGCACGTTGTTATGAAATTACTCGGTTGTATCCTTTGAAATAGATATTTAATAGAAGTACTTCAAACAAATTTTTTTAAGAAAAAGTGAGTTTGAAAGAGAATGGGTCATATAAGCACTTATGACTACTTGAGGTAAAGGATGAAATCTTATAGCAGGTCATATTTGCATGATACTCTTTGCAAGTTCAACTATCTCTCAATAGATACCCTAGAAAACAGATACAGGAATCACTCGAGTGTAGAAGAAAATTAGCCAACTACCTTGCAAGATCAGCATTAATTTTTAAGCCTGACACGGCAACTTGAGCAAACTGGAGCAACTCATCCCGTTTTACCTACAAAGGGGAAATAATTGAAGCTTTTGTCAAAGAGTATCGTACATCTAGGTCAGTGAATATCTGTACACAAGTATCACAAATTACCTACATAAGAGTATATAGTTCAAACTTGATAACAAAACAAAGCTGAACTTCTTTTTCAGTAGATTGCAAACAGAAATCTATAAAAATGGGTTAATGTGACAGAAATGTTTCTGATAAAGGAAAAGTTTTACAATGATCTAGAATATATCTTTAGGAAAACTTCATAACAGGTCTTGAAAATATCTAACATGAAGATGAGAAAGAAAAAAAATAGTGGTATGGGAAGAGTTTTACAAGTTCGGTCAAGCAATTAATGGAAAACCAGTCAAGAGAAAACAAAATAATGATTTTTTTTTCCCCATTACCAACACTTCATCTTCGTAAGCTGAGAAAGCTTTTGCAAGGTCTTGTATGCTGCTCACTACTGCATTGTGAATTTCCTTTCCACCAGTAAGACAAATCCTGGATTTACATATTAAATTCCATCATGAAGAAGAAAAGAGCAAGATGCTGAAGAGTGAAAAGCTCCAGGTCCTTCTAGGATAATAGTCAAGCATTTAGCCTTACATCTGTATTTCCCTTATTGAATTAAAAAAAAAAAGGAATTTACTGTCAGAATTAATTGGCTTTCATGCATCAGAGAAGTACCAATGTCTTTACAAGGACATCAGAAACTCTGGTAATTCCCCAAACCCGAGAACAAATTCACAAGAGCATACCAGCCAACCAACCACATAAGAAAACTCTACTTCCAACAGGTCCTTAACCACAAACCCCGGTAAATCCACTAAGAATAAATTATAAAAGGAACATAGAGTGTCCATGAGAATCAAATCGCTGTCAACAGAAAAAAGAAAAAAGGATGATTAATACTGACAAAACCTCGGTACATCTGGCAATTAATAGGATAAAAATTGTCTACATGTAAATTATAAACAAAAAATCCTTAGCCATACACCGATATCCGTAGGTGCTTCTGGTAGTAGAGGCCACAAAATACACATATATAAACACACAACACACAAGCGACGGAACAACAAAGGCAATGAAAGTAGATTTACTCGGGAACTTACTCAAACATCTGTAGTAGTAAGGAAACCTCTTCCTCGTTTGGTGCTTCAAGTATCTGTTTCATATCAAATGTACAAGCATTAAAATCATATGTTAATCTGTAGAGGGGGAATGATGTGTTACAAAAAAATATATAGACATATATAAGGACACATATAACTTGCCTCAAGATATATATACCAAGATTACCATGTACTTCAAATCTTCATCACATGGCATCATTAGGCCAAACAAGCCCCATCCTTTTTTTTATCCTTTGACTATTAACAATCTTATTCAGGTCATTTTTACATTAGAAAAATTTTCAAGATGAGGATCGTCCTTTAGGGAAACAAAGGAAAAAGAAAACCTATTATAAGACCCATATCGGCATTTCATATGCAATTAAATTTGCTCAACGCCTCTAGCCATCATACATCTCTTTGCTTGGACATTTCCAAAAGTGACAAACTATTATATGTGACCGTCATTGTCTCTTTGCTTGATCTATCCTTCTCTGGCTCTTTGGAACAGCCGAGCACAAGGAGAAAGAGTCTAAAAGAAGCTCAACAAAATCTTGGCATCAACTATTCTAGTTTGAAGCAAAGGTATAACAAATAGGCAACATTTTAAGATTAACTGTGTGCCTCAAACTATGGTAGAGAAGACGTATATAGCTATAGCAAAATTTCCAATTCCCATGGTGCATTGGCATGTAAAACTTCATGTCCTCAATGTGTCAATGTTCTATTTTGGAACTGTATGAACATGTATTCGTATGCATACCGCAGCACTTATTACTAAATTACTAATACAAGAGCTTGCCCAATTTGGCAACTATTGTTATATCAAATGAAGTGTACCCAATATAACTACTATGTGACTCAAATAGCAAAAGACTATTGCCACAATTTAGAGTAAAATGAAATTTTACATGCGCTTCACAGTTCCAAAAATATCATAAACTACATTGGATATTCAGATTGACATACCATTGACAAGACTATCCCCTCAAGTGCTTGACTATGAAGAAAGACATCTCGAAAGTTCATCGGTTCACCTTCTTCATCAGAGTCATAATAGAGGACCTAATCAACACAGAAACAATAACCGATGTCAGAGAAGTCAAAATAAATTGAAAAATGAAGGGACTCTCAGGATGCTCTGTCATCAAAAGTTGCATGCTTATTTAGAGGCATTCAAGAACTATACAATTGTTGCCAACAAATGAACTTAAAATCAGTCTCTCTTGATTGATTTGGCTTTATTACTTACTAAAGCTCCTTTCCTTGAGCTCTCTTTTATCTCAGCAGAAGATGATTGTTGCTCAAGCGTCTTTTCTTTATCCTCAGAGGAGTCTGCAGATGATTTCTCAAATTCTTTTAGCAGAATCACCCATCTTTTCAATAATTGAGTTCTTTCTGGACCTCTACTACTGACAGAAGCTTCTTCCAACCTCTTGACCGCAAGCTTGTAGCTTTTATAATTTAGAACACCCTGCATACATTTCATTTGCACTCAAACAAGTTATATATCTGCTTATTACAAATATTCACTTGAGCAGAAAAAGAAGAGGGAAGGGGGGGAGGGGGGAGATTTTTATCCAGCATTCATTTTACCTATTGAATCAAAACAACTTTATCTCCAACTCCAGTGAGCAACCACACAGAGAAAATGCAAATGAGATATCAGACAAAATGGATATAAGATTACCGAGCTATGAGCATTGTTTTAAGAGACCCATGCAGATGCAGCATGATTCTGCAGCATTTTTTTGGTTCTTAGGGTTAGCCGGAAACAGACTTACAACCCAAATACATGTAATGAAATAATCCTTTCAGCTATCTTCTTCTTTTTCAGGGAAAATGGTAAGATCACTAAAACATCAAACTACTGGGCTTGACACCTTAATGAGCTTCATTTGATTTTACCACCTTGCTGAGAAGGCATTGCCCAAGAAACCACATACTTAGGCTGAGGACTCTTGTGTCTCAGCCCTCAACTCAGGGCCAGGGCGTGCTTTTGGAAAGCTTTATTAAACACTGAAGAATAGTCTAGGAAATCAGCTCTGAGCATTGAATAAACAAACTATAAGATGCTAAATATAACGTTCACTAAAGTACACCACAAAATGCAGCCAAAGTCAACTCTGAGCTTCACATATAGAGGGATGCTAGCCCGACGGCTTGATGGTAATTATCTCACGCCAAATTAAGTTACAGTATTAAAGCTTCTTCCTATGGTGAATAAGACTGATTCAACACATGTCAAGCCGGCAAATAAAGAGTTCAGGTTTGTAAAGTTAAATTGCATTAAGGTAGTTCATGTAGTAGTGTTATCCAATGAGCAATTTGAAGCACAAAGCCAACTCATTTTTCCACTTCAATCCAGAAAAGACATGCATCTTAGAAACGATTTCCTCAAATGGATGCAATGCATTATAGCTCTTAATAACAAAAGAACATAGAGGGCAAAACATGGTTTAGCTTCTCAATAGCACATCTCATTTCAATCAACATTTGTTGTCAGCAACATGCTTGAAAGGTAAACTTAATGACTTCAATATGCCATAAAACCCCCAGGATACCATTTTCACAAACAAAATTTAGTGATTTTAAACAACATTAATTGATTGAATGAGACATCAAATTGGTGCATTTTATAAGTCTACTCTCAACTAAGTTCCCCTGACAATTGATCCTCCACATGAAGCCACCACCCACCGAAACCCTAATCAAACGCAGCATTACCGCAAAGACTTCTAACTGATTTACCTTGGCAGAAATTTCATCTGTGTCATTTCCCTAAAATGGAAAATTTTAGTATCAGCTGCACTTGCATTCTTCATCCTCTCAGCCAAAATCCACACTAACCGACTAAATTCAGGTTTTTCTTACATATGGATTCACAGAGATAAGAAAAGGGAAGGAATAAGTAGTAACTACTGAACAACATTTAAGCAGCCTAGCCGACAAAACTTTTCGAAAACAACATTGATTGCAATCGGAAAAGGGAAGAAAAAGAAGAATGAACAAATAGAAGACTGACAATGCGATCTTGGAGGAGCTTAGCGCCCTCGGCGACAGCCTGGCCGGCCTGATGGACGACGGAGTCGGCGTAGCTGCGGACAGTGCGAGTGATGTTGTTCTTATTCTTCCCAACCTCCACGGCCTTGCTTACTGCTTGTCTCAGCCAAGACATTCTTCGTTGTCGCTCGTAATACCTGGGATAATCTTCTGGAAATCTGAAGTTTGCAGGAATTTGAGATAACTTTGGTAACACCAATGGATTGTGAAGAGTATCAGTGGAAATGGAAGGAATGATTTATCGAGAGGAGGTCAAAGCGTTGAGATTTTTGAGCTTGTGAGTTTGTTTTTTTTTTGGAAGTTGGGGGTTGAAGAGGGAGAGATAGCGTCCAGTCTCTTGAATCCTGACAAAGACGGCCGCACGGCCCGAACTATTCTAACACTACATCCAAACGGCGTCGTCTTTGTAACTTTTGTCATTGTGTTTTTGTAAGTTGTGAAGATTAGATTCGTAAGACTGGTTGGTAAGCTTGCATATTCAACTATCGTCGCATTTTTCCTTCGTAAAAGGGTTTATATTTAGAATTTTTACCAAAATAGCAAAATTTTATGAATTAATTATTAGAATGAAACCATTAAAAACGTATTCAATAATATATCAAATGTTGTGTTGAGGTACAGTATACCAATGTTCGTACGATGGGTGATTTAGGAACAGCTTGACTAAATTGTTGTTTACCGGATCCAAAAAATCATTTAACTTAAAAAATATTTGAAAAAAAATTGGTAAGTTAACCAAACTAAATTATTTAACTATGAAATTAACCCTCTTATTTTTAGGTTTTGAAAACTAATCACTATTTGGACATTCTTTTTTTCCTCCTCTTGTTTGTTCTCTTCTTTTGTATGTTCTCTCCTCTCACATATCGAAAACTTGCTTTCACCGACTTTGATTCCTCGTACCAATTCGATCTAATAGTTCATGGGTCAACGTTCTTGGTCTCCGATCAAGTTTTCTCTTTTCTTTGGGTGCTTGCTGCTTTTTCCGAAAATAGTTCTCGTTGCTGCTCTCCGACGTTTCTCGTCTAATTCCATATTTATAGCTTGTATGATTCGTCTCATCGTCATTTTCATCATTATCGAGATAAGGTAGATTTTGTTGTCTTTTGGTTTTGGAGTGGATTTGGTTTGGATTTTGGTTTTATAGCTTATATTAGGGAAATGACTCAATGAAAAATAAGGTATTTGATAAAATGATTTGATTTGTGATATACATAAGGTGTTTGATCAAATGATTTAATGAAGACATACCTTTGGTGGCAAATGTAGTTGGTTGTTTACGATCGTACATGTCTAGTTTAAATACAAGTGAATGTAATCCTACTTTAGAGGTAAATTCTTACAAATTTGGGATGTTTCTTCGTTGACTTGGATCTTTCGGATAATTAGTTTTCATGCAAGATTCCAAGGGACATAAGAAGATTGAATAATTAAGTTACTTTAATATGTAAGTTTAGTTTTAATCGAGATTGTTGCTTTATCAAAAATTAGAAATCCTTGCAAGTTCAATTCTAATCGAGATTGATACTTTATCAAAATTAGAAATCCTTGCAAGTAATTTGCAATTTTTTCACACGATATAAAGAAGGAGAACGCATACAGACCTTTAAGTAGTGTCAAAATTACGATCGGGCATGCTCAACTAATTCATACGTCTGACAAGTTGGTTGAATGATGGTGCATTTTTTCCCTTTGCTATTGAAACAATATTATATAATGTAGATATTACATTGAATGCAAATAATTTAAAGGGGATGTAAAAATACAAAAAACAATCAAAGACAATAAGATAATGAGATTTGTCAATTTTGAAATACGAATTTAATAAGGATCATCGATTCACCGACCCATAACAACATCAAATTTCTATTATCACAACAAAGCAAATATACGTGTTCCTACTGAACAATCATTAGTGCGCAAAGACTTATTTGTCCTTATCAATACAATTATTTTTATACTAATTGAGATGTTTGTAACTTGATTATTCTTGAAAAGGAGACATGTTTCTCGTAACTGGTAATCATGGAGAATCGATCTCTGGTTGGTAGACCCTCCAACCCACCTAATACAGTAATACCAAACCGGACAAGTTGGATCTCGAGATTAAGTCTTATTTTTGAAAAATATAAATATAAGTTAATTATGATACTTAGATTTTCTCTTGTACACTACTCTTCTTGGACAAGAATTATTGTAACTAATTTTCTTGTACACGATTATGATATCTTATAAAGTAACTCAAAAATATTATTAGCTCATTTTTCTTGTACATACATTGTTTGACTTTTTTTTATACCTGAAACTCATATACAAGAATTAAATATAAAATCTTGTAACATATTAAGAAAAGTTGATATATATTAAATAAGAGTAAACTAGTTCATTCATCAATAAAGATGGTATATACCTATTTATTTATCATTGGGATACATCCACTAACTAATTACTACGATCTAAGGTTCCAGAACAAATTCACCCATGAAAATATAAGGAAATAGAAAGAAGAGGAATGAAGAAGAGTCGAGTCATGAATTCATCAAGTAATGCTTAAGATCGATAAATCAATCTAGTATATTCCATTAGGATATATAATAAAAGAGGAAAGGAGTTTTTATTGTTGAGGAGAAAAAAAGAGAGTAAGAGAGACCATTACGGATAAAAATGTAGGATGAGTTAATTTAACGGTCCATATGGATTAATTAGTGATTTATAGAAGTTATTTAGGAGTAAACAATAATTTGTTGTTTTGTATGAGTTAATTTTAAATTAGGTTGAGGTAACTAGTGCCCTAAAGTACTTACTTAAAGTTAAACGATAAATTAGTGTTTTTGGATATGTTATTTAGGTTAACATAAAACGATAATTTGAAACAATTAGTGCTCTAAAAATTACTTAAAGTTTCACCCGCATTCGACGATTATCCGTTCAGCGCGCGCAAACCAAACAAAGGGGTGAAAACACGAAAACTTGCGGTTGAAACTCGGGTGATGGTTCGGTTACGCTTTAAGGTGACGGTAGTAGAAACTGTCACTAAACCCGAGTTTCACCTGAAACCTTATAAAAATATATGTTAATATGTCATTTATATGTATAATCTTATTAACATTAAACTTAATCCCTCCATTAGAGTAAGCAACACTTCTCCAACCGTTCCATACTCCACACTCCTTCAAGATCAGGTATCGATGATGTCAAAAACGTGGTACTTTTACTAAGAATGAATAATATTTGGTGGATGGAATTTCTTTTGATAGTGAACCTTCGACGGCAATAATTAATTTATATATATATACATAAATTTCAAAGTTTTTAGCTTAAATAGATAACTTGTAAATTGTATATATGATTTAATTATTTGTAGTATGTTATGATTCGACGGATCACTCATGTGCATTTTCTATAGCACGAGGAATTGAAGAAAACCAATCAAGTTCAAAAAAATTCATGAAACGATTTGTTTTTTAGTTTCAAGTTTTGACATTTTGAATTTGTTTTTTAGTTTCAAGTTTTGACATCTCGGATTTTAAAACATATAATTCTTTATCATCTGTTTGTGTTATGTGAATCAAGTTAACATACTATGTGACTTAATTTCACCAAGTTATTTTTTTTTGTCCCGTCTACCTTGAAAGTGGTATAACTTTTAGGGTGAATATGATTTACCCGATCATCCACGATTATGGTTTAGGGTGAAAGATTATTCAAGTGGGGATGGTTCGGATAAACAATTTTTTAGTATCGGTCGGATGTTGAAGTGTTACAACCACCATAACCCGACCCATTATCATCTCTACCGACAAATGATAGGTTACATTTTATTGATGTACTTTATCATTTAGCGCTATTGAATATAAGATGATTAATGCTCTAAAAAGTTGAACATGTAGGGGTTTAAAACACCAAATTATTACTCCCTCAGTTTTTCAATAGATGTCGTTAAGGTAAAAAACACACATATTAAGAAATCTAAAAGTAGAAATTATAATATTTAATGATGCATAATAATTTTATAAAAGTGTATAATAACACTTAAAAAGCCAAATATTATGAAACAAAATTTTAGAGCTCAAATGACAAGTATTGAAAAGTGTATAATAACACTTAAAAAGCCAAATATTATGAAACAAAATTTTAGAGCTCAAATGACAAGTATTGAGAAACAAAGAGTATATGTTTTAACAAATTATATCTTATCGGTATCAAAATTAAAACCATGAACTAATTTCCACTTGTTTAACCCATTGAACTCCAATAATAATAACAATAAATGATATTTTCTAAACAAATGCATGCAGTGCAGAAGTAGGAGACTAGAAGTCGATGGGGGCATATGTTACATCATGATGAGAATCAATGTTGCAAATGAATTCTTCTGAAAATCACAAAAACTTGATCTGGTAGGGAGCAATTGTAGATTATAATATGAACATCGGAGGAATAGCAGATGAATAATCACATTTCACAGACACAATTGTGGACAACTGGACATGCGTATGGAAACATTACTTTAAGCAATGAATCTCGTCATATATTCTCAAATCACAATTTTCAGTTATGGTACAAATGAAACATATTTTGATTATTTCTTCGAAGGCTGAGGCCAAACACTGACCTTCTCCTTCTCATACTTCAAATACAAACCACTAGCCGCCGCCATGAAATACACCTGCAAGAACACAGTCGCCGGCGAGTGGTAATTAATAACGCCCTTCCCGGTGGCCAGCTCCACCGCTACAAGAGCCGCCAAACCTAGACCAGCAATTCGGCCATTCACAACCTCAGAGTAGGGACTGAACCCGAATTCGACCTTCAGCTTGCCTGATTGGGCCTCCTTCAGTGGCACTGGCGGGAGGAAGACACTGGATCCGGATCCTGACCCGCTGGATTTGGACTTCGACTTGCGAGTCTTGCGTATCTCGGCCTTCTTGCCTGTTCCGGACTTGTATCGGAGCCGGATGCTGGAGAGTCGAGACTCGAAGGGATCGGATGAGTCGTCAAGCGAGGATTCGGGTTCGGATTCAGGTACGGACTCCGATTGGGACTCAGATTCGGTAGCGAAGGTGGTGAAGGGGGATACATGGGGTTTGCTGGAGGATGAACGGAGGAAGGGGAAGGAGAATGGAGATGGAAGGTGGAGAACTGGTGGCGCCATTTCTTTGCCGATGCCTCTCTCTCTTTGTGGATAAGAGACTTTTTGCCGTTGTATTAATTTTTTTTTTCACACTATAATTTTAGTGGATGTGGACTTTTAGTTCGTAGTTCTATGCAAAATTTGCACTTTTCTATGCAAAATACTTTTTTTTTGTTGAAGTTCTATGCAAAATACTTACAATGTCATATATACAATGTTATTTATATTGTATATTAAAAATATTTATATTGATGTTTTTAGAAATATCATATATGATAAAAAAAAACATTTTATAGCAACACAAAGCCATGTCTGATACATTTCTAAAATTCAAATTTGTTTGTTTAATAAATTGAGTTCATGTTTTTCTAATTATGGAGAAATTGAAATTGTAAGTGATAAAAATTGTTATGTATGATTTTGAAAGAATCTATTGGTTGGTTATCTTTTTTTATTTGTTGTGTGATTTACACTTTTATATATGCAAGTTTGTACTTGCCATTATTTTTCTCAACCAATTCTTGTGCCTTTTAATACTAAATTGTCGATAAATAAGTCATTTATTTCATTCATCTCATAAAATTTGTGAAATGTCTCACTTAATCCTTAACTAGTGTAATACCCGCACATTGTGCGGGCTTTTGAATAATATTGGATTAGATGTATTTATTTGTTAATTTTAAAGGAAATAACTTTTAACTCTAATTAACGTTAATGATTTATTAATTTTTATATTTTTAAGAAACTTAATTAATACGACTTTTGTTAACGTAAAAGATTTATTAACGGAAAAGATATATATCTTATATATATTATAGGAGTAGCACTCCTTGCCACGTGTCACGCAGAAAAAAAACTCACTGCCACATGTCATTTTATCATTTAACCACAACCCACCAAAATACTAATCTTATATATATTATAGAAGTAGCACTCCTTGCCACGTGTCACGCAGAAAAAAAAACTCACTGTCACGTGTCACGTGTCATTTTATCATTTAACCACAACCCACCAAAATACTAATTAAGCTTATTCATTAAAAAATTATTTAACGAAATATTAAAATCAAATTTTAATTAAATCCATCTCAATTAAAATCTTAATTAAATCCACCTTTAACAACTAAATTTTAGTAGCACTCCTTGCCACGTGTCACGCAGAAAAATATGAATCAGTATAATAAGGGGGAGAAAAATCAATATATGAATTATTATACGGTTATATATTTTATAAATGTATTATATAATATATATGTAAAGTGTATAAATATTTATTTCTTATTATCTACTATATCTAAGGGAAAAAAATAGTTTTTATATAATCTCTTAAAATAATATAATAACAAATAATATTTTTATCAAAATCCCGTGCAAGGCACGGGTAATACACTAGTATATATATATATATATATTAATAATAATAATAATTTTTATGAACAACATCCGATTATGTAAACCCATTTTTTTAATAATCTAGATAATTAACTTTTTAAAATATTTTTTAGGTTGCGTTAAATCTAGTGTTGACACGTGACAAAGAAGGGCTCTCCTTTAATACTTATAAGATAAGATAAGATAAGATCCTTAATCTTTAATTCTCATATTGTCAAGTGAAGGAAGAAGGGGTAAAGTTGTGAAGCATGCACATATTAGACAAACAGTTAATGCGGGAAATTATGTCTTGTTCTTCAAGCTTTATAAATCACCTCATAAGTTAAATACCTACGTGATGGGTGAGTATATTTTGTGAATGATATCATTATCATCAAGGCGGAGCTGGGGGTATGGGAGGGGCCACTGTCCCTGTTGACATTCCGGCGACGAAGGATATAGACGGGATCGACAAGGGTCCATTGGAGATGGAACCGGTGGAGAACGAAGGAGAAAGACTAGAGACATAATGATGAAGACGAAGGTGGCGGTAGAAGCAATCATTCCAGATGTAAAACATAATTCTTTATCCTTTTAACATCCAAAAAATTGGTTCTATCTTTAAACATTCAAAAAGCCCAACCCAATTAAAAATAAAGCCTCAGTTAACTAATCAGTCTACTATTTCCCCAACAAGCATTATAAATCTAATTTAATTAATAAGTATATTTAAATCAGCCGAATACATAACCTATTTAACTAGAGTCAAACCCCTATTAACTAAATAGTCTAATATTTCTCCGATGGTCTAATTTAATTAATAAGTATATTTAAATTTTGATTTCAATAAATAAATTAATAAAAAAAAGTTTTTTTTTAATTTTTTTTAATTATCTCGAATCGCTTTTAAGTTTTAATACATATATTAATTAAAAAAAAATTAAGGACACTAGTCTCGCCCCCACTAACAAAAAACGTTGGCTCCGTCATTGATTATCATAATCAGTTTTGCTATGGTAAAGTTGATTTAATTTAGTTTTCATTCATATGCATACCTTTATCTAGAAAAGATGCGGTTTCAAGTAGTGCAATGCATGACCATTCATATCACCCTGCAGTTCCTGGTTCATATATTGCACATGCTTTGGACTTTAGTAGTTTGGCTACAACTGAAGGAGGTGAAGAGAGAAATGTTAGTGGGTTATATGATTGTATGAAATGGTTAAAGGCACACGGGCCATGCATTGCTCTGCCTAAAACCACATCTTTTCCACATAAAGGTTTGTATATGAATGAAAATTGAATCAAACCAACTTCACCGTAGCAAAACTGATTTATGATTTTCACCCTTCAACTTGCGTGATTATGTTTCATAGGTTGTCACTCATACTTGGATAGTAGGGTCTCTTTCCACTCATTTTTGTCTCTTCCTTGAAAATCATCCTCAGTCATGATTGGTGTGTATGAAAATTACTCAAAAAAAAATTTTGATTGTTATTTTCCTTGCTCTAATACCATAAAATCATCCTCACTCATTTCTTTCATACTTATGTTAAATTTCATCTCATAAAATTTGTGAAATGCCTCACTGAATGCCAAATCATGGATTCTCATGCTATCAAATGAAGGAAGAAAGATGAAGTTGTGAACATGCACTTGCTGTTTAGACAAGCACTTAATGTGGGAAATTATATCTTGTGCTTCAGGCTTTATAAATCAGCTTCTAACTTGAACACCTACCTAATGAGTGTGTATATTTTGTGAATGATATCATTGTCATAATCAATTTTTCTATGGTGAAGTTGATTTGATTCAATTTTCATTCACATGCAAAACCTTTATGAAAAAAATATGTGGTTTCAAGTAGTGCAATGCATGCCCATTCATCTCGCCCTAATGTCCCTAGTTGGTTCATATATGGCACATGGTTTGGGATTCAACAATTTGCTTACAACTGAAGGAGGTGAAGAGAGAAATTTTGATGGATCAGATGATTGTATAGAGTTGTTAAACGCATATGGTGCATGTATGGTTTCAAATAACGACGGAGAAATGCAGCATGATGCCAAGGTATGACTTCACTTATGGCTATGATTTTGCAAAGTTGGACTTCATTTGATAAAGTAGGTTAAAGTCATACCTTGGCTTGGCATCAAGTTGCATTTCTCCGTCAAAACATGCACCATGTGCCTTTAACCATTCTATACAATCATCTAATACATCAACATTTCTCTTTCCACATCATTCAATTAATTGTAGGCAAACTGCTATAGCCCAAAGCATGTGAAATATATGAAACATGGAATGTAAGGCGATATGCATGGGTCATGCATTGTACTGGCTAAAACCGCATCTTTTCTACATAAAGGTCTGCATATGAATGAAAATTAAATCAAATCAACTTCACCATAGTAAAATTCTTCTTCCTAGGATTTTCTAAGATATAATCTCTTTCCTTCTTCCTAGGAATTTCTAAGATATCTCATTTATCTCGTTCTTTCTTCCTGATGTTTTTCTAAGATATTTATATTATTTATATCCTTCTTCCTAGGATAATAAGACACATAAAGATTTTTTTTTCTTCTTCTAATAGTAAAAATTCAAAGTGCATACTTAGTGCCACATATTAAAAACAAGTACACGCTTTGTATCCAATTAAAATAAAGTGCATTAGTACATCATTTATTTCTATATATACATATAGATTTGTGAATAAAAATAGCAAGATAAATTTTAGAGGAAATAAAATATGATTTTCAAAAGGAAATAAATATGCGTATTTGAGAAGTAGTAGGATTGCATCGTATTTATTACCAATTCTGATTAATAAAAACTTTAGATGACTTATCTTCTAACATTGATTTCATAGTATTAACAAGGGTTAATTATAGAAAACCACCCATTAAATAGGACAATTTACACAAAACCACGTGTTAAACCCTTAATTGCCCACGCACACCCAAAAAAGTGTTCCGGTAACAAAAGATTACCCACCTCCAACGGCCCTCTGTTTATCCGTCACAGAGCTCACATTCTCATTATTATATTGTTTTTTTAAGCAAACCAAGCCAATTTTGTTAAATGGTTTATTACGTTGAACCGGATCGGATTTTGTTTTAAATGAAAAACAAATCAACCCTTCTCTTCATCCCTCAGCTTGTGATGGTTAATAATCATAGCAAATAATGACGACATTGGATTGAACAAACTGTAATTCACAATCAGAATACCAATGTCTTTCGGTTATACACCAGTTTTAGTAAAAAGCTCATCAAGAGCACCAAACATAACAACCTCGGCTCCCTTTCTAGCTTCCGCAATACACGGATTAGGAGGAACCCTAAGGACAACTTCATGTAAATATGTAGTTTCACCAAGACCCGACCTCTCAAGAATCTTTCTCTAAAACTCGAGGTTTTCATCAGTGAAAGTACCGGTTTAATGCGATCTCTCCATGAATATATGTCTGGTTCAATTACGATCATCCTCGGGTTTATAGCCTGAAAAGTTAACAAGGTAAACAGGGCGAGCACGAGCAAGGAAGTAAAGGGTTACCAAGAACACTAATATGGTTGAACAAAGGACAACATACATGAGATTAATTGGAGGTGTTCCCATAGTTCATATAGATCATCAACATAGAAGGTTGAGATATGAGCTGGAATTACAACAATAAGTTGGGACAAAAACATATACATTTCATGGGTGATTAGGTAATGGTAACCTAATTTCACATACTTCAACTTAACAGGTTGCTTGAAATCTTGTAGCTTTCTCGAATATGAATTTTCTTGAATGAAAGGGGATTAGGATTTGGGTTGGTTTAATTTTGGGGGTTTGACTGTCCAATTTATTGCCAAAATTAAAATTTAAAGTTTGAGAACCTGATATTTGGTGTGGAACCTTCAAGAACATAAAGAAAAATTAAAATGGACGACCCAAATTGTAACGCCTCCAAAATGGGATAGGCGTCACAACGCAAGGTGCTCCGGAGAAGGACTTTCTCAGGCCAATATAACCAACAAAAGGATAACGATGATTAACAACATACCAATGTATGATATGCCAATAAAGAAAGATCAAAAGAATCCAAAAGACGTCCTATGACATCCACCACGAACGAGTCCAAACCCCATAAACAAAAAAACGTAATAACCAAAACAATCCGGCCCAAAAGATGGAACACAAGCTTAGGAACGAGTCTTAGCAAAATACGACTATCCCACAAAACCGACAATACTCTCACTAGGGTTCCCGACCTCCATGCTCCCGAACTGTTCTTGTACCTAATTATGTCAAAAACATAACCAGCCCCACCATGGTGGGGTTAGTCTCCCACATAGACTAAGTCAATACATAAATATGGTAATATATGAACAATATACGAGTATAAGCATATATAATATCACATGATCACTTTGGAAATACTAAAAGTGTTAAACAACCTCATGTTTCAAGATATCATTGTAAAATAAAAACAACAACAAACACGATGAAAAGATGCTTCATTATACCAAGAAGAAAACAATTCTAGTCAAAGCCAACCTAAATGTTAAACTAAACTATGTAATGAAGTTTCATGCTTCTAACAACATTTCACAAATACCCAGGCCAAAATTAAAAGACTGATTATTTTGGATTAAGGGGTAAAATTTTCCATCCACTTATTAGTTAGGACAAGATTTGCAAACCAAAAGTATCTAGTGGTGTACGAATCTGAAAACGGAAGAAAATAAGTCCCTAAGAATAAAACTTCTTCAAAACAAAATATGGTAGAACCTAACAACATATAAATCAAAGTAATTCAGGAAAAATACCTAAAGGAAAGTCTGTTGTGGAACCATCATAGGAAAGTATTCCTCGAGGCAATGAGATATACTCATAAAATTACACACTAAGTTTGAAAGGAGTTATAAGTCGAATGTTGGAGATGAAAAGACGGTTAAACAATTGATTGATCAATAGATTTCCGAACATCCACTAAAGGAACTTGTGACAGACCATACATGTATTGTAGAGCATGATATAGTCAACACATTACTGAAAAATGAAAACAAATGGAACCATGATAGAATCAACAATATTTTTTAGCACAATATTACCACACAACCTGATTAAACAATTTCATAAATACCCTCTCCCACATAATATACATGGCAAAATTTATTGGGCTCAAGTTCAAAAGGGTGGTTCTCACTTCTCAACTAGGTCAGTCATATACCTCATTCTTAAGCATAAAGGGATGTCAGTGAGTGAGGTTTCTTCGATTTAAATTTGAACATGATGCCAAAAATTAAAAACTTCCTATGAAATTACCAATGAATGGTCGTCCAACAAAAAAAAACGAATGGATAAAGTACTTATGCATTTTGTTTTGTGCCAAAATCGATGCGAAAATGCAACACATATTTTCTTCAAGTGCTCATTTGTTATTAATAATAACATGATTAATGATATAATTAAGTTCTTGGAAGATCTTGACATTAGTACCAAGACTTACTCTCAATTCCCCAATAAAGAATCTGACAGTAAAAGTATGGGCCATCGTGGTTTGTTTTGGCGGAACACATGGATAAGAAGGAATGCTCAATAACAAAATCAAACTAACACTTGGAAGTGTCCTATCTCAAATCAATACTCAATAACAAAATCAAACTAACACTTGGAAGTGTCCTATCTCAAATCAATACTAATAACAAAATCAAACTAGTACTTGAAACTCTCATATCTCAAATTAAGACTTGAGACATTAACTACTAAGAAGACACCTTTAAACAATATCGAAAAACAGAGAAAAAAACAATTATTCTTTGGACCAAACCAAGGTAAGGATGGGCTACACAATACACTCAACTTCGAGGGATTGAGGCTTAGCAACCACCAATGTTTCTTTGGCTTTATCTTGCACTCAAAAATAGAAAATGTAGGTATACAATTGCTCTACCCGAAAGCATCCACACTAAGAAAAGACATTATGAAATCTTTACAAATGGATATCTTGAGCATAGAAATATCCCGATCACAAACATAAAAAAAAAAAAAATTTGAAAAAGCTAGATCTAATTATCCATAAATAAAAAATCTTCTTTCTACTGTCTAGCTTTGGACACGTTATGACCTCACGGATTTCCATGAAAGTAAATACATGAAAAGTAAATAGTATAGCGAACATACTCGTCATAAGAGCATCTGCAACCCAGATATCCAATTTTAGTTTTTCTACTGATTTTTTTTTACTTTATTGTTAGAACCCAAAATATGTGTCAAATTTAGTTTTTTTGCAGAGAAACTTCTCTCTATTCATCTCCTTGATTCTCTTCCCAAATCTAACATCTCAATTAATATTTATTTCTTATATGAGTAAAGAAACTCATAGTATTTGGGATAAAGATGCTCTAAGACCTTCCACAATGGAGGTCTCTATCAATTTAATATATTAAGTCTTTAAACAAAACATCCCAAAACTCACTCTAAAGTTTTTCAATTAAATATAGGATAGAGAAGTTTCTATGTTATTTGATTGGTGTCATGTGTCAGGCATATATTGATCCTCATTTTTTTTTTATGTTTTTAAAGAGTTTTGGTTTGTAATTAATTTCTTTTTCGGATTAATATAAATATATTTTTGATAGTTTAATTTTTTAATATTCATAATTTATTTTTCTCTATCCACATAGTCTAATATTGGATATGTTTAGAATGATTCGTTTTATATACAAAATAAGTAATATGAGTAATTAGAATATTTTAAGATAGTATTGATATTTATTATATAAATTACTAATTTAACTCATAAAATAATACATTTAAATCATTATAAATGAAAATTAATATTATTTATATTTAAATATATATTTATTTTAATTAAAAACATTAATTAGAGTAAAAAATGTATTAAATTTAATGATGATATTTGATATTTACTATAAATTTAAGAAATGTGACACATGAAATAATATACCAATATATTACACATAAAATTAATGTATTGGCGGATTTATATTTTCATGTTTTGCACCTTAATTTTGTAGTTATTATTTTAAATTCTGTGTTTTTAATTTTTAATGAAGTGTTTTTCAAAAATATCATTTTATTAATTGTATATACATTTTATTATATAATTTTTGAAATAAATTTATCATAATTAAAATTAATAGTATCAAAATTTTATAAAAGTATTTAAGTATAAAGTTAAAAAATGAGATTTTAAGTAGACAGGGTTTTATAAACTGATACGACAGAGAAAGTGTGTTAAGAAATGGGGTTTAAAAACCCAACCTCTGTGGATGTTCTAATAAGTCATTCAAGCCAATATCACTTGAGAGCACACAGTACGACTGTACGACACACATGGCAAACGAATGGGTACTGTTATTGAACATCTGAACAAAAAAGCGTTGTAATCCGTTCAAGAATAGTTGAAGGTAGTAACGTTTCTTGTAGCCAAAGTCTTTGAACTGCTACATAAGATCAACAATCATGCTGACTTGACAAGTATTATATAGTCCAAAAATAATAATAACAAAACTACTTCTCATCCATTTCCCATAGGCGTACCTATACCAACTAGTACACAGAACAATTGTTCACTGAGGCTTTTAACAACCCCGTTGCAGTTTTTGTTTACCTCCAACAGCTTCAACTGCAACTCCTATTTCCAAAATGAGTGTCTACTCCACCATGTTCTTGTCAAACTGCTTCTATCTCAACAATTTTCTTAATTCAACCTCTTATAGTATTATTACAAGGGACTTTCCGGGATTTGAAATTTCCAGAACTGGCGTCAATCCCAGAAAGAATCACTTCTATCTTACAGGCTGAATAATGTTTGTTCTGTTTCCTGACATTTTCATGACAAAGTAATCTCTAAAGCTCTGCAAACAGTCAATACAGTTATGTGGTGGATGCTCGAGCAAAAAAATCATTCACGGCAAGATTAGCATCTCCATGCGCCACGGCATCTTCAGGTTCGGGCATGTATAAACTAGAAGAAGAGGCCTGCTGATTCCATATGATTGAGTAATAGAATACAAAAAATGATAACCAACAAGAATAAGCAATTAACTCGGCCAAGGCCAAGACATGAAAATGTGAATTTTTTAAACTCCTTGTACCACACAGAAGAAAATGTTCAGACAGACTTGAAAACAAGAATAAAAGGTTTGGTGCTTCAACCCCTACTATATATCACTAATTTTACTTTCAAATCATAAGGTAGGTACTCCACAACCAACTCAAGTGTCAGGCATCAGCTTTAGAAAGCGAAGTAACTGCCAGTAGGACGTAGGCAAGGAAAATTCACCGAACCCATAACTTGTGGGGAGTTGGAGCAGTTTTAAACAATGGTAAAATTTACACTTCATAATGCGCCACTCTTTCTAAGAAGAACTATAGTGAAAAGCACTATATCTAAATGTATGACGTCTATAACAATATTTCGAAGTCACTTTTCATGACCGAATACAATTTAGTTGTTAACAACTATGTCCGGTACCTTATATTATATCCAAGTCACTTTTCATGACTGAATACATTTTAGTTGTTACCAACTATGTCGGGTACCATAACTAAAAGTAAAACTGTTTAAACTTTCACATGTACAAGTAAATGATTTATTTCTAGATTCTACCACAATACACAACACATACCAAGTTATGAAAGAGTACAATTTGGTGCATCTTGCGAAACTCTCCAAGTGCAATTTGTAAAACATTAATTGACTAGAGACAAAAAAAACAAAGTGCTCAACAGAAGTAATGAGCAGAAATACCAATAGATATTGTGGCATAAAGAAACCCAGCAGTTTTGTGAAAACATAACCTTTAAGAGGATTTACCAGGAGAACAAATTCAACCCATCATCTTAATGATCAGAAATACCAAAAGATATCGTGGGATAAAGAAACCTAAAAGATCACCATTTTCGTGAAAAAATAATCTTCAAGAGGATTTACCAGCAAAAGAAATTCAACCCATCCTCTTAATTTTAAAGATAGATTCTGATAGTAAGTAGCTTTTTGACTCTTGGAAATGAATTTCAAATTTTGAAAATAAAACATTTATCATAACCTGCATTTTGTTTTCTTTGCCATTTATATTTTGCTGCTGAGTGAAATCGCAATCATAAAAGCAAAAATAGTAACCAATTGCAAAGGCGGTCTTTCATCTGATAAAGCAGGTTGAAGTCATACCTTGGCATCAAGTTGCATTTCTCCGTCGTTATCTGAAACCAAACATGCACCATGTGCCTTTAACCATTCTATACAATCATCTAATCCATCAGCATTTCTCTCTTCACCTCCTTCAGCTGTAGGCAAACTGCTAAAGCCCAGAGCATGTGCAATATATGAAGCAGGGACTGTAGGGCGATATGCACGGGCCATGCACTGCACTGCCTGAAACCGCATCTTTTCTACATAAAGGTCTGCATATGAATGAAAACTGAATCAAATCAACTTTACCATAGCAAAACTGATTATGATAATGATATCATTCACAAAATATACCCACCCATCAGGTAGGTGTTCAAGTTAGGAGCTGATTTATAAAGCCTGAAGAACAGGACATAATTTCCCGCATTAACTGCTTGTCTAACAGCAAGTGCATGCTTCACAGCTTCATCCCTTCTTCCTTCACTTGACAATCTGAGATATCATGGGATTCAGTGAGGCATTTCACAAAATTTATGAGATCGAATTTAGCATCACTATGAAATAAATGAGTGATTCTGGAAAATGAAAACACGGCACAGTAGGCAGCAGCTTAGTATTAAAGGGACACACAAGAATTGGTGCAGAAAAATAAAATGGCAAGTACATACTTGTGTATAGAAAAGTGTAAATCACAAAACAAATGGAAAAGCTAACGCAACCAATAAATTCTTTCAAGATCATAGCTATAGTTGAAACCACGAAAACATTTTTCCATGCAATTTTTGTCACTTACAATATCAATGGCTCCACAATACAGAAAAACTGAACTCATTTTAAACAAATAAATTCTAATTTTATAAACATGTCAGACATGGCTATGTTTTGCCATCAAACCTAGAATATTATTATTCATAACTTAACTAAATTCTGAACTTCCTAGATTGAGCTTTATGATAGAGAATAATTTCATCACTACTATAGATATAAACTTACTCAACTTGGAGAAAGCTGATATAGCTTCAGAGCTTCTACAGAACTTTAATTGCCAACATTATCATATATCAAGCAAGCCTATCTATACAAGGAAGCAAAACAGCCAGCTTATCAAAGATTAATGTATCAACATATGTAGTTAATCTTTCGAGAGTTACAAAGTTAACCATTTCATAAACAGCCAAATTCCAGAAAAAATTAATCTGATTATGGTTCTAGTAATAGTATGAAGTACCAGTAATAAATGGCATGCACAACCAGTTCATTCTCAAAGTGGACTAAAAGAAAATCAAAACATAATACATCCAAGAAAAGTCATATACATGCATCACAAACCTTGCCATTGACAACAAAAGCTCCCTCTTATTGTTAGAGATCAGGATTACACTAAGCAAGGTGTAAGCTGAAAATTCAGTGTGGCATCCCGCAATTCCTTCACCATACAGAAATTTCAGCTGTGATTGGCACTGCAAAACAACCACATCCAACTGTTAATAGCCTATTCAATAGGAGCTTCAGACAAAGATGTGCATGCGTAGTTGAATTTTTATTTTAAAGATCCAATTAACAATAACAGAAGAAATTGATTGAAATATTATAGCATAATAAAACACCTGAAGCATCAACATAATGAGAAAAAACTATTTATAAATGTTATGGTCTTTTTATGGTCATCTGTTAGCATATATAACTTCTCAATATTACATTATGCAAGGGGAGTGTACCAGATCTGCAATATAATGAGAAAAAAACTATTTATAAATGTTAAAGTGGTTATGTTTTAGACAAGACAGCTTTTCCGATGCCAATACATTAGCACTTGCTTACTTGCTTCCTTCCACTACCATGTTTGACTAGAGATGCTAGTGGAAGTATCAAAAAAAAAATCTCAAAATGAAAGCCTAAAAAGGGACTATGTAGAGTGTCCAAACCCAAAGCATAACAATAGATTGATTGATTCTATCTTCCTTTTGCTGCTGTTTTCCATTATAAGATGCATTTTTTTATTGATAAAAATGAAATACCAGAACTTAGCAGCGCTAACTATACCTGTTCAAGATTGTTATACAAGACAGCAACCAAATGAAAATATAAATAGGATAAACAAACCTGATTATACTCCGGCAAGTCACCAAATTCAAGAGCTAATCGCGCATGAGTTTCATACACCTAAACACAAAACAATAAATCATCACTTATTCGACAGTATCATATGTATAAATATAAAGCAGAACTTTAACAGTGAGGACATCTCCGAACATTTTATTCTTCTCGTGCCAATTTTTTATTAAACAGTGGCTCTTGTAAGCGAATTATTAGCATGGGGAACCTCATACCTTCACGGTTAACTCATTGCGTATTCTTTGCACAGTCAGATCTTGACGTATAGATTTCAATTGATCACATTTGTAAAGGTAGTTCTTTTCAGAATTCTGAACCATAAGCAGTGCTTTCTCTAAAACTTCCTCTGGTCGCACCTGCAAGCAGACACAACAAGTTTACATGGTTGAACCTTAAGACATCAACAGTTTATGTAACAATCACTCAAGGTTCAAGACAATGCTATGACGATAATTACAGTGGATGGATCCGGTGCTGAAGTAAGCCGTAGATAGCGTTTCTCAATTTCTTGGCAAGTTCCTTTGACAGTAAGGGCATCCCAATCAATATCTTCAACAGCCCTAGAACTGTTATCATCAAAAGTTTTGCTGGGAACTAATGCAGTAGCTTTTCTAGAGCCTGTATTTGCAGATCCAGCAGTTTTCACTCGATTATTATCTACTTGCACTCTTTGCCCATTCACTTTCTCAAAACGCTTAGAGCGGCTTTCACGCTTCTTCCTTTCTTCTGGTGAACTAGCTAGTGCCATTGCCCCCGAGTAATATGCCGCCAATCCCTTTTCCTGATCACTATCACTAGATGCATCCCCACTTTCAGGATTTTGTTTACCAAACCGCTGCCTCTTGAAAGGCCTTTGTGCACTTTTACTGTGTGTGGGTGATTCAAAGAAAGGAAACTTGCTACTGCCACTCTCCTTGTTTTCAGCTTTTGCACCACCAAACTGCATATCATATGCGAAAAACAGATTGACAATCATTAAACAAAGGAAAAGGTGGAAAGGCTCAACTTAGTCTACTACAAGAACACGGTAATCAGGAGTTCTATTTTTCAGAAGTAGAAAGTAGATATTAAAGACCCAAAGTAAGCACGAAAATTATGATGAGACAATAGAGAAATACACACTTTCTTGTCTCTCCCATTAAAATGAGCCCAACCAGCAAATTTCATGGGATTATGATTGGTTGAAGTGGCATTGTCAACAGATTTCTCCTCTGACATAGGTTCCCACCTACTCTTTGTTCGCCTACTAGGACTTCTTTTCAATTTGGGTAACAAAGAGACAGGTACTTCACCCAAACTTCTGCAGGAAGACAAGCCATTAGGCATCAGCTAACAGAATGGTGTTTGTCAAATAATCAAATTAGTATAATCATCCCAGAGAGAACTGCGAAGATAGGTAACTTTTAGCTGGTGAACAAAATAAGGTTGCATTTTTTTTTAAGACAATGAGGTATGAACATGTTGAAATGAATAACAAGAACTACAGAAACAATACCACAGCAATTTATCACTCATTTTGAGAGAACAAAAATGTAAAATGTAATCCTTGTGGGACCAACACCAAAACCAATTCGCAATTCATATTGGCCCAGGAATACCGCACAGGCCACGAGGAAGCAGAATCATTTCAAAAATAAAAAAAATCCCTTTGTGTCAAGAAAGGAAAAGAAAAAAAGACTCACATCGCTGAAAACTAGAAATCTCCTTTTTGGCAGAAAAGTAAGATGAAAGATGTGTATCAGACATGCTGCAATTTCCCACCCCTCTCTTCTCAAAAACTGACATAGTAAGGGAACCGATTTTTTCAAATATAACTAACTGGAAACAGATTTTCAACATCGTATTACCATAGATAAAAACATAAAGCTCCACCTTTAAGACATTTTGGGTATGACAATATATAGACATCACCAACATGTTTGAGCCTTTCCAATACTTCCCGATTTAGATCCTAGCACACTGACAGACAGTGTCACAAACTCAAGGTGGCTATTAGTAAATTCAACAGGATAAGTTAAATGAGTGATATATTACATAGGCTTTGAAGTGCATCTCTTGAGGATAATAAGTAGAAGAATTAAACAGGATTTTATGGAATTTTTTTCCTTTTACTATTGAAAGACAATAAATACAAAATTGTAATCAAGATCACTAGAAGTCTAAAACCACATTCACTCAAGATGGTGAGTGAGAAGTTAATTTGTCAAGTCATACCAGCAAGCATGACAGTGCAACAAAGTACGGTCTTTACCACAGTTGAGATGGCACACAAAGATTGTGGTTTTATTTACTAGACAACAGACAAATGTCAGAGATTAGTGATCACCATCAACTCTTACACATATATCAAGTGTTCTAAACGATGGTCAAAGACTCCCAGCCTAAAAACTAAATAAGTAATGAAAGTGGAAGCTCAGTTCTCCCTCAGCCAGAATTATGTCCGAGGGATAGGATATGGAAAATAGATGCAATCAAAACCGATAAACATGTACTCTTGATCACATGCTAATATAATCCTAGTAGCAAAAGGAAAGAGAGAAGGCTTTATCTAAGAATGGGCCGAAACATAGTGCACAGATGGAAGTGTGCGATTCTTTATCCTGCATTGATTAGGATCATAAAGTTGATGTATGATAGTAAAAAGTCTAGCACCAGACAGGTTATCATACATTTGGCATCTTTTCTTTCAAAACAAAATTGGCAAGAAAAATACAAATGGACCATCGGCTAATAATAGCACAAACTCACGCTAACAACACTAAATGCTTTTATTTTTTGCTATAGGGCTTGTCAGAGTCAACTTTGAAGCAGCCCAAGAATCAACTATGATACAAATCAGCTCAAGACCTTTTCTGCCATATCATGTCCCACATCACAAGCTCACATACAATAGGTTCACACTTGATCAGTTTTTTTATTAATTTGTGTTCTTCAATTACAGTTTCATGTTCGTACTATTATTGGCCAATGACAACATAATTATTTATTTATTTATTATACTTGACCTGATGACCATTTTTCTGCTTTAAACAAAATCACTTCTATAAAGAGCACTTAGCATTGTAATCCATTTTACTCTAATTTTTAAGAAAAAAATCTCGTCAAACTAAAACAAAAGAATCAGCAAAACATTATGCACAAGCACATGATTAAAAATTGCAGATATAAAAAGCGCAACAAGGGAAGGGTGGAGAGTCATACTCCTCGTTTGAAGCATCTGGTACTCGAAATAGTGGTTCCATATCCCAATCCCGTGAATGAAGTGTACCATCTGCAGTAGCCTTGGTGATCATCTGAAGGACAATATTATTTAACTATTATACAGTAAATAAAAAATTTTTGGAGACATTAGATGTACCAAATCACAACAAAAAAATTGTATCACTTATTGTCTTTTAGTAACAAATAAGCCCCTAAAAGGCATACAGTTGAAAAGTTGAATAAACTAAAAATTCTTCTGTGTTCACCCTTCTTATTACTTCAGCCCCATTTCATTTCAAATCTTTCTTATAAATGCAGAAATCCTGATAGGTCTAAATAGGCTTGCACCAAAAACTTCCAAGTGAAAAGATAGCGAATTGAGGGCCTATTTGGTACGTGTCGTATGACTACAATCTCGGAAATCAGGTTAGAATGAGGAATAGGTCGAAATGAGCCATTATTGTTGGTTGGTATCCGTATGTGACTGTAATAGGTCATTAAGCCGTGTTGTTTGGTTGGATTTGAAATATGGGCTAAGGAATCAAATCTTATTTGATGTTTGGTGCCGCTTTTCTTGACAGACTAACAGATAGCAAAAGACCCTCTTTTTCATTGCAAGTTTAAAAAACAGAAGGCTCAGATTTGGAACACACAAATTTGGGGAAAAACTGAAGATCAAAGTCATGAAACTACGATGAGAACATGGAAATATATTATCTGCCTACACAAGAACACGTGAGGCAAAAACCAAAAGAATCAATTTGCCAATAAACTAGTCACTGAACCAAAATATTTTCGTTCACAATGATCAATTGATCATCCATTTCCAAAATTCAAGATCTCAAGCAAAAGCATTGATCGAAGCAGATATTGACTGGCTCAAAGGAAAAGGAGACAAGTCATCAAACTTAACAGAGGATCCTTTGATTGCATAAACTGGGAATGTCGAGTTGTCGACACTCGAGAATCTTGTGATCCTAGAAACAGAGGTGAACTGATTTTAAAAGAGAGAAAGGAGTAAACAATAGGGAAGGATCGATACTGTAAGAACTGGGTATGAGATTTAGTTACGAGGGTGGGAATGGCTCGTTTCCAGGTATCAAAATGATATCCATTAGAGGATATACCGACCACAGGTTTGGTTTGGCTCATTTCATAATCGATTCCTCATTCCCGTGTATCACACAAAAGGGGCCCAGATTCAGACAAGACTCCATATGGACTAGCATGCAGATACCTCAAAATTTAAGAAATCACTTAAATCCCAATTCCATTCCGCAGGATCAGCACATATTTTAAGCTCACAGCACAGACACCAAATATTCAATGATAGCAGAAGTAGGCCAATTTACCTCTTTCATAATCTCTTGAGAGGCCGCCATCTGTTTTTCTCCCTTGCAACGAGCTAAAGCTCTTTCCACATATCCACGAAGTGATGCTGGAAAGACCCCGGGCTAAAACAGAAGAAACGCGTGAGGAACAAAAAAATCACTGTTCAAATTCAGAACAAAAGGAAGATACTATACTCTTTCTCAACAGCTGGAGGTTCAAGACAAAGATTGAACATACAAGGAAATTAGAGAGAAGTCAAAAAAAAAAAGTATAAAGCATCAGAGGAAAAAATGCAACCACCTTGAGGACAGTATCAGAACCAGGACTAGATGGCATCTTCTCACTTGGCTTAGATATAGAGACACTAACATAAGCAGGCTTTACTGATGCACTACTTGTACAGTGATCCTTATCGGGCTTTGTTAAACCAAGTGCTAAATTTGAAGCAATTCTTGGATTTGTTGGAATCTGCATTTTGCTTACCCTGCGTGTATCTGTAGATTGTAGAGGTTGCAAGGGTTGATGAGTAATTGCAGTTACCTGATTTGCACCATGGAAAGGGGGGAGATGGCCCTGTGGTCCTGCACTCTGCTGCGGCACCTGAACACCAATAAATGAAGTGTTTGCACTAGGAGGCTGCTGATAGTTTGCCTGGTTTGGGTAGCTTTGACTTCCTTGGGGCCAGTAGCTATCATGGATGCCAACTGCCACACCAGTCTATCATGAGGGAAACAGACAGGACAAAACAATTAGTTAGAACTTATGAGAAGCCTGACCAACGATTCTTCTCATGTAAAATCATATGGCGTCAAAACATACACACATTTCAGTTACCTTGACAGGACTGACACTTGAAACACAGATAGAATGTCAAGAGAAATACATCAGCAATGTCCAAATAATGATGATGAGAATATAAATTGAAGTATTAACCCTTCCTAGACTAAGAGCCTGAAATTCCTAGGGTTAGGCATAAGCTGGTCTAGGTGACAAGGGTGTCCGAAAAACATAGTATTAACTATAAGATACTTAAATGAATTGGGATACTGAAGTATCATCGCCGTTTCACAGGGACAAAGTTTAACGATTCAGTATTTGCCAGCAGCAACTCTGTAGATGATATACAAAACAGAAATTCTGAGCCAAATACAGCATCCAGATGGATTTGGAAAGTATAGGGGGTCCACGTCAAGCCTTGCTCAAAGTGGAAAATCTTCCGAATACTCCCTACAAGATCCGACAATAACCATACAGGTTACCAACCTCTTGATATGATACGGCACAATGCTTCTGTCAAGCATCCATGAGAAAAAATCAGGCCATGAGACTATATACACCGGAAGAATGGAAGATGATGAAGCAGGTGAAGGTATGGCAAGCCTTAAGGCTGTGGTTTCAGACGTTTGTTAGATCAAGCTTAGGGAGATTAGTAAGGAATATTCATACATTTCAGCTACCCAGAAATATATTATCGCGCAAGGGTCATAGCCTCTTGACCGCTTTGAGCATTTAGATGCAAAAAAAAGTTCCATAAATCATGCATTTTGCTTTATAATGCAACTCTACAACATGCTTGTTTGAATGACGGTCTTAAAATCTGATTTTAAAATAAAAGCATGATAAATGCTTTTGAAGGGAAACACATACAGGTTTCTCTCTCCTTCCACCAGTGACAACTTTCTTCCTTCTCTCCCATCCGCTTTGAGATGAAGTTCAACCGACGATCCTTCATCGGGTCATCATCGGTGGTACCAAGTTGACTACACCCTCCCTCCTCTTCGTCCTCAGGCAATCACAAGCCCCAAATCCCCTCTTCTGTGCACAACCAACCGGATTTGATGTCCTTTCAATAAATCGGTCTTCCTTGACTACCCCCTTCTTCGATTCAGATGTGTAAACACCTGATATGGTCAGTACACCCCCTTATTGTTCTTATAGTCGGGTCATGAACTATCCAGACTACATGTGTGGGTAACTTTGATGGGTTCTAATCTAGGGTTTAATGGGGCAAATTATCAGAGTGGGAGGATGAGAAATGAAACGGAAAGGTAATATTATATTCATTTCTTAACTTAAAACATAAAATTAAATTGGACCTGACCAAACACCCATCACCAATACAATAGTACATGATTTATAACAATCAAATATAGCATCAATAACACATTTTTTTCAAACAAAACAACTTAAAACATGGTAACATTATACTGCACTGCATTCAACAGGCGCTTAGACTCAACTCATTGCCTAGTGAAAGATTTGACCGTGAGTTTCCCATGGATGCCCCCAAGTTATGTGTTCTAGTGAGAGCTTGCGAGTGTTTTTTTGTTTCCCAATTTTAGGCTCTTTCAACTTCTCTTAGCATGAACAATGTCAAAGAAGTCCAACTTATTTTTTATTAAATTTACTGTAACTGGCACCTACTTCTACTAAAAACAAACTCCCTTTTTGCCAAATCAAAGATCAAAGGGAAGTGAAAGTAAGAGAGGTAGTGAATGTGTTATAAGAGCTGCTCCCATCAACCCAATAACAACATGAACACCAATATGACGGATCTTCTAAATTTATACTGTAATATGACTATCACATTTCCTTTTCCTCCTAATAAGGAGACTATTATTGGGGGGCGTCCTACATAATGACTCCTTTTGGTTGGACGGACAGAACTTTCGAAAAAAACTATTTCCCCCATATTCATCAATAGGAAAATGGACTTGCCACTTGCCCATTCAGTGTTCGGTTGAAATTAACCATACAGAAAACATTCAGAAACATTGCACAACCAATTGAATAAAAAATAATACACCTTTCAAGCAGAGAATCCTGAAATTAGAGGTCATAGACTATTGCTAGCAATCTAATGAAAACAAATAGGCAGTTCAAATCAAAGATTTTTCTGACAAGGATGAATCAATAATGTTCTCAGAGAAAACATATACTGGCCAAACTATTCATGGAACTAATGCACGGCATATCCTCTATTAACAAGCATTTTTAGTGCTAATTCAGCAAGGTATGACCAACATAAAAGTTCGTCCAATTTGTTGAAAAATAAGAAAATCCATACCTGAACTGCTGAAGTAGAAGATACGGTGTCTGGCTTCCAAGACGGGATATAGGGCGGTTGTGGTTGGCTAACTGGAGGTGTATATCCAGTAGACACACCTGGGATAGGGCAAGTCAAAGTAGATGTACTAGTGACAGTTTTATGTTCTGTTCCAGGAGCACATGTAACTTCAGTCTGGCTGTAATAGTCAGCCCATTGCTTGTATTGTTGCTGGTAATCCACCACAGTTGGTGCAACAGAGCTAGAACTGTAAGCACTGCCTGAATCTTGACTGTAGGTAGGATGTTGCTCACTGTAATTTGTGTAGTTTCCTTGAGGCCACAAGTTAGTCTGGCTGGTGTAACTATTTTCTGTGTAACCTCCAAATGTCTGATAATGACCAGGATTGTAGTAAGTGCTTGAATAACTTGGAGTACCAGCATAAGACCCTGTATTCTGAAATGAGGAAATAGGCTGGTAAGGAGCACCTGTGTTTTGATAGCCTACTGCAGGTTGAGAGTAGGGTTGAGTTGGTTGTTGCTGATAACCATTATAGTAGCCCGAGTACCCTGTGTTGCTATAACTGTATGAACTGGAAGAAGCTGAGTATGTTGAATTGGTGGGATATGCTTGTGATGTTAAATCCGGTACCGATGTAGGTGGCACATAGCTGACGGAAGCTGCATTTGCTCCATCTTGAACATTTGTTGCATGCGTCTCCTTGTGAGGATTATATTGGTAGTTCAAATTAGAATAACTTCCATTCGGTGTCTGACTCTCAGCAGCTTGTTGAGGCCATGAAGCAGCCACTGAACCGGAATTTGATGGGTAATAGTGAAATGTATGTCCTTGGCTCACAGTAGCCTGATTTTGGGACAAAAAATAATATTAATTCAACACATTCACATTTTAACATATCCAAATCATCATTGATACAGATAATTTAGCATCTGGAAATAATTGCTTCAAGCATCAGGAAAATCATAATATAAAACCAGACAATGGACTCCTCTTTCTAGGTAACATAAGAGGAAAATAGAAGAGAAGTGATAGGATCTCGAATGGAAGAAAACATAGAAACACCGCGCAAACAAATAAAACGGGAAAGTGTTATCCTCTTTTAAAAATATTTTCTGATTATCCATAGGATATAGATTATGGAGCTTATCCAAACAGAAACCAATCCAAAAACATTATAAAAAAAAATGTAAGAGAACAGATCATGAATATGAACATAATTGGTCAACATCAATCCCACCCTATAGCGGGCATAATTCAGAAAAGACCACACATTGATCCTTTTCACTTTCACTGTCCAAAATTCAAACCTTTGGCTCTCTGCCCCCTCCCCTTCAACCAAAACCCTTCAGCGGAAGCAAACAGAATATAACAAGACTCAAGAGGAGAACTACTGAAACAGCACTAAGATATGGGTCACATCATTAAGTAGGGTGCATGAGTGTAGGAGGCTGCAAAAGGCATATTTGGTAGCTAGGTTTCATCAAGGGTCAAACAACAATTACTGGCAAATATGGCATTAAACAGAAGAAAAAAAAATCATAGCAATTGAAGGCAGTCAAAGGAAAGTTTCAAGGCACAGATGCCGAGATGGTAGTTAGGTTCAATGTGAGCGTCAACCAAGCAAAAAAATAGTCAACGCCACCAAGCATAAAGATCTTCGTCTAAAATCTGAAGGCGGTGAGTCATTGGGGGTAGGAAGTTTGGCTACACACACTTCCTTTCCTTCCTCCTAAGACTAAAATCCTTTAGATTTCAGATGGAGCAAAGTTAACATAACAAGACTCAAGAGGTAAGCTATTAAAATAGCATCAAGCCAATATGGGCCATGTCATAAGGTGGATATGGTGTATAGGAGACTGGTAAAGGCATATTTGGTAGCTAGGTTTCACAAAGTGTCAAACAACAACTATCAACAAATCTGCCTTTAAAAAACAGAAAACCATATCATCTGAAAGCCGTCAAGGAAATAGTTGGTAGTTAGGTGCAGTCGAGTGTCAAACCATCCACCACCAGGCATGAATATCTTTGCGCAAAGGCGGTAAACCGGTGAGGATAGAAGTTTATTTAAGGAATATTATGGCAACTAGCTGTAGGATGATTTAATATCGAGTTCCGACTAATTGATCACATTAAACAGCATCAATCAGAGCATTTATTTCAAGAATTTTCCACTACATCCTTATTTTGGAAAGAAAGAAAGGTTCTTCGTGGGTTTCAGTGTTTCACAATGGTACTCGGTTTCAAAAGCCAATAATCAAACACCGAAACAGCATGAGCATTTAGGTTTTAATATTCAAGTAACAAGATAAATATTGCCATATGTGATGATTAATCTGAAGACGGGGAAAAAACACAATAAAAGGGAACACCGAAGATACCTCGTGCAAGTTGGGGTCAGCTTGAGCAATCGTTTGAGCACCTGCTCCTCCTTGGAGCGCCATATTCTTAACGTTACCTGAATCATCCATCCAATCAAGCAAAGAAAATGAAAATCAGATTTACGGCAAATCAAGTTAGGAGGTTTATAAACCCTAAAATTGAAAAAATATGCGAATCAAACAATGGCAAACCTTCAAGAAAGGAGGCGACGGTTGAGAAATCCGAGCGAATCGAGAGACACAAGGAACGAAGCAGAGAGTTGGGACCAGGCAACAAAAACAATCAAACAAAATCAAGACAATATAGCAATACAGATACGTTTTGGACGGAACTGCAAAGACAAAGTGAAATTAAAAGTAGTAGAAATCAATAGAAAAGAGGGGTGATAACAGAGGAAAGGCAGACAAGAGAGGGAAGGAGGGATAGAGGAGGAGGAGATTTGCAAGTGTGTAAATCGTGTTTGGGGTTTCAGAACCAGGCTCTACAATTAAGCTTGACAGATTGTTGCCTTGTTGGGCTGGGGGTCGGTCGGTAAGGGTTATCAAAACTTCAACCCTATAATTAGGTCAATTTACACAAAACAATCCTCTATTTTATAAATTGCAAACTGCCTATTACTTTATATTTTGTTTCTAACTCCACTTATAGTATATACCTGAATAAATATGGCTAGGGTATAAAGAGTGTTTGGATTATCATGCATCAAGGATTTGGGGTCATCTGGTTTCAATTGTAAAAACGGAAATAAAATAGAAATTCTAGTCCACTTAAATGTCAATGTTCGTTCATAAAATTAATTTATAGGTGAATGATTTCTCATTTTCAACGTAAAATGTATATCTTTTTCTCATTTTGTTTTCTATAGTTTTCAAAATTAATCAAATTTTTATCTAATTATTTTAAACCACGAGGAATGATTTCAAAAAAATTCATAAACAATAGTATATATATGTATATATATATATATGGACTATATCCATTTTCATTTTGTTTCCGCAGATGCAACCAAACGGAGGATAATGTATTATTTTGTTGTATTTTAGAGATTTTTTTCACTACAAAAAAAAGAAGAAACACTTCCGATCTTTTATTCTTCTCCCTCCCTCCCTCCAAACATGCTATCTACATGAACTTCTAGATCAAGGATCATGTGAGTGTCGAGGAATGCCCTTTTGGATGTTGTCACCACGAAAAGCTTCGAGCCTTGAGCAACCGACCGATATACCTCTATCTCCGGCCATCGAGATATTTCGGTCATAAAGTGTTTCACTTTAAGTCTGGTGTATGTGTTTACCTTAATTTCCCCCTTTATTTTGCATTCTAGTGAAAAGCACAATTTCGTTTGATATAAAACAAAACCCTAAATTGTAATTTTGATTCGGTTTATTTTGATGTGTCGGTGAAATTGTGACTTTGCAATCTTATATAATATTTGTTTGGTTAGATAGTGAAATCGGGTCTTGGATGGTTTCTACTCGATCCCCGGACATGCGGCCTCGGATGGCGTTGGCACGATCATCGTCCTTGTACTCAATGACCGTCTCACCAACACGATAGATGAAGTTGGTAGTGGTAGGTAATAAACGACGCCAAAAATCAGTGGGTACGGGCAACACTGACTACACAGGGATAACACATTGTATTGCATAGTTGTTATCGGCACGAATGGGGCTCCAATATGCTTTGGAAGGGGATTATCAAGGTGACGATTGAGATGGGCTTGTGTTTAGCGGTGGAACACTTTAATAAGGACACAAAGAAGCGTGAAAGTCGTGATTCTTGCGTAACAATAACAAACAACATATAATTATCCATCGAACAGCTCATCGTATATGATATTAGAAGTTTACATGTGTTATTTAATTCCTTTTCTTTTAGGCATGTTAGTCTCAATGGTAACAATGTTGCCCGTGTAAAGGTGAGGAACAAATTTGTTCTAATATCATATAGTATGTCCATGTAAAGGCGAGGAACAAATTTTTTATTAGGTGATACCCCTAAGGTATCTTGGACCTAGTGGCTATGGATGATGGAAGTTCTCTAATTATTCTAATTATTAATTGTGTGTTTAGTAAAATTAGATTTGTAGTTGTGGTTTAAAATAGATACTTTTAGACTTGAGTTTTAAAACTATCGTAGATAATCTAAGTTTGTATTTAGTAAAATTTGAGTTGTAGGAGTTTCAAACATGGTAAAAATATATAAATGTCCCTAAAATTCCTCAAAATCTAGCTGTCGTTGTTCATGTTAAGAAGAAAATCCTTTTGTTAAAAGAGGAGAAATGAGATATTTTACTTGTCCCCAATTTTTTTTAATTTTTTTGAAAAAAAACACACTCGAGTGGAGAGGAGGAGGATATGGATAGTGAATTCATTTAGTTGTTGTTAAAAAAAAATGGTCATGTGAATATAAATTGATTTCTCCATCCTTCTTCTTCCTTGTATCACTCGATTCCTACTTTTTTATGTAAGAATGGGTTTCTTCATTCCCCTTCTTTTTCTTCGTACCACACAATTCCTAGTCAATTGCACTTGAATGGTGTTGTTTAGGGGAGAGTAGAAGATTTCATTGAATGGTATAATTCAGAGGAGAACAGAAGATTTCAATAATGACGATGAATATGAAAATTGTTGGATCTTAGATCGTTAGTAGACTTCAACTCTTCACTCAACTTTATTGATAGTTTGGCCGAATTATACACTTCTCAATCCTAGTATTTCATAAGACTCCTCCGTTTTAAATATCCAAAACAATCCTCTAAAGTTCTTCTCTTTACTTCACCCCGTCTTTGTCTTCAACTTCACTCCGTTTGCGTGTTTGTCCGAAAACTTGATTCATAAAGAGTTAACCCGACTATAACAAACCATTCATCCAAAGCAATAAGAAACATTGCCTTGAAAGCGTTAGATTTTAGGTTGCGGACCTTTGTGTTCTTGAGACGTCATTGTAAAAGAGCATAGGTTAAGAAATATTCATCCAAAGTGTTTCATTCTTGTACATGTCGCGTGAGATTTCATTATATCCTAAGTCCATATGTATAAATAATGATCTTGAATCCTTTGAATTACATATTTCTCCCATTTGAACTTGTTTTTTTTCTTTGTTTGCTTTTGACTTTCAATCAATTCTGATAATTGATTGCGAGTCCACAAAATCCTTCAAAACCTTTTTGATCCTTCGTCCCTTTCTTTTCCAATCTCCTCTCATTCTAGATTTATACAATTATTGATCAATTTCATAGTCAGTCTAGCTTAGTCCCTGAGATCGACTCCGGAATACTTTTTCATTGCTGCATCCGATCCATACAATGTGGGTTCGCTGCATTGAGTATATATACATAATCATAAATTTAAAGTAGGCTCGTCGTTGTTGTAGCACTTCGTTAAATAAGGCGAACAATAATGAACAGTGCGAGTTGTTATGAAATGTAAATAAATAAATATTATTTTAGTAACGTATACGCAATATTTTTTTTTCCTTAAGTAACAAGTAAGATAAATATGGATAATTTAAACAATTTATAAATAAGTATAAACTTGTTTATGGTTTATGCTTAAGTTGGTTATAAAAATATAATTAAATTATAAGAAAAGAATGTTTATAAGGGCAATTTAGATAAGTAAGATAGATTAGGACAAGTTAATCTTATATCCATAACTATATAGATAAGGTAGTAAATAAATAAGAAAACTTAGGTAATTATAAATTGTTTTAGGGGCTAGTTCATGGTTAAATTGGAGAAATGGGTCTAAAGTTAAATTTTGGTTTAAATAGACCTATAGCCTTGCTGAATAAGTAGTATAGGATTGCTGAATAGGCAAGTGAATCTTTTGACATTTTGTTTTACGTAAATTACTATACTTACACGTATAAGAGTGAGCAATTTTAACTCTTCCTCCTGCAGTAATATAAAAGGGGAGGCTTTGGATCAAAGTTTGTAAACACAAACACAATACGTTCATTAAACGTAGTAGAAAAGATATACTAACTCAGTAATATATCGGGTGAAATGCGTCTACGTTACGAGAAGGCAAGTGGGTTATAGTTATTTTAAATAACTATCGTACCTATTCGATCGAAATATATATATATATATATTAATCGAGATAGCTATAGTTAAATTACACGTATATATTATCGTATTGTATTAATTGGTATGTTGTTGATTTTTAGCGGTTATTTGGATAATGGACGAACCGATGAAAATGTGAAATACGGGTACGGAGATTATGGGTAAATAATAATGTCAGCTTGATAATATTATTAGAAATGTCCGTTGGGGCTTAATGGACCCCGAGAATTAGGTCGTCTAATTCCATCGCTACCGGTAAGCGAATTTAGGGAGTCAAGGACTTACCAAGAGGTTCTCCAAGACTTGCCCTTCGGTTGATTAACGGTTAAAATCAAACCTGGTATCCATGGTAAAATTGCTAGCGTAACGCTAACGCAATTAAGAGTGTTATTAGATCGATTAAACGTTGAAAAGCTAGTACGGTAACATTATGAATTCTATATGTTGTTCTAAATTAATAAGTATATTTTTTTTAGGCTAATCCAGCTTGCCAGTCTGCCAGATAGACTGACCCATTTTATTTTATTTGTTTTGGTTGGTTATCAACCTATTGACAGGTTAAGGTGAGTCGCAGATGGCGTTATGGTAGCGTACCAGGAGTTACACTTGATCACCTCTCACTCTAGCTCGGAAGCGAATAACTTTAAAAAAATTCAGTTACCGTTTTTTTTCCCTGTAAATTATAATCTTTATCAAGGCATGTGATATAAATATGTTTTTATATAACTCGTTGAAGTCTAAATTTTAGCCTGAGGCGGATTTCAAAAGTAGTAGAGAAACCGCTGGCGTTGTAGCATACCTAGATATTTAATAAAATTGGGGTGTTACAGTTTTGCTATCTTGTACGTTTCTATCATTCTTGATAGGGATTTATAGGTGTGTAAAATCAGCGAACAATTGTGATTGGTTGCACTTGGTTGCAATTAAGGAGTCAAACTATGAGGAATTGACATTAGAGTTTTTGAGCTCTTTTGTGTTTAAAGGTGGGAATGAAAGTGGATGTGTGAGGTTTAGACTTATGAACAATGACTATGAGATGTCTAAGGATGATTTTGGAGATCTATTTCACTTTTCACGTAGTAAATTGTCCACCTTTGATAGCAATGTGGATCAACGTGCATTCTGGCACGAGATTGCGAAACCTATGGGTTTAGCTAGTGAATGGAAGGCCGGAGAGGCCAAGTGCAAGTTTATTGTGAACTTGTCTTTCAGGCTGGCTCTTAGAGTTATGAGTGACATTCTTTTACCCAGGCGAGAGACACAACATCAGGTACTCTTGGGGGAGTTGTTTATGTTGTGGTGTATTTCCCGTAACCGTAACCCGGACTATGCCACATTGATGCTTGAGCACCTGAAAAAGGTGTCCAATAAGAGTTCTGGATATATTTGTGTTGGTGGTTTGATCACCCACATTGCTTTAAGACTTGGTATTGACCTTTCTGGGTTGACAGTGACGAACTTGCCTGTCGATGTGGGTAGACGACATCTTGTGCATAGAGATATTGATCCAAAAGGGTAGTCAACCCTTTAGAATAGTTATTCATTGGGATGAGAAGGTTTGGATTGAGTGGAAGAGTGAGTACACCATTAGAGATAAGAGATTCTGGAGGGAGGCTTTTGAGTCAGATATTTCTGAGGAGGAGCAGGCAAGGCAGCCGGATGATGAGGATGTTGCTCGTTGTGATGAGGATATGGAGCCTGCCGCTGAGGCAGATGATATTATGCATCCATCAAATACAGGTACCCCATCAGAGGATCCTGCATATTTTGTAAGAGCAAGAGAGGGGCCATTTTGTTACAGAGGGCATGTACAGTGACATGTATCGTCAGATGTTCGGGCGTTCCTACGACCCGAACAGCCTGCAGTTTCCACGTGATCCGCCATCTCCACCACAGTAGACGCGCCAGAGACCTGCATCATCATTTTTACATTGTGAGTATTGTTTTTATTCCTTCTTATTTTTCACATTGGGGACAATGTGAGATTTAAGTATGGGGTAGGATGCTTACAACATTTTTCAGCATATTTGTATTGCATTTGAACAATTTTCAGATATTGTCACACATTTCTTATTTGTCTTGCATTGGAAAAAAATGTGCTTATGTGCTTTCTAGTACTTGGTGGGACCTCTATGATGAAACTTGGTGTATGTTATTTGCTTTTGATTATTATTTTTGAGTTTGAATGAATTATGGAATTTGTAAGAATTGATTCCTTTATTTAAAATTTATATGATTGATGGGAATTTTTATGTTTAGTTGAATTGAAATTGATAGTTGAAGCTATGTGATGAGTTCTTGTACGTTGCATAGGAATGATTTAGGCAATTCAAGTTCTTCTTCTTCTCTATCTTATTCATGTTTAGCACCTCAAACATTGATCATATTTGCCTCCTTTGACCTATCCGGAAATTAGGAATTTGAAGTTTGAAGGTGTGTGCTAAAAAGAAAAAAGTTCTTATATGAAGAAGTTGAATGTGAATGTGTGAGATGTGATTTGAAAGCAAAAGCTTATGTAAGGATTGTTGGCTATGAGGATGAGTAACTCGACACCATTCACATATATAATCGGGTGTTTGTGTCTTGCCAAAATCTAATTAGTCTTAAAAAAGTTCCCTATGAGTTGATTTGGTATGTGCATTTTGGTGTGAGGTATGTAAAGGAAACTGAACACAAAGGTTTCGGTTTATTGTGCACCACTACCTTTCACTCAAGAAAGAAAAAGAAAAGAAAAATGCAAGAAAAGGTTGGATGTTGAAAAAGAATTCATTGTGTTCTTCTTCTTCCCGGATTACCACCACATTACCTATATCATCCTACCTTAAATAACGTTTCTACTGCCTCTTCATTCTTAAGTCCTTTTGATCTATGTATATATGTATTTGACTTAATGGCTTAAATTTGATTTTCTTGGATATTAGGCATTTTGAATTTCTATGATGATTATGAATTCCTTGTAAAGTTAGATTTTTCTTCACTTGTCTAATTTGTTTGAACTTATTGATAATATCTTTTTAGCCATATGACTACACCTTTGAGAGTGATCATGCATAGAAGCACAACACACCAAAAAGAGTTTTTCATACTTGTTTTGCATAGATAATTCATGTTATCTTGTCTTAGATTTACTACTTGCTTGAGGACAAGCAAGGATAAGTATGGGGTATTTTGATAACATGATTTATCGACCTAGTTTAGTTGATCATTTAGGTAGTTTTTCCCTTTCCGCATGCATGTTTTAGCCATAGTTTGTGTCTTTTATGCTTGTTTAGTGTAACTTTGCAAGTATTGATGTCTACACATGTTTTTGGTTATTTTGTAGGTATTTTGATGTGTTTTGGAGCTAAAACGATGCATTGAGGACTAAACCTCGGAGTGGACGTACGCATAGGAGATGTCATACGAGCATTGGAAAGGAGAAGAATGCGCATTTGGAGCAACCGAGACGAAGTGCCCGAGATTGAAGAGCATCTCGGTTGAGATCCACACATCTCGGCCGTGTTGGAAGCTACTACAGTAAAATCTCGGTCATCATCTCGGGTGACCAGTCCGAGATCCACATGACGCTGAAGTACGAAGTCGAAATCTCGGCCCCGACGTCGACCAATCTCGGTTGAGATCGATCCAGACTGAGATATTTCCCTGAGCGTCGATTCTTATTTTATTTCGGACTTTCAGCCCAACCCACGTCTCTCGACGGGTTTTAGGTTATAAAAGTAGAGTTCCGAAGGACGAAAAAAGGACGCTCACCAAAGAGAAGAGATCCCACCGAAGTGAAAAAGTTAGTCTTGTGTTAGTTCGAGAAAGGAGAATTCTTCTCCTACCTTTGTTCTTTGTTTCTTTTCATCATTGTTAGTTTTTAGTTTAGTTAGAGGAAGATCCAGTCTTTGGAGTTTGTAGAGAGTTTGTTTAAGAGTTTGTTAGAGTTGTTAGAGATTTCGCAAGTGGAAGATAGTTTGTTTTGAGATTCAATAAAGTTGGGTATTTTCTTCATTCCCTTTTCTTATTTCAATTGCATGTTTTCCTTTATCAATTTGAATTCAGTATTAGCCATGAGCTTTAGTGGCTAGAAACCTTTTGTGGTTCCAGGGTAGATAGAGATTTGTTTATACCTTGGACTATGATGGATTGAATTGTTCTTATATCTAGTTTGTGTAAATCGTTTTAAATCTTATGGAAAGGTTTGATTTTTGCAGGTTTAGACTCAATCTAAACCACCTTAACCTAAGTAGGAATTGAGTTGTAACTAAAATATTTCTATTTAAATACATAAGAAAACTTGTTCCTAGATAATAAAGGTTTAACCTTTATTGAATATAGTGTGTCATTATTCCTTCATTTGAGGCAATAATTCATGAGACGTAATTGTAAAAGGTTATTGTGTTTCCTTGATTGAAAGAATAAGGTTTGTTTATATATTTCTCCCTCATTACCTTGAAAGCTATAGGTTTTAGGTTGCGGACCTTTATGTTTTTGAGACGTCACTGTAAAAGAAGAGCATATGTTAAGAAACATTCATTCTAGGCATTTCATTCTTATACATGTCGCGTGAGATTTCTTATATCCTGAGTCCATATGTATAAATAATGATCTTGAATACCCGGAACTACATTTTTCTCTCATTTGAACTTGATCTTTTTATTTGTTTGCATTGACTTTCAATCAATTCAAATAATTGATTGCGAGTCCACGAAACCTCTTCAAACCTTTTGATCCTTCTTTCCTTTCTTTTCCAATCTCTTTCTCATTCTAGATTTGTACTATTCTAGATCAATTTCATCATCAATCTAACATAGTCCTTGAGATTGATTTTGAATACTTGCTCATTGCTACATCCAATCCATACATTGTGGGTTCGCTGCATTTAGTAGATATCACGGAAATCTTATATATATTAAAGCGGACGCACTTATTACCACGTGTCGCCGCCAGGATTTTCCGTTCGTCAAAACTTTTTTTATTAAGCAATCTATTCCATATTTTTAAATTAAAAATTTTAACAAATAATTTGATTTTGATTTTTTTATATTTTAAATCCCTTCTTTTCTTTTTCAGAAAGATACGGACATTTTGCAGATGTCCAAAATCTGATATTAGTGCAACTTTTTATTTTTTTATTAAGTATTTTGATTTTTCTATATTTTAAATCCTTTCATTCTTTTTGTTTTTTTTTCCCAATGCTCGGTTGTTTTAAACATCACAAACCGGTTTTTAAACTTATAAAATCTTTTTTTTTAAATTTTAATATTTTCATAGAAGTTCCTTTTTCTTATTTTTACGCAGCAACTGATTTTTTTTTTTTAATTTTTCATTATATAATTATCATATGTTTTAACAAGATAATCGTGTAACATATCTCATCGAAATCGTATCTTTTTTGATATTAATCCTTTCTTTCCTTTTCTCTCAAAAAGATACGGACATTTTGCAGATGTCCAAAATTTGATATTAATACAACTTTTTATTTTTTTATTAAGTATTTTGATTTTTCTATATTTTAAATCCTTTCATTCTTTTTGTTTTTTTTTTCCCAATGCTCGGTTGTTTTAAACATCACAAACCGGTTTTTAAACTTATAAAATCTTTTTTAAAATTTTTTTAATATTTTCATAGAAGTTCCTTTTTTTCATTTTTACGCAACAACTGATTTTTTTTTTAAATTTTTCATTATATAATTATCATATATTTTAACAAGATAATCGTGTAACATATCTCATCGAAATCGTATCTTTTTCGATATTATCTCTTTGTTTCATATGAAGTCAGGTTTACTAATTCGTTGTTATCGTATCATATCTCAACAAATCAATTTTTTAAATTCCAAAATGTAAAATTAATTTATCTATATATTGATCATCATCGATGATGACCTTCATCCGTTCGAGCTCTCTTTTAGAGATTCCACATACGATTTTTTTTCTCATTCAATCTAATAGATGTATCGCATAATACCGAGGTTGTTGCTTTCGTTGAGAATTGTAAATAATAGCAAGTGCAAGAGAATTTGAATGTTCATCGGGTAGAATGGTCTTCATAATTTCTTTTTTTAAATTATACAACGATAGTTATATAATTTGAAATTTAAATGACGGATCTTTAAGAAAAACTTTACAAATTCCCTATGTCCTTTAAGAAATAGTGGTATGTAGAATAATGGTGGGAATTTGAGAACCGGCAACCTCTAAAAATTTTTAATTAGGAATTTAAAAAATATCAGATTTAAAAAATAAAATTCCTAATATTGATTGTTAATATATTTCCATTAACTAACTACGTATCTTGAAACAATACCTTATGCTATCTAGATTTTTTAATTAGATAACAAGATTTAAATAAAATATAAATGTTATTTTTTTATTCTATTTACAAAATCCTTTTGTGAGAAAATCTATCATATTAATCTTATATATTATAGAAGTAGCAATCTTTGTCACGTATCACACAGAAGAAGGCTAACTGCAACGTGTCACATCAGCATTTAACCACAACCCATCAAAATCTTAATTAAGTTTCTTCTTTAAAAAAATATAGATAAAAATATTAATTCTGTAGAAAAAAATCTTTTAGACCACCAAATCACCAAAAAAATGAATCCCACAAGAAATCTGAATGTTTAATAAATTTAAACAACCAACAAAACAAAGATCTTCCCTAAGCAAATATTTATTAATGTATTATATAATATTATATAATACATAACAATATTAACATATGAATCAGTATAATAAGGTGAAAGAAATCATATTATGAGTTATTATACATTTAGATATTTTATTAATGTATTATATAATATTATATATAAAGTGTACAAATATTTATTGTTTATTATCTACTTTGTCTAATGGCAAAAAATAGTTTTTATATAATTCCTTAAAGAAATAAATAACAAATAATTTTTTTTTATCAAATCCCGTGCAAGGTACGGGTAATACACTAGTATAAATTTAAAGCAGGCTCGACGTTTTGTGCATTATGTGGATTTTTGTCACTCTTGATTGGAGTTTATAGGGTGTGCAAAACAAGAGAACAACTGTCATCCAGAGTTCGAAACCATTATGATCATATAATTATTCTGACGATCATTGGCTATTTATTTGATGAAATATGATGACAAGTTGGTTAGAAAATGCCTCTAGACAAAATATTACGCTGGCGATTTTTAAAATATTAATTAATTAAAATTTAGCTTACTAGAAGTGTCGTAGAGCTAATAAAATTCTATGGAAAGAGCTTATATGATTTTGAAACTCGGAATTTAATTTGAGGAATGTTATATTCTTGACATGTTCCGTAGAATTCAGTGAACCTACTAGTTAATTAATATCGATGTTCAGAATAATTCTAGGTAAGTCTTCGGACTTACTTAGCTTCGATATGCAAAACCCTTGTGCCTGAGAGATAGTGTGATATGATATGCTTATTATGCTTGGTTGATAAAATTAAACATAGTCATATTTGATATCACTCTACTTGATAAGGTTGATGATCTAGTGATGAGTTTGGAGCATGATAACAAGTTAATAGGGTGATATGAAAATGTGATTATGATGAGCATGAATTAATGAATATATATATATATATATATATATATATATATATATATATATATATATATATATATATATATATTTGTAAAGTGATGAGAAGGAACCTCATGATTATTGATGTTAAAAGCCCGGCCTATGAGGTGGCTTATTGTTAAAAACCCAGACTATTATTTCAAGTCCGGCTTATATAGCGACTTACCATGTCAAAGCCTGGCTTATATAGCGGCTTGTTATTTGAAAGCCCAACACGCAAGGCGGCTTGTTATGTAAAGAATTATGCTATAATGACAACTCCCTAATACTATGGAGATTGAAGAACGTTTTTAATATGGCTTAACTATTTTAAGGAGTAATGTTCCATGAAAGGATGCATGTATTAGTAAGTTTTTCTTATAAGAATTTTTTTTATTAAAGGGCTAATTTGTTATGATTAGTCTGTTGATTGTAAATGAAATTGCAGGATTCTCTCTTGGATAGATTATGATCGCTAGCTAACAGTTTATACCAAACCCTTTTTATGTTATCTTGCGGATATGTTCTCTATAAGAATGTCAGTTAGAGTTGTGGTCAGTCGAGGCAATATGGTAAGTTGGAGTTATTTTTGTTTGTTAAATTAAACTGCATGTAGGCGGAAGTGTACACTCGTATGAAAGCGGCGTTGTAAGTTTTTTTATGCAAGTTAAAGGCTGCTAGGGTGAAGTTTATGTTTTTTTTGTTATAAAGTTGCATACACAAAATGATTTTGGTAATGTTTATATTGTCAACTAAACAAGTTGAATATTTTATATTTTTTCGTGCTTCTTGTTGTAAGGTCCTACAGGTGAATTTGTTGACATGGAAAATAAAGGGGTCCATTGTGTGGTCCCTAGCTTAGTGACATCTTGGGTTATTAAAAACCCAGTCCTTACAATACATTCAAACCTAAACAACAACACGACATAGACTGTTAGCTGATTTTTCAAATAGAGGTACATCGTTATGTTGTGAATATAATTTAATAGACAATCTAACACGTTATAGAAAACAAATAAACAAGTCATTAGTTTGTAGAAGCGTAATACGAATGCATGCATAATGCATGACATGCTACAATATCTCTAAAATCATCTTCTTCGATGTACCAATCTTCACTAATTCACCAGTACCCAAGGTATCAACTCATCAATAACACTTTCATGTAAATATCATCATCAACATTGATAGCAGGGCGAGTCCCATTTGTTGATGTACTTCTTCTCCATCGGTGTAGTACTAGATTCATCGCTACTAAACGGATTCATTTCCTTGTCAGATGTATCAAGTGTTTCTTTGATTTTCTAGCTCTTTTTCTTATGGTTCTCCCTTCTATCTGAGTTTTTTAATTAAGTTGGGTATTGTAAATTTCTTTTGGGGATTTTATATTTTAAAATAGATACTAATAAGGAAAATCGAATGACTTCTTGGTTTAAGGGGTTTTAGTCTTTTAGACTAGTTGACGTAGTTATTGCACCAAGATGTTGAATTTTGTTGACAATTTCAAGATCTATTTTGTTTTATTCTGTTCTTTGATAGCTAAGTAGAATAGTAAAAATTTCGTCTCAAAACTTTATAAGTCTTAATTGCAACTTAATTAAGTTTTAAATTTACAATATCATTGATTATATTATTTAAGATGGGTAGGTGATGACCTTCTCCAATGTTTAAATATTTTAATGTGGTGTTTGTACATACATTTTTTAAAACCTAAAGTTTTACTTAAAATTTTTAATTTTTAAATTTATTTTATAAGCTTTGGTTTTTAAATGACAAAATTACGCAAAAATTTAAAACACAAGTTCATTATACAAATAATAATAAAATACAATTTATTATAAACTAAATTAGATACCTTTAATATAAATTCTAAAAATTGGCAGAAGAAAAAAAAAGACATAAAATAATAGATTGACTTAGGGATGTGATTTTTATGAGGTATATACTAAAATTAATACCTTTAATATAAATTCTAAATATTACAATAAGCTATCAGATTACAAATAAAAAATATCAAAATTGAAGATGACAACTAGTGTCATCAACGCATCCAAGATTTGTGAAGTTGTCCGTGAAAGGTCGAAATGATTTTATCCGACCTTGACTAAATTTTCATTTCTTTTATGAATTTCATATCATACATATATTTAGAGAAATTAACGTTGTTGCTAACCGACCAGTTATTCTGATGCTTCGAACTTCGTGTTACCGATCACAAGGATGTTCTAGCCTTCTAGGAGGTAACCTAACCATTTTTTGTTATAAAAAATAAAATAAAAATATGAGCCTTTTAGGGTTAAGGCCCAAATTGGAGGATCCGGGACACCGACGATGCAAAAAAAGCCCAAAACAGAAAGACTCAATGATTGACGAAATACTTTTCAAAGTAAGACAGCGTCACATGAGTTACAAAAGTAAGTCAAGGTCTACGATGATTAAATGACCAAAATACCCATAAAGCATCCTACCACAAAACACAGCACAATTTATAGAAGAAAGTTTGGACCCACCATATTTTCACTAGGGGCGGCTGCTACAATACAACAAATCCAAAGATCATATCAGACTTCAGTTCCAAACTTCCAATCTGCAACTCAGCAAAAGGAAAAAAAGGGGGACATGGAAGGAGAGACACTTGAAAGAATAGGATTAACAGAAGAGGTGATCAACAGAGCTTGTTCTGTGGCCACAACAGCCCACAAGATTCCCCATGGAAACCCCTACCTCGTCGATAATTCCACCTCATCAACGGTGTTGATTGGATTCGCCGGATCATGGACGGTGGATGATTGGTTCGGTGGTAGCAAAGCTTTTTGTGAGTCAACGATCAATCTTCATCTCTTCCCATCCCTCAAAAGTATTGGTAAAGACGAAGCTGCTGTTGCCAATGGAGCGTTTCTTCGTAAATTCGAAGCACTTCTAGCTAATCCATCTTTCATTACAGAGGTATCAAATCTCAAATCTGAACACATACCGAATTGGATTGTCTTTTTCTATATTTTTGGTAAAATCTTGGCTGCATACCGAATTGAAATCCTTAGGTGGAGAAAGCAGCAGCAACATCAGACAAGAAGCAAATAGTATTCACAGGGCACTCTTCAGGCGCTCCATTAGCCATTTTTGCAGCTTTGTGGTACTTAGAAAATCACAAGAACCAACCAAACCAGCAGCTCCTCATTCCACCTCGCTGCATAACATTCGGTTCTCCCCTCGTGGGAGACCAAATACTTCATCACGCAACCAGACGCGAGAATTGGGCTCGCCATTTCAAGCATTTCATTACAAGATATGATATAATCCCCCGAGTCTCACTCTCACCCCTCTCAGCTATAGAAGAACAACAGGGTTTTTTCCGAGTCCTTCATTACTTGAATCCAAACTCTCCGGTCTTTGCCGACGAATTCATTAGCCGAGCCTCGGAAGCTTCCAGATTCTTTGTTGCAGTCATGAGGAGCGCAGCATCAGTGGCAAGCCACGCAGCCTGCAAGTTCATGGGCTCCACAAATCCGTTATTAGAGACCATTGCTCACTTTGTTGAGCTGAGCCCTTACAGACCCTTTGGAACGTACGTGTTCTGTGCTGGCAATGGGAAGCTTACGGTTGTGGAAAACCCGGATGCTGTACTTCAACTCTTATTTTACAGTCTTCAGTGGGCATCAGAAGGAGAAGCCATGGAAGCTGCACATAGAAGCCTTAAAGATCATTTAGGATATGAATCTGAGCTACAAGACAGCTTGGGAATGCAAAATGTGGCGTACCTTGATCGTCTTGAAGACGTTCCACTTTCCATCACAGGCAGTACAGAGATTGGCACAGCCTTGAGAGACTTGGGCATTGTAAGTCACCCTTTCACTTAATTTGAACCCTAAATTTATGGCACTCATTGTAATTTTGTGTATGTTTGCAGAACATGAGAGCGAGGTTGTGTATTCGAGCTGCAGGGGAGCTGGAAAACCAAAAGAAGAGAAACCAAATGAAAATAGACAACAATAAACGAAAAATCGAATTTGGACTAAACATGCTTCAAAGTTACCAAGAGAGGTGCGAGGTGAGGAAAGTAGGGTACTACGATGCATTCAAAATCCAAAAGGATCAAGAAGACTTCAACAGCAATGTAAAAAGATTCGAGTTAGCAGGTATGTGGGATGAGATAATAGAGATGCTGAAGAGATACGAACTACCTGATGAATTCGAGGGGCGTAAGGATTGGATTGAGCTTGGCACCAAGTACAGACGTATCGTTGAGCCTTTAGATATAGCCAACTACTATAGACACTCACTAAATGAAAGCACAGGGCCTTACATGCTTAAGGGCCGGCCAAATCGGTACAAGTTTGTGCAGAGATGGAGAGAGCATGCGATGAAGATGGAGCCTCAGTCCATTCCTGAATCCTGCATTTGGGCAGAGATAGAAGAGCTCCATTTTATTACCAGTCATAACAAAGTGCCGTTTGAAAATGTGAAGGAGAGGGTTGTTCGATTAGAGGAAGATGTATCTCAATGGGTTCGAACCGGGCAACTTGGTGGAGACATTTTTCTGAACGAATCTACATTTGTTAAGTGGTGGAAGACGCTTCCTCACCAACACACAACGACATCCAGCATTGCAGATCTCTTATGTGGATAACCTGCAGACCAATGTGTATTAGTCAAATGTTTGTGAAATCAATCATCTGAATTCTTGAAACTGTAAAGTTACAGCTGTATCATGTATATAAGCATTAGGCAGCATTAGCAACATGTGTAAAGCACATGAGCTAATAACCGGGAAGCTAGAATCGACACATTATTAATCGTCAAAAGAGACTAGTGTATGCACCTATATGAATAAAAAAGTATATCTATTAGACCATTATTCATGTGTTGATACTCCATTGCCACCGGTAGAATGTCCATCTTTCGAAACTATCTTCTAAATTTGAAGATAACAAATTTCACAAGCTATAACATTGGTAAGTTACAGTTTACCTAAGACTTGTGAATTGAAACAGGACAAAATCGTATAAGCACAAGGTAACATCTAATTGCAAAAACTATGACCATCCAACTCATCTTTGTGTACATTCCTGCCTCACTACCCAACAACTAAATGCTCCAATTCATCACATACATATAAAAATCAGCAGGCAACGTATGAAATGCATGTACATACAATTCCAAAAATGCTTCAAACATAATATGCTTCAATCGATTTCAGTCAAGGGGTTTGTTAGATTGTTCCAGTTCTCAACTTTTAGGGTAGGAAAGAGACACATCAAAGATTGCAATTCGTCATACAAATTCAAACAAATGCTCCAGTGGTCGAATATAGAGAAATAAATCAGGACATATGCTTCTCATCGATTCTCAAAGAAGCAAATAAATATTCCTTACCTGGATTTGTGAAAGAAATGCTTACTCATCTGAACTGAAAAAGCAGAAACTTGTTCAAAACAGAAATAAATCAGGACATATGCTCGGACATATGCACTTGTACCTTATATGTGGTACCAGATAAGTATAGGAGAAGATTTACCCCGTTTGGTTGTAACCCTGAAACGGATTGGAAATTAATGTAGTCATATATGCTTTCATGAAATCATTCCTTGTGCCTTCATGCAAAATACACTTGCTTTCCCATTTTGTTTCCCTATAAGGTATCAAAACTAATCAAATTATACTACAATTACTTCAAACCACAATGAATGATTCCATAAAATTTAATGATTCCAAAAAATTTCATGAACAGGGTATACATATGAACTAGATCCGTTTTCATTCTGTTTCCGTTTCCGGAGTTAAAACCAAACGGGCCCTAAGAGTCTTCACACTACAATACAAGTTAGAGATAAGGCAGTCTATAATACGCAAAATGCTCAATTCCTTCACCAAAACGACAGCAGGTTGTGCAAGTTAACCCTTGGGGGCTCAACTGGAATGAGTACAAACAGTTGCAGGATCCTCAAACCAAGAGCTTGCATTGGCTTCTACAAAAAAAATGCCTGCTATCCTAGATTCATCTGACATCAGACAACTAATTCAGGAAATATTCATTGTTCTAAATACAAGCAAATCTACATTTGTGTCCAAATGGTTTTGTTAGAGCAGTCGTCTTTTCAGCTGCATTTTAGTCTTCAGAATCAGCTTCCATAAGAGAGTTATCTTGGCTCGGATCCTTGGATGAGCTATCACCATCCGAATCAGAAGCAGTTGGTGATTTCTTGGCTTCATTCATAGCTGACGTCTTGCCGTTACAATGATTCCTCAGGTTATTTAATCGTCTCGTAAACACCCCAATTGAGCGGTTAACATCATTATTCGTCTTCTCCTCAGTTTCCACCTCCACAACCTTGTCGGTATCACCGCTGTTGTCATTCTCAGTATCATGGTCACTCCTATCCACTTCACTATCACAGTCATCCTTTTCTGAAGAAACATCTTTCTCGGAATGACTTCCATTTTCTTTTTCTTCCATCTCATCATCACTTTCATGATCCTCGTCTACGGAATCTACAGAACCATCTCTTTGGTTATCAGAATCATCAGATTCTGTGTCAGAGACTGCATTATTACACTTCCGTTTTTCAGCACCGTTCCTAAAACCACAGTAAATGTCAGTAAGGACACATGTGGAGTACATGTCAGGAAATACGGATGTGCCAGTGCAAGATGAGATCTCATGATGGGTTCGAAGACGTGTATGCCAACATCTTATGTAAACTTACTTCGTCATTTGTATAGCCTCGTCAATTGCCTGGTCATACTCATCTGCAACAGAAACAAACATATATCCTTGAAGCTCAAAGGAGGCAGGTAGATAGTAGCAATTTATATCCAAAAACACTACTTTGGAAGGAAGCAATAACCAGGGCATCCGGCCACTGTATGCATTCCCATACAGGATAAATCTCAGAAGCTTATGGTTATGTATCATATGAAAGGAGAAAACATGAACGGTGTCAGTTGAACTAAGGTAATCAATAATTTGATAACAAAGATATCTTCAACAAAATATCAGATTACAATTCCTGTTGCTACTATTTCCAACAATTACACTTGTACAAAATGTAGTCAATAACACTTGAGAGGCCCGAAGCTCCCAAGTTTGCTCCAAATGGATCAGTCACTGAGAATTTGACAGGATCGTGCAAATTTGTCCTCGTGTCAACATTAACACAATTTTTAAATCATTTTATCGAGTTAAATATTGCCAACACTTGCTTGTCTGCACACATCTATGAAGCACTAAATTTTAAGTGCATTCTGTTTCCCATTTCGGACACTTAAGGACACAAGGAAACTTGAGAATACACAGGGACACACTTCCTCATGTTTATTTATTTTAGCAACTAACTTCGCATTTTTTCTTCTCTACATTTCAAGAATTTGTTAAAATCAAAATTTACTGTTTATTTTGTGTTGATTCATGGTTATATTCTATCATAGGTTTTAATTACCTTCCGATAGTGTTTAATTAATTGTTTAGTGTAGACTTCTAAAATAAGATATAATTTATATTGATGTATTCTTGTCATGTACATTTCTTATGTTTTTAAAATTGTCGCTTCCCCATGTACTTCCATTTCCGTTTTCCATGTCTGTGCTACATGGGTGCACATTGATCATGAAAGTTCACTAACAGGATGCAAGAAGAGGAATCAAATAGGCAGAAAGCTACACAACTGCCACTCAGCAGTAATGAATAAGGGACTAGCCTAAAAAACCCAACTAATTCTGACAGTAAAGTTCACTATGATAAAAATGCAAACTTACCAAATGTATAGTTAACAGGTTTCCGAATACGGCAGGAGCGTGGCACGCCTGATACATATGCATGATTGTTGCTTAAGAGATTATTTTGTCTTTGCCGTCTCTGCAAAGCCCTTTCTCTCTTCTGAAGATGTATGCAAGCCATAAATAAACAGTCTTACATAAATCATGCTAAAGAACCTAATGAAATGTTTATTATGTAATAAGAAGGCCAGAAAAATGACCTTCTGCAACTTCTCGAGAGCAGGAATCACGTTAGTTTCAATGACTTCACAGACAACAAGTTCTGCATTCACTTTGCTTGATGACAATTCATCCTACAATCAATATAAGAGGTGAAGGCATACTTTTGTACAATACCACGTGAGAACCTGAATGTGAATGCTTACCAGAACTTTACGAAATTCATCGAGATTTGTTGCCAGAGTATCCCACTGCAAATTGTTGGCAGGTAGATAATTATGTGTTTTGCTCTTATTTTTAGACTTAAGTTCAGACTTGTGTACTTCCCTGTATAGCCTATGACCAATAATATCATTCCCATCATACCTACAAATGTCAGATAACATAAAAGAGCAGAATCAGCATCTTTTAACATCTTCTAAACCAGCATACATATTTTACATACAAAACACTGACCAGTAAGAAGTGTTGTTTCCATCTTCCCCAACTTTAGATTTCCTAAATGAAGAAAGTTCACTTCCTTGCTTTAGCATGTCATTAACGTACGATGCAAGATCATTTTGCTGTGCAAAAAACAAACAGAAGCAAGAGAGGGAAGCATATCAAGATTACAGCAGACAAACTTGTAAGCTGTGACTAAATCTGTACCACCCAAACATGATTACAATCACAAGAACATAATTCAGTAAAACATGCATATGGACAAAATATACAGAAATGATCTCTATGTGAATAAAAAGAATGGTACAAATGTTTTACACTTATTAGCTGAATTTAAAAAAGAAACTGTCAATGTATTACTTCAGTTCGAACTTCACACAGTGCCTTCAACATCGATAAGCGTTCGGTAGGATCAAGTTCCTTGTATCTTGATATTTCTTCTCTGCAAAAGGTGTTATCATAGACACAAGAGAATATCAACAGGAGGAATGGGGGGAATATTGAAGAGACTTATTTTCTGAAAGTGAAGGCATTAATAATACCCTTTATCAACGGTGAGAGGAATCTGTCCTTCAGCTACCTGCACCAAACAACAGAGAAACTTTGATCACTCCATTTGAATGGATGGAGCAGATGGTTCCCTAGACTTAAACAAGATATTTGCATACCCAGGGCCACCACTCTGCAAGCTTCTTACATAGGACTGTCACCCACACATCTGACTTTGTCAAGCTCTTATTCACAGGTGGTATTCCCTGTTACTCATTACAACTTCTTCATCAGAAAGCAGCAGAAAAATGGTTACTTTGGTGTTGCAATATAGGGTATTAACTCACGAGATTCAGTTTTGACAAACTTCTTCACCATAGAATGCAAGCAAGTTATTCGTAATTTTAACACTTCAATCTAAGAAGCACCTATTAAGATCGATGAACACATTCTGGTGTTCAGACCTGGACTTTCCTCATAAAATGTAACATAAATGCTAAAAGTAAACAATTTCAAATGGCATGTCAAGTTAATATAATTCAAGCATAAGAAGAGAGCTACGTTATATCAAAACCAGCAGACTACAATAGAACCCTTAATTTACTTCCCCTGGAAGGAAGGGACTACAGATTCGGAAGTATTGCTTCAGTAATCAACATGTCGCACTTTTTTATAAAAATACAAATTAAACTGTCAAACATGCAGCATGTAATATCAACACCAGTTTCAAGTGCCTTACAAACAAGCCATAATGGTTTGACACAGCAATGCTGATACATGACATGCCCCCTAAGTAATTTCTTTACTGCAAAGTACGTGCCTTTTACCAGATACCACAGAGACACAGAGATTGCATGTTCATGTCTTATTCAGTTATTCATAGATATTCTTGAATTGCAGTTCAACACTTACAGACCGATTAAATTACGCTTCTGTCATTCTGTGAAGGTATATCGAATCAGCCATAACATAGAAGTCGTAAACCAAATTATGTTAGCAAGTTGCAATATGGTTACGCAATTAAATAGGGCGATTTCATACTAGAAAGTACAAACAAATCAAAAAGATTACGACTCGTGTGAAAATTTGGAAAACAACCTTCAAGAGAGCAACATGAAGTTTGGCAAGTGAAGCATCGGGCTTTATTAGAGCCATTTCTATCTCCTCCGCCGTCAACTTTAAATTATCTTCGATTAGAGACTCAAAAACCTAACAAAACAAAAACAGGACAAGACTAAAATCAAACCAAAATTTAGAACGAAAACGCCATTTGTTACGCCGAAATGAGAGGGATCCTTACGCCCAAGAAATTGAGAACCGAAGCCAGCTCCCATCGCTTGCGAAGCCTCATCTTGGTGGTCTCCAACTCATCCTCAGTCGGCGACGAGGCCATCACATCGTTCTCCTCTGATACAACCAAAACCGCCATATCTTCTTTTTCAGCGCTCTTCGGCTGCGATGACGAGGACCTCCGGCGGCCGTTCTCCTCCATGACTGTGGAGAAGTGCGGAATGAACAATGGAATCGTTCGATCGGTAGGTTCGAATTGACGAGGGTTTGTGAAGGGAACTGAGAAGACGAAAATCTCCCGCCTAAAAGGTGTTCTGTTCTGTGCTACACTGGGGAGATGTTTTGTGTTGTGTCTGGGCCGAAGCAGAACTATAACTAGTTTGTATTTTTTGCAGATTTTTTTTTTTGGGGAAGTGAATTTAATTTTGTTAGGGTTTTCTAGATTCGATTTGAATTCCTATATACATCACCGTGAATCCTGTTCTAAAACTTCTATCCAACAATTTCTGTTTTTCCTAATACAATAACTAGTTAATTTTCTGAATCAACTTAGATTGTTGTTTTCTATTTACTTATATACTTTACATTTACTTCTTCTTGGGAAATATAAAATTGATACTTGTTGCTAATAAGGCAATGAATTAGGCATATTCACAACAAAGTTATGATTATACTATTGCATTATCATTATTATAATTACTATAATAATAATAATAATAATAATAATAATAATATAATTATTATTAGTCTACAATTATTATTATTTATCCTCACCCTTACCTCTCCCATTCTATGACTCTATTAAATTATTATTATTTATTAAATTATTATTATTTATTAAATTATTATTTTATTAAGTTATTATTATTCGGGGAGGTTCAAGTACGGAGTAGTTGTTTCAGTACGGCTTTACGAACATTGTCGTACTGACACGTAAAAAAATATTTGCATATATTTTTATAATTATTTTTCTAAATTCAAATAATGCATGAAATAATAATATAAAATGTTTGAACTAACGGAATACTCTATGAACTAATAGTATAAAAAATTTAAACTAACAAATATTACAATAAAGTGTATTTATAATATTTGTGTTCATAAACATTACTCGAGAATGAACTTATAAGTTATAATATAAAAGTTTTGGTATCATTAGTTCAAACATTGTATCTTATTAGTTCAAATATGTACAAATATAAAATGCATAAAAACATAACTAATAAATATAACAAAAATATTCATGAACTAACGATAGAATATATTTGAACTTATAGTAGTATATAAATTTCGAACGAATGGAACTAAAATTTTGAACTAACAAAATAATTGTTATAATCTTTTTATTATAAAATGTATGAACCATTAGTACAAATAGTTTGGATTAATTGTTTACGAAATCATTGCTAAGATCGTCACAGAAAGAATGAAAACCGTAATCAATAAATTTATTCATCCTCTACATGGAACATTCATGTGATATTCAAGACTGGTGTTAAAACGGATAAAAGTAAGTTATACTAATAACATTGTTCTAAGTCTGGCCACAACACTAGTGCTTGACCGCTTTGTTCTAAAGGTGTGCGCTATCCAGATTGGTGGAATAATGGCCGGATGTTTCAAATCGATCCACATGCGCTCCACCACCACTAAAAACAAAGTCGTCATCACCCTCGACTCCGTCTTCTTCCAACAACCACTTAATTACTACCATGATTGTTGCTAATACGACCCATGGAAGTACATTTGCACCCATTAACTCTCCGGACTTTTTGGATCTTACTTCCTCGTTATCAGACAATCAATGGTCTCATTTGATTTCCGTTCTCAATAATTGTCGATCTCAATCCTCTCATGACTCGATGACAAGTAACATCCTACCTTCATGGATACTCTATTATGGAGGCTATTTCCACATGACCGGTAACCGAAACCGAATTTTATAAATACGCTTGATGACAAGTAACGGCCAAGTAATAATTGTCGTATTAGACTTCCGAATGGTGATATTGTTTGTGCATCTACTGTTGGAACTTATGATCTCAACTAAGTTGCTTTTTTAAATGGGGTCCTATTCGTACCCGGTCTTATTGTAACCCGTTGTGACTTAATCAACTTGCAAATGATGTCAATTGTATCATCGCGATTAATCAGAAGTTTTGTGTTTTACGGACCGTATTTCGAAGATGGTGATTGTAGTAGATGATGTCTGTGACGGTGTTTATTTGCTCTGTTGGATGACGCGTAACCCTCAAGCCCATCTTTACCTCTCAATCAATTGAATCCGATATGATCCTTTATTGCCGTCAGGGTCATCCTTCAAATAAATCACAAACTAAGCGCATATTTACCTCTCAATCAACTACTTTTCCTATTAGTTATTTTCACGCATCATCTCTTTTCGAGTTAATTCACTTAGACATTTGGGGTCCATATCGCATTATTTCATCAATTCGGCATTCAAATTTTCTTATTGTTTGGGATGGTTTTTCGAGATGTACTTGAATCTTCCTTCTGAAACATAAAAGTGATCTCAAAACTATCATTGAAAACTTTTGTGCTGTGACTCTCAATCAATTCAAACTTGGGGCCAAAAAATTTCTTAGCGATAACGCTAAATAATTTATATATTTTAGACCTTTTTTAGATTCCAAAAGGAATTAGCTCAGAAACAAGTTGTGTTCATACTCCACAACAAAATGGTAGAGTAGAACGATAACACCGCCACCTATTAAATGTTGCTTGAGCAATAATGTTTCAAGCTAATATGCCGCACCTATTGAATGTTGCTTGAGCAATAATGTTTCAAGCTAATATGCCTATCAAATTTTGGGAGAATGTGTTTTGTCACCTTGTTATCGAACTCCTACAAAGTTCTTCATGATATATCTCAATATGAAATGATTCACGGGTCAAAACCATCGCTCGAACACCTTCGTGTCTTAGGGTGTCTCACCTTTTTCTCCGCTCTTCCCGAAGCCCAACCAAATTCAGTTCAAAGAGTCATAAGTGTGTTTTTATGGGCTATCCAACAACTCAAAAAGAATGAAAAATAACCCCCCTTACGGTTTCCCCTCTCCTATCCATTTCACGACTCTCTATCCCTACACATAATCTTTGTACCTTGCCTTCACCTACACTTGAACCAACTCAACTTCAACCACCTACCATCGCGACTCATCGCAGCTCTAGAGCTACCCAACCATTTGTCCGTCTTAATTAAAAACTTCGTGTCAAACAACTCAATCAATTAAAAACCCCACAGTGGATCCCTTTGATTCATCTTCTTCAGGTACTCCTTACTCACTAACATCTTATGTCTCATATGATCATCTGTAAATTGTGTATGTTAGTGCCCTTAGGCTACTACATGAAGAAGTTAAACATCGGACTTTTGGGGAAGTTGCTACTCACGCTCACTGGAGTTCGGCGATGCTTCTAGAAATCGAAGCTCTTCTTTGCAACTACACTTGGGATCTAGTTGATCACCCACCAAACAAGACTATAATAGGTTGTAAGTAGGGTTGTTCACCGGTCCGGACCTGGACCTGGACCTGACCGGACCGGAAAAGGAAGGACCGGAAATGGACCGGAAAATTCGGTCCAGGTCCGGTCCAAAACCGGTCCAGGACCAGATGGACCGGATTTTTTTTTTAATTTTTTTTTTTTAAAAATCCCCTCATTTTTTTCGCACCAAGCCTATTGCGGACCGGATCGGACTGAGACTTAATTAGTTAATTTTAATATTTTTATTTCACTAAAATTTTAATATATTTATAATATTTTATAACTAATTTTTTTTCTTTTTTTTTTTTAAAAAATATCGGTCCGGACCGGACCAGACTGGACCGGTTTTAGACCGGAATTCTTGGACCGAGGACCGGACCTGTTTGTTCCGGTCCGGTCCGGTCCGGTCCAAAACCCGGACGGGACCGGAAAATGAACAGAGCCCTAGTTGTAAGTGGGTAGATAAGATCACGTACAAATCTGATGGCCAAGTTGAAAGGTACAAGGCCCACCTGGTGGTATTTGGAAACCGGCAACAAGAAAGGCTGGATTATACTATTACATTCACCCCGTTGCAAAGCTTGCAAGCATCAACATGTTTTTGGTTGTTGTTGCTATCAACCACTGAGAACTCCATCAAATGGGCGTTCATAACGCCTTTCCTGCTTTCCTGACGGAGATTTGGACAAAGAATTGTATATGACTCCCTCAGCTGCATTCCGATCTCTTTATAGTTTGCGTCAAGCTCCGCGTAACCGGTTTCATAAACTCATTGTTGCTCTTTATCCGATACGGGCACAATCTTTGGCTGATTACTCCTTGTTTACGTATAACAAGTCGGGCATTTCACTTCTTGCCTGGGTATATGTCGGCGACTTAATCATTTCTGGTAGCAATTCAATTTCGCTACTACCAGCAGATTAAAAAAAAAACTATTGAAGTGTCTACTTCCACATAAAAAACTTAGGAATGCTTAGGTTTTTTCCAGGTATCGAGATTACTCGAACTCCCGGTGGTCTATGGCTCAATCACCGTCATTACTGTCTTGTTCTGAAGAAAAACAAACACGAATAAATAGCTTAAATGAAGTTGGATTGTTGGCCTGCAAACCAGCGTATGTTCTTCTCTTGTCAAATCACAAGCTCCAGCTCGATGAAAGTGCCTGCTTATGGGACCGGAACGTACAAACCACAAAGGAGCCTCTCAACTTAGTTCATACAACATACTGAACATAGAGACCTTATGATTATACATTATTAACAAGTGAGGAAAAAATAATAAAAGCCTCTCAACTTAGTTCATACAATCGATCTCATTCCGTCAATTCGTCTAAGCTTAAGTATTTAACCATAAAAATAAAATAAAATAGGTCATTACTTCTATCTTCGACAAAACTTTAGCAAGCTCAAGGGGATCATGACTTTCTTTCATCCAAGCAGAGTAAAACCAACACATGACCCTCCCACATGCAATAATGTAACTCATGCTCCAATGCCTATCTTAGCTTTTCGTATTACCCGACGAGTCCAACTTGTCACTTCCAACTGGAGGCTCCATAGCGGCTCCGTGTAGCAATGCTTTCTTGAAAACTGATGGCTCCTGATTCGCTTTCCTTGGGGTTTGTCCCGGTTTGATTTGTGCTCCCTGACAGCCAGCCATGTATAATGCAGAAAGATTCTCAAGATGTCTTATCCAATACATATCAACAAGTGGTAAAGGCAAAAACTAAACCAATATTCACATACCATTGCCTTTTGGCTGGCTAATCTCTTGATCGATGGAGCCCGTGCAATAGAAGAAGCAGCAGCAGCTGCAGCTACGCGTATCCTATTAAAGTGGAAAATAAAGCAAAGCATAATTAGTGGTCGTAAGGAAAATCAATCAACGAAGATCAACATATAGTTAAAACTGATAGAAAACCTCTTATGCACATCAACAAATTCATCTGTCTCATCAACAATTTCCTCCTGCAACATCAAATGATCACCACGATAAGATTTCAGCTCTTCAAAAGCATGGGATAAAAGACGGAATTAAACAAAATTGTAACCTGTAAAAGTTCTTCAAACACATCTTCGAGGGTGATGATGCCAATCACATCCCCATGTTCAAGATCCTCTGAAAAGTGAGAAAACTCGCTCCCTGTATCGTGATCTGAGACAACAAGCCCATTCTCAGAAAGGGCTTTAGAGCCCTTTTCAATTTCAATCACAATGCTCTCTGTATTTTCACCATGCTTATATAACAAAGGAGTTGTTAGATGAGAATCCCCAGAAGCAACTTTCTCTTTGTTGTGAACTTCTACATGAATGCCAGACGTGTTCCTGCTTTTATATTTAGCCTTCACAACAGCCGCCATGTGACTGCTTCCCTTTTGGAACTCATTTAATATGTCGTAAAGGGGCATATCAGCTGGAACTCTGTGTGAACATCACAAAACTTATCACCTATACTCTACCAATAACTTTAAAACACATGTTGTGATAGGCACACCTTGGAATTCGACGTATGGAGACAGCACTGACCGGGGTCTCTGTCTCAGCCCTTACAGTAAGTAGACTTTTTACCTGGATCAGAATTAATAGTTAGTGAACATTGTACTTGTTGTTGAAGACAGTGAGCCATTACCACACAGGTTAAACAATGCTAACCAGCAATAGTCCGATGATATTTTTTTGGTTCCCTGAATAAACAGGTACGCGACTATGACCCCTGGCAATGATTTTTCCCATTGCCTCCCTGAGAAATCAAAATAAAAAGACTGCTTATGAGACTTGGAAAGATATATACAGATATAACTAAGAAAATTTAGGAAATTAAGGGATTGTTTGACAGATTGAGATACAAGGAACTGGTCACAATGCAAGAATATCCCAAGTGTCAGAAGTTCACATCAGATTTTTTAAATCACAAGAACATTCTTTGATAATTTGATACTATTTAGAAATTGGTTTTGCAATGCTAAGGGATATAATGATAGCTGAATTAGTTTTAGTCTGAAAGGCATACAGCGATCAAGGATGAACCGAAACCATACCCCTACTACAGATCAGTTTTCATTTGACTAGTCATTATTAATGATATAGAGTGACTGTCCCAAGAGGCTTCAAGAGCAAATCTTAAAGAGCCTCCCACGGCAAAAAAAATACATCTAGAAGAGCTAAGCATGCAAAAAGTAGGTCTCTTCTCAAATATTTTATGCTTCAGCTTACAATTTAGGAAACCAAACACAATTATAACATAGTGAGCTAAAGATGAAGTTCAGATATTACAAAGGAACCAACTTATCCTAAATTAGTAACGCAGCATGAAAGGTAGCACAACAGACTACTGAAATTTGGTTCCTAATTCAATCAGCACAAAAGTCCAAATTCATTGAACTTACCAGTCCAACTTTGAGTCCACGTCTAAAGAGAATGTTGACTCAATAGGAGTCATTGCTGCCTCAGCAGTCTGTCATTAAGGGAACAAATCATTTAGTTATCATATACAAAGACAAATAAAGGAATGCAGATGGCTTTTATGCACTTACAAAAAAAGGTCTCGCCTATTTTAAGTCTCTATTGGTTGCCAAATTTGGCAACTGTTTAAAATGCACATGACTTCTATTTAGCATCTAAAGCTGTGTAGAGAACTGATCCAGACATTGGAGCAAAGGGAAAATGACCTTTAAGCATAAAAAAAAAGAAAGAGGTTCGACAAACCGGATAATAGAAATTTGGAGACATAATAACAATAAGTCAATAGCCTATTATAAAGCTGGTAAAGGTTCTACAACCTCTCCATATCCAATTTACAAGCATGTGAGTAACAGGCCAAAAGAAAAAATGAGAGCAGTTTACAAGCATCCCCTTTGTCCAATATTAACATAGAATATTCATTCTGAGATTAAAGCTTCAATGCATAAGGACCAAAATGGGTTGTGAGAATCATCTCCATCAACCTGAAGGAAGAGATAATGAAAAATCAATTGAATTCATCTATCACATCAGATGCAAAGCAACAAGTACCTTTTCAGTCAAATCTAGTGCTCCACTAATAATCGTCGTCTCATCATGAGTTAGTTCACCACCTTTCCCAGCCTATAAATGCACCATAACAAGGAGAATATATCAGAGGAACTTTAAGCTATGCTAGCTTCCCAAGAATTATTTCTATGACCGAGTGACCTGAATTTGATTATTTTCTAGAATACTACTGTAAATTCAAGAATGCTCCCACCTTCCCATTGTATGGATCAAAAGAAAAAAGGATACCTCCTTTCCATGGATGCTGACAAGAGCTTTTAACTGAGCCCGCCTGAACAATGCTTCATTATGCCCTAATACACAGTCTAAGACCTGATATACGAAAGAAAAATTGGGAATACAACAATTAAGATAAATAAGCAAACAAAGTTCAATGACAACATATAAACCACCAAAATCATAAAATTGCTTTGTATAAATCTAGAGACCATTTTCCTAAGGTGTAGTAAACTATAACTTTTTGCACGCAAAAGGCAAATCTATAGTGTAGAAACTTGGCAATATTAATTCCTTAATCTGAAGTTACAGTATAATTATTTCAAGACCATACCTTTCCAATAGGGTATGCAATAGGGTAGCAAATGACCATCAAAATTCGAACGAGACAGACAAAATTTGCACCAACAGCTAGTCCATATCTTGAGCAGATTGCTTGTGGAATGACCTAAAATAGTTCAATGACAATCAGAGGAATGTTTTTCCAATTTTTAAGAACATCAATGCTGAAAGATCAGGTGTACCTCTCCAAAAGCTAGGACAAAAGTTACAGAGAGAACAATAGCAGCAAATTGGTTAACAAGCTTGTCCAGGTATAAAGGAAGGGCCTGCAAATGATGGCAATGGGATCAAATCACAAACCAAACGATGAGCATCCTAAGAAAGTCTGAAGTCAAGATCAGCATGATCATTATAAATACTGAAAACTTTATTGTGACCACCTAAAAGGTTAAAACAATATGGTTCCTTGCCTACGCTGGAGAAGAATTGTTAAGCTCTGGTTCACTGATGAAAAATTAAAAAAATTCTAGTAATCATCCACTTCATGAATATTACTTATTGAGTTAAAAGAAGCATTATACAATGGCTCACAGTCTACCACAAGCTGATGGAGTTAAAAGGAAACATTATAGCACCATCGGCATACTGAGTTATAGAGCACATAATATAGAAGAATTAATCTAAACAAAAAATGGAATGAGCATATAATTATCTGATTATTGTATAAAAAGCATAAGAAACTAGAGTGGTATTGTCATCAAGTTAAAGGGACAGAGAAGTCAACGCAGAAGCAACATATGATTATGTGCAGAAAGACTACTACTCGCAATGATCAATTCTACAGAAAAAACTAATCACCTCCATAGCACAGGCATTGCACAGAAGCAAGGTGACCAGAAGCTGATGTTGCTTTTGGACTACTGGGAGGATAGCAGCTGAAGAACCAAAACATTTGAAAGATGGGGAAAGTTATAGATACAAAAATAAAAACATATGAGGGGTATTAAAAAAAAAAAAAAGGACACTTAAAAGTAATACATTCACTCATCAGAAATACATCTTACTGTCCGATTTCCTAGTTGCCTGTGAAAATCAAATTGTTTATGATGCATGTGCTACTATCAACCAGTAAACAGTAAGTTGTTGATTAACGTATCAACCAACACATTCGTCAATTCATGATGACATTCAATTACCTGAATTGACGAAGCCAAAATGATTTGAAAAGCTACTGATAATAGCCTAGTAGTGCTTTCACTTTGGTTAACGTAAAAGATTCCATTGCACAAATATATACCGATTCTTCCAATCACTCAATACTAAAAGCTAAACGAAGCATATACGATTTGAGCGCCTTTTATCAGCATCTACAATTATGCAATAAAATTCAACAATTTGGGGATAATGATAAATGAATAAGGTGGCATACCGGCTTGCCTTTTCTCTTGAGAATCCCCACTCCTTTGAAGAATTTCGAGGTCAACGAGGCTTAGAGACATCAAGCCTAAAGTGAGACCAGACATTATACCGGCGAAAACGACCATGAACATGCATAAACCCGCATAGACGATGAACCAGATGGATCCGAAAGGGACGATATCGGACTGCAGTGGTCCGATATCTCCTCTGGTCGCCATTCGAAGAATGAACACCGCATTTAGCAGATGCATTTTCCTCTGCTGTCACGATCCCTCTTCGCCGGCCTTCACTACCACTCCTCCCTCTTGTGAACGAAGATGTTTATCGGGATTCAGATTCCTTTTGTTCGTACTTCTATATTTTGGAGCATTTTGCATTTTTTTAATTTTATTTTATATTTCATTATCAATGGATCAGAGATTTTTGTTCGTTACCTGGGATATGAGGAAAGAAACGACCAAACCAAACCGGGATTTATAAATATTGTATTTATTTAGGCAGTTTACACGTTTCAGGGCTTGGTTGGTGTGTGTTTGGCAGCATCGCAGGCTCGCAGCAACTCAGAATACTTGGTCCGAACCGGATCCTGTGATTCCGGTTTGGTTCCTTACCGGCTTACCTATTGTGGTTTTGGTCATTTCTCATGAAAGATATACAATACAATTATACAAGAACCACTTATTACTTTATTTTATTAAGTAAAAGTCATTTCCATTCATCCCCCAATCTCCAATCTCCACCTTGCCAACAAACAGATCAATTTTACATTTCATCGTCAATCGTCTTCATTAGGATTCCCCAAGTACGGTCATATTCAATTCAATTGAAATCGATATCAAACTGACTTGCAACTAAAAATAAAAATGGGTATGTTGATGGTTCTACCAGCTGCACAACTTACTTAACTTTCACCCACCACGTAACATACTACCCACCATCAATTTCCGAATGTTCGGTAATTCGGGAAAAATAATGGTGTGTAATATATAATTTTTTTCATTTTTAGACTTTTAATAGTATAAAATAAATTTATATTTAAATTAACACGAATCTAAATCTACTAATTCCCGGAATTTCATTCATCATTACAAACCAATGTCGAAATGAATTTCAATTAATATAAAATGATTCAAACAAGCACATAATTATTTGGATAAACAAACGTAAATCAACATAATTCAGAAGCATGCGAGCAGAGAAATGAGCTATCGACGAAAGAAATGAAGTGTTCACGTGAATGGAGAAACATGGTCAACGCGGACTGAGATGCCGAAGACTTGAATATTAGGGGAAGAAACTGAAAAATTTGTGAAAGGGGATGCAAGATCATGTGACTTGACTTCGACTATTTGGCTAAATGAAGGATAAATCTTAAAATCTAGTATAGGTTACTAGGATTTTAATGATTTTTTAATTAGTTTATATTAAAAACTAGTGTACATTTTATTATTTTGGGGCCTTAATGATTTTTTCTATTAATTTACACATATGAAACGAGACCGGTGACTGTTCGGGTGGTGGATAGTTGTACCTCCACCCATATCCACCCCACCACCCACCAATTTCACCGTCAACAGGCCACCAGCCGAAATTATTTGGATTTTCATTTATTCAATTCGGTTGCGTCGGGTTGTTATGTACCATTTTCATTCCTACTTGCAACCAGTCAAATCATAGATTCATCCGATCCGAAAATTCGGTCTCTGTCTGTGTTGATTATAAATTGAAACGCAACGCAGGGAAACAAAGTCAAGGAAACATCATCAGTTCATCTATACACCACTTTAACTGAGGAACTGCCCCAATACTCATCCAAATCTCCCACAAAATTTATATATAATATGTTCTGTGACACTGTCACTGAGCGACTATTACAAAAAAAAACCTAACTTGGATGCACAACAACACTAGACAATGAATTCCAATGCTAAGCCAACGGAGATTGCTCAGTGATAATACTGATGAATAGGCGGTGAAAGTGTTCACTAGAACTTGTATGCATTTTCCTTGGCACGAGCTTTAGCCGTCCCAGGTTTTGCATTTGTGACATGGATGAACCTGCCTTCGAAAAACTGAACACAGATCACATGTCTTGTGAGACACTAATTTATCTGCACAAACTTTCTGGCTCTTATTGAACATGGGAGAATTTGCTAAGTACATATGTACCATACCTTTCCATCCATCTCCTTAATGGCCAACTGTGCATCTTCTTCATTGGAGAATACAATGTACGCAAATCCCAGAGACTCCCTTTCTTTCTTGTCAACTATGACTTGAACTACAACTCATAGAAAAGAGATGAAAACAGTCATCACTGCATTGTAACTTTATATGTTAAAAGAATAAAAAGATTGTATTTTTTTGTCCACGTTAGTAAATAGTGAACAACAGTTCAGCCGAACGAGAATCCAACAAAAAACCTGGACCCGTTTTTTTTTTCTTTTCTTTTTATATGGATGAGAATTTAATGGTTTATTTACTAAACATAAGAAAAATGAAAAAAAAAAACACAAAGTGTCCGATCAGGTTGAGCCAATCCAGTTTACCAGTCGTTTTCCTAGATCACCATTGGATACAGATTGAGGGCTTGTAAAACAATCGGATCAGATATCCGATCATTCGGATATATCTGACTGATCCAGGTAACAATAAATCTGATCGGCCATATTACAGGATCAAATATCCATTATGTCCTAAATCAAAGATATATTAGGGAACTCGGATATCTCGAATATCGAGCTCAAAAATCTGATCCAACCTTTTTATTTCATAATCGAATTGAATATTTGGGCATTTTGTACAATCCGGTTGCACAACCAAAGCACAAATACAACCAAAATTTTTATAAACCAAACTTTTTATAACCCAAACACTAGATTGGATACATCTAACTTGATTCTACTTTATGTAATTACAGTCCTATTTCATTAAGATTTCAATTATGATCATGGTTGTTCAAATTTCGATTGATACTTGAGAAAAAAATAAAGAAAAGAAGTCAATTTACCATGTGCAACCTCCCCATAAAGTGAAAATGCACTTCTCAGGCTGCCCTCAGATGTAGACTTTGGTAGTCCTGAATCAATCAGATTTAACAGTCATTTGTATAACTTCGCCTTTTCTAGCATAAAAAAAAAAGATAAGCATAAAAATAAGAAGAAACCGGACATCTTTGAGCTATTAGCATCAAGATGAAAATAAACAATCACAGCCACAAATCCGTTTGGATCCAGACTTGTATAGCAGCATTAATACCAAAGTCACAGATCTTTTGACAATAAGAGAATGGGCTTCAACAACATTTGGTTGACAGAAGGGTGGCGTTTCTTTCTATTGTGCTAAATAAGGAGTTTTACAGAGATGAAAATAAGCTATTTAATGGGAGGCTATCTTATTCTCCAATAAGAAATCCCCACACTACCATTTAAGAGCAGTTGAAATGCGCAAGAGCAACTCATTTCAGAGTACTTGGTCCAATTTGTATCATAACAAGGTCCAATGAAGATCAATCCTCCGAGTAACATAACAGATGTGCCACACAACAAACATGTAACCTAAACGGGAGGAACATTCGCTATATCATCCCTAATAACATGATTACTGTTCCAGGATCTAAAATTGACATTCGTCATAGCTAGAGGGATTACCTCCTAATCACAACGGAGCGAAAAAAGTTGAAAAAAATCTGGTGTTAGGGTTTTACCTGTGATGAAAATCCTGGTGAGAGAAGGTTCATCGAATTGGAGGGAGAGGATGGATCTCTGGCGGAAACAACAAGGACTCGTTCTCGAATTGGGAGATGTGAGAGCCGACAGTGTAGTGCGGAGTCCGGAAAAAGGAGGTAAGAGAGATATTAGGGTTTGTTGCCTAGTTGGGGGTTTTGAAATTGAATGCGGACAGAATCGCGATTGAGGTCGAGAGATTGAGGAATGGAGAGTCAGAGACATTGGTTGCTTTTCTAAAAAAATTTAAAAGTGTACTCGGAGTTGATCAGAGGAAGGAGGCCGACGGCTAAGATAAACATGAAAGCGCGGGAGCGGGATAGGGGCATTCCCTATCCGTTTCTCTCTCCTGTTTTATTTCGAGATATTTTTTTATATATTTTTTTTAACTTTTTAAAAATTACTTTTATGTTGACAATTTTTAAAGTTAAAGTGACTAATATAAAAATATAACCTATTCACAATAATAATTTTAACAAATGATAAAAATATTAATCTCTCAAACTAATAAATCAAACTCACAATTTATTATCTCCCTAAAAAATATTATATAATTTTTCAAAAAAAATCTATTTATATGATGCTCGAACTAGAATATACCGACGAAACTCGTAACACGAATATGCACTTATCCAAAAGCGCACACCATCAACACATGTTAAAAAAAAATTGCACATACCACCAGCGGAGTTTTAAGATTTAGTGATTTACTGCGCCGATGAACTATATAGACACAATTATTTCCCATTACCCACCATAGCTCCTCCACCAACACCTTCGTCTCTCCCAAACGTCCTCAATTTCGACGTTGATGCCCTCGCCAACCTCCTTCACCGCCTCCCCACCACTCTTTTCCTCCTTTTCCGTTTCTCCCACCGAAAATCCACCACCACCACCACCATCGTTGAATTGACATTCTTGTCATCTCCCTCTCCGACCCACGTCCCAAATCCTCTCCTCAATATCGTTTGCCGGATCTGACCCATGAGATCTTCAAACTTACTGAATCACCATCCAAATCACCAAGTCAGCTGCATCAACGGTCTCCAACAACGCCTCTCCCACAACTTGCAACGACGGCCAAAAAATTCGCAAAATTAATTCAGTTTCTTAAATGTGATATCTAAAACTCATAACTTTAACTTATTATATTCCGGACTAAATGGTAAATAAATGTCATATCTAAAACTTGTATTTCTTCTATAAGCTTACACCCTTTTTTACGACATTAGTTATACATGCACAAATAACTTTTACTTCGTAATATTTAGATTAAATTACTTTACTAAAAAAGAAAAAAAATGATAGATCTGTAACTACAAATATCTCTAAACACCGATTAAGACAAGACATTTATCATAATAATTACATAGCATTTTTCATTTATAATTTGTCTAGATGGATAAGTGTGATTTTTTTATACATCATTATAAACTAATACACATTCAAATCAAACTTTAGAAAAAAGAAAAACCAATTAAATTTGAGCCGTAATTTAAAAATAACTTACATAAACTATTTTTTGCTTATATATATCCTATAGTTTGTTATTAATGTAAATATAAAAGGACATATTAATAAAAAATTAATATAAAACACTAATCATTTAAATATACCTTTGTTGACAAAGTCTTTCATTTAAACATTTATTTAAGCAATAAACTAGTTTATTTTATTAAAACAAACACCAATTAATTTTTTTAAATTTTTATTGGGTGTAACCAATTTATTTTATTTAAACAACCAACTATATGCTACCAAACAAACGGACAAACACCAATTATATGGTACCAAACAAACGGACCGTATCCATTCAAAAAAAAAAAAAAAAAACGGACCGTCATCATTAAAGTCAATGTCGTAGGACCATTGTTGATTAAAAAAAAAATCTCATCACACTCGTTGTATGACTTTTAGATTTTCTGTTGTTCAGAATATCTTCCACTGTGAACTCTAAAATAGACATTTATGTATGCAATGCCTACTTATAAGCAAGCAAATATTAGTGCATTGGAAGAACATGATCTTCCCTAGCCAAGTAAAAATAGCTCACGTGCGTTGCCGGTGAAGGAAGAAACATAACCAGATTTTATTAGTCCAAGAACCAGGATATCGATACTAGCTCATAAGATTATTGATACTGAAAAATTTACACACGAGTTGCTTAGTAAGAAAGGAGCAGTCTCCAGTTGGTGCAGGTTTCGAACCATTAGGGTAATAATAGAGTTCCAATCACATCAGGAAGCCGGAGAAATAACCTCCAAACTGCAGCATCAAGGTAATTTTTTCAGAATGATTGGACCACATGAAGTTGCAACACTAATTGTGTAGTAGGTGAGGTAATGTACCTTTCTCCCAAAGACTCGATAATATCACCAGTAAGAGTAGACCTCTTCTTGTTATGGTAAGCTAGTGATGCAGCCTTTCTCAGTAAGGTGGAACCAGCAATGCTCCCCAGGACAGTGGGATTTGTAGAGCCGAAGCCACTGAAGCAATGGCAAGAAAAAGAAGAAGTTAATTTTATGATTTAGACGAATGTATCAGACAAGGAAGGACTTTATATGGCAAACCTTAGTCCTGAACTCTCCCCGACAGATATAAGGTGACGTGCCCAGGATACAAAAACTGCGACACTGGCATCATGAGAAGATAGAAAGTTTACTCAAGGGAAGCTTTCTTAAGGTTATCTGTCTGAAGAAACTGTTTTACAGCCATATTTCATGAATCTAAGCAGAGTATTCACTGCATACAATTTACAATGTTTTTCCTATGTCTTACCCTCCAGAAAGTATATCACCCTGCCCTCCACAACGCCTAGGAGAACCAAATATGCTTACCGAACAAACTGCATAAAGCATTCATAAGTAAATGAATTATAAAGTTGATAGAGCTAAGGATACCAGCTACAGATAATCAACCTGACGAGATCTGAGAACAGAAGGAACAAAGATAGCAGTTGATTTAAAGAACAGCGAGTAGTTGTTATACCAGATTCACCATCACTTATCAGATCACATTTTCCTTTTCGTAGGACAGTTACACCTCCAATCCTAAGTAAATCCACATAAAATGTTAAATTATGATAGGAAAGGAACTTATAGCTTGATATACCATGGTTTATAAAGTGAAATGTGAAGAATTCAGGACAGGCATATATGAACCCTCACAGCGCACAACTATCAAGTTCATCACAATCACCAAAATTTCGTAAGGAGATCCATGAGAGACTAATTGATAGGCTATATTAGTATCAAAATTCATCACACAACCAATCAAACTACCACAGGCATTTGATTACACATAACAGCACATCCTTCCCACACATGTAACTTGCAGTCCGGCACAGTATACCATGCAGTAAGTACATCTCACAGCGGCAATGAGCCAATGCACGATCATGAGAAAGGGTTTGCTGAACCAAGGCACACAATTTTAGTAATTTGCTTGGAAGCAAAAGTACGGACTTTATACGTCATATCCGTGGAGATGTAGACATGAATTAGGGGCAAAAGGACACGCACTACATATTTTTAGATTAACACAAGTATAACTGGATTATCCATTATTTCAGGTCTAACAACAAGAGATAAGAGCAAATTCTACATTGACCCATTAGCCATATTCTGTATTGAATGCCTTTCCAAGTATATTGGCAGGAATCAGTTTTCGTTCTATTTTTTTAGTCTTGGTATGCTTATACATGTAAGAAGAATCAACTAACAAAAGGGAAGCCAGATTTATTCCAATGAGAAAAGGGAAGCAAAATCAAACATAGGTTTACCTTTGTACAAGAGACAGCAATTCACCGGGAGCATCTTGATCACTGACTTCACGTCTTAGCACTTTCTCCACAAGCCGCTTATACTCGTTCACATTTGGCGTCAGCACAGCTAAAGGATAACCACTGACCAGTTGAAGACTGTCTGTAACCAAAAATAGACCATCCTGTCAAATAAACAGAATGATCACCAGGTTAGAATTTGCTTACTTCATAGAATCATAATCAGAAATCACATGCAGAAAAGCTGCACAAGTGATTGATACTTACACCATCTATAACCAGGGGGATATTCAGCTTCCGTGCATGCTTGATAATTTCACTCACACAAAGCTGTCAAGATGAGACCAATTAGATTAGATACTCATCATAAACGAGAAGCAGCTCAGGAGACAGTTTTCTAACTATTTTGTTGTTCTAACAAATGGGGAAAATAGAGAGGATAGAAATAGGTTAGGTTTAACTTCTAACTATATTCCCTGCAACAGCAACTTGGCTGACCAAAGTGAATAAGATACTGGGTTCATAAAAAGTTCAGATTACCAACGGGCTTCATGTATATAATTCAGTGTGAAAAATGACACCCAAGAAATAAAAATTGGGAGATTGAAGATAAGATAATGAAAGCGGTAGTAACCTGAAGGGCAAGAACATCGCCTACTATTTTAAGCATCACATATAGACTTGCCAGTCAGATTGGACAAGTCATACAGTTTTAGTTTGTTTTTCATGATTCGAGTAATTTCGGGGTATGGATCAATGTGAGATTATGTGAACGTGAAACAGAAACAACAAACTAGCACAATCAGACAAATAACACCCAGGAAAAGATAATATCATTCTAGAAACGGGAGATTATGTGAACGTGAAACTAATTGGAAAACGACACAACTAGGAGTACTACATTTATCCACCCTACAGTCGGTACAATATTCCATAAATAGTTCAAACGAGAAGAAATGTCCAAAGCCTGTATTAAAAGATAAGCTGATCGACACAATTTTATACTTCAAATGACTAAAAGAAAAGCTTGTATAAGAAAGCAATGCATTTGCAAAATCAGAACCCTTTTGTGCACTCAAGCAAGAAACATAACAACCTTATGGACTTTGCACTACATATGAGGGAATATATCACACCTAAGAAAGAAACAATGTTCCTCATTAACTCTAACAGAAGCAAGAGTTGCAAATTTCACTATCTTATGCCACAGGTTTCCTCGTTGCTCCTCATAAGAAGTTTCCAGAAACAATTAATAAAACAAGATAATTTTACTTGTCGTTTCTAGCAGGAATTGAGGGAATATAAAAGGAAGTCGGGCGCTTCTATTAATGCTCTCGCTGTACACTCCAACTTAATACAAAAACTTCATCTAATTCACACAAATATCACCATGACATCCATTCAACTGAACACAATAGGGCAAGAGGATTGGGGATGCAAGCTTCCAAACATTCTAGTGCAAACACTGCATAACATCACTCCAAGTTTGTATTAAACTGTAACTGCATTCTGTATAAGTGTTTTCAGTGAGCAATGCTGAATTTAAAAATTGATAGAAGGACACACGAAACTAACCAAGAGAAATGGATCCCTTCCAAGGCCTGGACCAATGACAATGCAATCAAATCTTTCCATCCATTTGTCAACTTCTGCAAGAACCTTTTCAAGAACAGTTCTCTTTTCTTCATCCCTGAGATATAACTCAAAAGTTTCCACTGAATATAACAAAAAAATTGAGACATCAAGTTCATTAAGAAGAAACCTACCTAACAGAATAAGATTCTTCCAAGACTGGGTGCACTATCAACTCAGGGCTGTAGCTTTTAATGATTGGTGCTGCATCTTTGGTGCAAAAGACGTGAGATAGATCTGCACCCTGGGATAATTGAATACCATTGCTCATCCAAATCGGCAGATAGATGAAAATTGTAGAAAAAAAGTTATTCTTTGTGGACAAAAAATTGACAATGAAGTGCAAAAGGAACCAGGGTGCTGACAATTTTCAAGGCAGAGATTGCCGAGAAGTAAGGTGCACCGGTGTATTCACGACATCCACCAATAACAGCAACTTTTCCTGAAACAAAGGATGATAGCAATCGAATTTTCCAAAAGAGTCAATCTTAATATCTTTTAATATACACACATAGCAGTAGAAAGAAAAACAACAATAAAAAATCAGCTGTTTTGGGGTGTACGCTGTACGAAATGTAAACAAAGATGACTTGCAAGATAAAAGAATGTTGAGATGGCATATATAGAGAAACAAACAACACTCATACTTTTAACAGCTGAAAGCATCACCTACACATCAACAGATACATTTCTGAATCACCAAGTACACGAGGAAGGCTAAAACTTGAATTGCAAAGTTATTATTCAAAAAATTACCTCATCACTTGCCAATAAATATCTTACACCGTAGGGATGCAAGGCTCAAACTTGAACTGTGATCACCTATAGTAAGGACTAGAGAACTAACTAGAGTCCTAAGAGTGCAATAAAGTTTCTTGACTTTGCATTTGTGAGCCATCATCTAAAAATAACCAAAGAATACAATGCACAGACTGCACTTTCTTGGAAACTTCAATATTTCCTTATCAAAGTTCATGTTCTATTTTGTTTCTTCAAGACCTCCTAATCATAAATTGAAGAAGACGTCTTGTATTATATTTGATGATGAATACCAATCTTAATTGGTGGATTTGAGTATCCAGAATCAGACTGAGCATGATCATGATGAGAGATAGTAGAATGCAAAGCTCAAACTTGCCACTAAAAATCTTACACCTATAAAATAAGACCTGCAAAGGAAGCCAAATAATACATACATTGCACCCCATGATGCATTCAAAACATCTTAAGCATGCAAAACTTGAACATCCAAATTTTGTGCTATAGAAATTTCTCGCATTTACCCCTATGAAAGGGAAGAAAGCTAACCAGCTTGTCCTTTGTGTCTAGTGGGATCAAGGTTAGGAGTGATCGCTCTTAAGACGCCAACGGCATCAGCTTCCAAAGCTCGAGAGCTCATCTTTGGACCACTTAGCTCAGATTTTCGACTCAAAGACCTCAACAGGAAATGATGTCTCCTTAACACAGCTTGCAAACCAAAGCTATTGACAGGGGTATCCAACAGGGTCACCGATGTGCTGCTCATTACATGCTTGATTAGCATCAGTGAAAAAACCTACACTACCAATTACATAAATAACTGTCCAAAAAGGCTGAAATTATGGATATACAAATGAATTGCAGGATGAGATAATAAATTTTGATAAACACAATTTTTATACGAATCCGAGCAGAAACCAAATTCTTCCAAACTTCGGGGTTCAGGTTGCCGAATTTGATAGAAAAATGCCTACTCGGTGTATTGAAAGAGGAAATGAATGACGAGAACTCGAGAAGAAGACAAACCGTTAATTATGGGGCAAGCGCCAGTGGAATTCGCATCTCTAGGACGTACTTCTAAAGCTGCGTTTTAATCCCAAACGCTGTGTTCCGCTGAGGCTGCGTTTGACTATTGAGCTCTGCGTTTTACTGCCGAACGTCAGGCTAATACAGTTTGAACGCTGCGTTTTACAGCGGTGCCACTCTAAAAAAATACCCTGTGCTTGCTTGCGTGTTTGAGTGCAGAATTGCAGGTAAGAGAGAGATGAGAGAGAGGGCGAAGGTGAACGCGATGAGATCAGGAGTGGTGGTGGTTGGGGCATTAGCATTTGGGTACTTGACTTTTCAATTAGGTTTTAGGCCCTTCGTAGAGAGAGCCCAGCAATCTCTGGAACAACAACAGCAGCAGCAAAATACTCCTTCTGCAGATCAAATAGACGACATCGAGGCTGTTGTTACTAGCAAATAATCATCCAACAATGGCGAGTTAGATCGCCGATGCCGATTCGTCCGAGAGAAGTGATCTTTTCCATCAATCTCACCAACTTCTCTCTTAGGGTTTGCGCTGAACTGTAGTGTTTATTTGTTTGCTATGGCCAAAACACTAGGGGGGTTTTGAGGGTTTTTTTTTAGTGTTTTTGCTATATTGATGTTTGGATGGCATATAAAACACTAGTGATTTTGGAAACAAAATTAAGTTATTATTCATCAGATTTACGAACTTACGAAGTATATATATGTTGCACTCTTCTTCAATCGACACCACTTTTGTTTATCCATCGCTCCACCGGTCGCTCTGTACTTCCATCGACACCGTTGTACTCTTCTTTCATCGACGCCAGCGCCATCGCCAATATCTCTTCTTCCGGGTAACCCCATTTACCTTATTTGCCCTCGTTTTGTACTTCTCAATCGAGCCGTCATTGAGTGCCAAATAGAGAAGTTTTGATTCGCTGGGAATTGAATTAACAGTTGTGATTTTCAGTTTTCACCTCTTACTCTTGCAGATTGGCTTGCTCTGAGTAACCTTAAATTCGATCCTTTTATTTGCGAATTAACAGCTGCAATTTTACACCTTTTTTTTGTCTCTCTATGTTGATTTGTATATGTTGCTTCCTCTTATAAATTGTAATAGTGAAAATTCATATTGTTATGAATCTTTATGAGCTTCTGTTTGTGGTAGCAATTCCAAGAATATTCATACTTTGTATACCTATTGCAGTTCATTTGATATTCCCCTTGATCAATAGCTATGGAGACATATAAAGTGATGACTCACACTCTTAACAAAATTCATCATATGCAACTATAGGATATGCACTATGCAGAATTGATAAGAACAATACAGTTCCCACTAAGCACCATTGATATATATTGATACTGACAAAAATAAAAAAGAGCAGTCTCTCTAGAAGAAATCATTGTGGGAATGAGATTAAGAATTTTAACATTTAGCACTTTGTTTGTGTGGATTATTGCTTGCTTGCAATTCGGATTTGTGTTTGTTGTTGTCTATCGTGACTAATGTGGTTGTTGCTTAGTTGATACGTACACCTAAAGAAGAGTTCTAGCAAAATTTAGTACTTTTTCTAGTCTTTGTATGCTTATGTAATATGTTATCCTACAATGCTTATATAGTTTCTTTGTGTTAAACTTCATGGATGATACTTTAGAGATGAAAGGAAGCACATTGGTAACATACCTCATATAAGCTACATAATAGTTTCTTTCAGGACATTAGATTTTCCTCATCGGCAATAGTCTTTGATTGATTCTAAATTGTTGGCGTGAAATTCAGAGAAGCTAACGTTTATCTTCGGGCATTCTAGACATTGATAGTCAAAGAAAGCATGACATAAGTGGTTCTAGAAGACACACTCTATGTTGTTAGCTGCTTTATATGCGTCTGGTATCATTGCCAGCCCAAACCCTTGAAGAACTTACCTAAACTATGAGGGATCTGTGGATTTCATGGCTGACAGATGAGCTCTCATCCAGTTTTCTCAGGACATCAGACAAGATGATGTTTTATGTGCCACAACTCCTTCGGTTTCCAAATAATCAATAATATTTGTATTTTGTTTTCAATTATGCTTGCTTTTCATCTATATGAGCTACATCTGTGTGCTTCTTTTTTAAAATGTTATATGGTTGACAATTTGTAGTTATTTTTAGTCTACCTTCTAGATCGATACTTATGAACTGATTCTGATATGCAATTCGATATTTAAGTCGTTCTTTGTGAAACTATTGTTTCATGCTTACGGGTGGTGTAGCACTCGGGCTCCTCTCATTGGCACTGCTTGTCCTTTATACTATTTGCATATTACAAAAATGAGATGAATGCATTCATCATCGTATTGAATTAAGTAAATATATTGTTAAATGTCTTATTTTGTGTTTGCTATTGGTGGTTCTTTGAGTGACATCTTGTACTTAATTTTGTTATTTGACATGACTGGGAGGAGATTGTTGTCTAGCAAGAACTGTGTGGTTAAGCTACAAAATTGAAGATCTCTTTGCCTTATTTGTATGTAATCTCGTTTTTGTTCAGAGCATGTGAAGAAATTTGCCGAGTTGGAGGTCACTTTCTTGACAAGACTATTTTGCAACAACTTGTTTTAGGTGATTCATAGTTGTGTGAACTTAGGGTTTTGTTCATTTTCTACTTGCGTTATAAGCTTACTATGTTCTTTTGCTACACATGGGCCTTCCTTGCCGTGGAATGTTAACAAATTTTGTCCATTATTAAGGCTCAGTTCATTCAGGTTCAGAAAAAGGAGCTTTGCAAGCCTTGTTGGACGTAAGATTTGCTGCTGATATTGTTTTCACATAAGCTTGATCCATAACTTTTTCTTTCCGTTTGTCATGCTAGTTGAATGAGAGGATTCTACAACTTTTTCTTTCCATTGTTTGCTCTTCGTCTACACAACACTTCTTATTGCCCTTTTTACCAGAAAGATATCGATTATAATCATCACAACCTTTACATCGAGATTTACAAGAGCGAGACAATGAAGTACTTTATTCATAAACCTTATGAAAAATAAGTAAATATAAGTATATTGATTGTTGAAAAGGCCAACCCATATACTAGCTCGCTTCTTATGAGTGAACATATAATAATGGGAAAAAGGCCAATCCATATACAGGATCGTATTTAAAATTACCTAAATTTTATATTGATTTTTTTAAAAAAAAACTCTCTATTTTAACATTTACATTTCAATTTTGAAAGTTTATTTTCTTTTTAAATTTTTTTATTTTACTTTACCTTTTTTTAAATAGTTAAATGATATTTACTTAATTTTACAATCTTATATTGTTTAAGAGGTGAAAATTTAGGACATGTGATAATGTATAAAGCAAACTATTTTTTATTGTTAAACTTAGATATAATTTATTTTAGTAATAACATACAAAATTAATTTTAAATTGATTAATTTAAACCATTAAAATACATTAGAAGTATTTTATAAATTAAAAAAATAGCTATTAAACTTTAAAATTATAGGCATGGTACTATACTACTTTTCTTCTTGAAAGCAACAAAAACATTATCCTCCTCGAAACCAAAGCAAAAAATTTAAAACAAAAATCTCCCAAAAAACCTTCAACCACCGAAACTAAGCCAAGATTATCGCCGACTAATGGTTAGTATTGCCACTTTCCGATCAATGGTCAACTGTTATCCTCAACCCTTTGATCCCAAACACATTGATTCAACCTTTTTCGAGGCCAACAAAGTTTCGTCGTTCTTCAGCATGTTTCTAACTCGAGTAATCAGTATGACTGAGAGGTTGCATGGGTTTTTTTTTTCTCCTCCTCTTACTGGCTCTTATTCGAAAACTAGTATAATCTTCGGATTATGCGATATGAACAAAAGTTGCGATTTTCAAGATCTAAACTAGACCCAAGATCGAACTTACTACTTTGAGACCATAATATAAGAACCCATACTCCAAATCTAGTCCTTTGTGACCCTTATGTCGTTAAGATTTGTTTGTAATATGTTTGTGTTTGGATGAGTTGTATGTGAGTTTTCCTTCGTACAAGTCCAATTTTTGACCAATTCCGAACAATTGTCTCATGACGCCTAATTTGTGTTGTATACATATGAAATTCATATTTTCTAATATGGTTCCAAATTTGCTCATACAATTCACATCATCATCCCAATACACGTGTTCATTAGTGTGTTAAGTTCAATTTTTTTTCTAATGTATTAGTTTGAGATCATGCATCTCTTGAATATCTTTCTATAACCATGATCTTATCTTGTTAAAAATATATTTTGAGTTTGTTTGGCGATGTTTTTTTTTATTTATCAAAAAGGTGTTTTTACATTCCCTCTCGGGCTCCCTTTAGATATAATGATAAACTCTAATAAAACTAAATTGAATCATACCCCTATTTCATTTTCAACCCACTTTAGCAATCATGAAAATGAGAACAACCTATGTCCTATTTTTTCTTAAAATTATGCAATATGTAATTGCCCAGTTTGCATCTTATGATTTTGATTGCTCGAATGCATGAATCAATAACAAATCAATGAATGGATATCTTTCGGGGAAGGGACTGCGCTTTTAGTTCTCTGACAATCCGTTTGCTTATGCCTATTCTTCCTTTCTAGTCTAAACAACAAGAAATAAAACAAAATGAAAAACAATGGTAACACAATTTGGATGTAAAATCACTCAAAATTATATATTCATGAAGCCGTTTTTCCTTTTGAAGGAGGTTCAAAATTTTGTGAAATGTGGTCTTTAACCTTGTTTTGATGAGTTGGGATGACGTTCCTTTTGAAGTCGTTGTTGAATGTGATCTTAACGATTTTTCCGGCAGTTGACGTAGTCATGCCCATATTGATCGAGCTTGATCGTGGTGATGTCGTGGTCTTCGAAGATCCTCCATCTAGGTGAGGGGAACGTCGTCAGATCCACATTTCCGCAAGAGGTATGCCTTCCCCTTGAAAATGGTTTCTACTATCCTACTTCCAGGCGGCGAGGCAATACTGTAGTTCAACTATCTCGTGTTCTCTTCATGTTTTGCCAGCCTCGAGTGTTCCTCGGCTTCTCATGTGGTTTGTTTGCCCCAACTTTTGTTCTTGTTCTTGTTCTTTTCGCTCTTTTTTTTTATGGTTTATATTTTGTTCTTTCTCTCCGTTTCGATTTTGCATGACGATTTGTCCGTTTGCCGTTTATCAGCCTCTCGACACACCAAATATGTTTGATGTTATGGAGCTTCTTAACTTTTTGATTAAAAAAACAAACAAAAACATTAAGTGGATAGATCAACTATTAATTTTGTCAAACTGAATTTGATGGATTTAATTGAGTAATGGTTCATCGGCATATAGATTCATCATCCGAGAGGCCTTTGCAAGGGTACTTGCAAAAGAATTTGGAAAAATCCCAAATATGTCCGATTTTTGAAACTGAATCTATCGATCTACTTAAGGGTTTGAGCAAATTGGAAGGCATGGGGTACCAAAAAGTTAAAATTGAATGAGACAACCTTAACGACATACATTGCATTTAGGGAATTTGGAAGTCCTTTGGCAAGCGAAGATACTCATTAGGGATTTTTTGGTGTTCATCTAGTCGTTTGAAGAATTTAATCAAGCATATCTTGCGGGAAGTCAATTTTATGACTAGTGCTCTTCTTCTTCTCTTGACTATTTGTCTCCCGCCGCCCATGTTAATAATGAGTACCACGAATATCTACTTCTTGAAGTCTCTTTGTCTGTTGTTTTTACAGTCTTTTGGACTACAAACGTGCTCAGTGCTATAGCACCTTAAAGTCCCTTTCCTCTTAAAAAAAAAAAAAAAAGCATTTCTCGAATCTGATTGTTATTAAATATAAAATGCTGGAAGGGTAGTACCGTGATTAAATGTGGTAGGTAGGGATATAATTGGTAAATCACGATTCTATCAAATAGAAGGAAATAAAATAAAAGTGGGATTCGGTTCTCTCTCCTTAGTCCTTACCTTACCCCCATAATAAGCGAAGCGAACCCGCATCTAGTCCAGCCTCTTCCCATTATCCCAATTCAGATTCCAGGGATACAACAAAGCGATAAAATTCTCTTATAATTTCGTTATTTATTTCCCATTTTAATCATTTAATTCATACACCAAAGATCTCTCCATACGAGCCGTTGCTCGTCAGCACACAGTCCTCAAATTCCCGCCATGGCTGCCCAGGTGGTAGAGGGTGGCCAGCAGGCTCACCGCCCTCCCTCTTCTCCTCCTCCTCCTACTCATCCTTCTGCTCTCGACCGCGTTCAGAAGACCAAGACGCTTATCTGCGCCCTCAATCTTCTATCCCGCAACCTCCCTCTCCCGGCCGACGTCTTCGCTTCCGTCTCTTCCATCTACAACGGGGCCGATGGCGGTGAAACCGGTGCAATTGACGATGGTGTTGATAATGTCGGCGATCCCGACTCTTCCGCCTCTGCTCGAGGGACCGAAGACACTCAATTGGCGGATCAAGCACCCGAATTTGCTTCCGGTGCTAGCAAAGTAGGGTTTTTGCTCCTTTCTTTTGTATTTATGTGCGCGTGTTTCATTTCCTAGGGCTTGGAAGGAATCGTGATGCTTTGATTATCAGTGACTAGCTTTTGGCTGCTTCTTTCAGTTTCCCCAAGGGTTAGACTTGCCGAGTTTAAATTCGGTAATATGATTCGTATTCAGTTACTTGGTGTTGTGGTTTTGACCGGAGATTTTAGAATTTGAGGATCTTGTTAATTCCTTTGCTTAATTTCAACGCCTTACCATGTCCCTCAGTTGATAACTTTGCACCCATATTGATATTTGTTTACAATTTTGCTTAGTGGAGTTGATGAATAGCTTTAACCATTCCTTCCTTTTATGGCTAATCTTTTTCATTTCTAGTTTTCTACTAATGGTATCATAGTTTGTACCTTACTGTATCTTGTTGATTAGATAAAAATATAGAACCTTGAATCACAAATCGAACATCACAATGTTGGTTGCTCTTTAAAGGTTAAATAAGCTAAACAAAACCAGGTAAGAGGGGATGGAGATAATTTTCAGTCCCTGTGGGTTCTATATATGCTTTATAGAAGTAAATGAATGCAGGAGGGTACGAGGAAAATGTGATTAAGGTCTGCTGGCTGACCTAAACATCAAAATGGTGTTTTACTCACCATTTTAGTGTTTTGCCTTTTGTTTCTTATGATTGTTTGCGAACATGGATCTTTATAAATGTAAAACGATTGTAATATAACGGATCAATTTATTTTAATGCTACATACATTCTTTGGATGTATCTATATACGTCAAGTTCAAATTATCATTGTCCTGGGAAGTGCAATCTGTTACTCGCTATGATATATAGATTAATTTTAACATATGGTTCGAATCCATTTCGAAAGTGTTTCCAAACTTGATTCAAAACTGCGGGATGATATAGACCTCCAGTACAAATTTCTGTTTTTCCTTCAACATTCAGTTCAACTAATATCCTTTTGTTATTAAATTACCTTTTTTTTGCAAATCATAATTAAAAAATCGTGAAATTTGTATTTTAATGCAGGATATTTCTGAGGTATCTAGTTATCAAGATTTGATCATGGAATTTGAGGACTCTTTGGTCAGGCAGCGCCCCTCCTGTATATCTGCCACTGGGTTGATAGAATTGAAGGAAAGCCGTTTCCAGAGCCAAATGGACCACCGACTAAAAGAGCTTGAAGGTTGTTCTACTTTAGCATCATTGTACTGTATTAAGTTAATTGGTATGGATTCCATATATTACATCATCCACACGAAGATAGATGGTCAGAAAAGTCTTGTTTTATTGTCCTGCATTATAGGTTCTCATTGCTAATCATGTTTCTCTTATGGCCCACCAAGAATTGCGACGTTATCGTAGGTTTACTTGTGTGAGATTATTTTATTTAGATGAATTATTTGCCTGCTTATATGATAAATATGTAGTTACAGACTGCTCGACTTATAGTGTGTTTTTTGTGCTTTAAAGACACTCAAACAGGTGCCACCAAAATTAGTTGGGGACCTTTCCCATCCATATGCCTCTGAGCAGATTCTTTCACGTGTTATGTTTTTTCCTTAGTTTGTTGTCTTAAATTGTAGCTATTGAATTCTTCAAGCATCAGTGAAAGTGACGCTTAAGCAATAATGAGCTCTCTCCGAGCTATAAACGCATGCACTTGGACAAAAACGAGTTCTATTTTTTTTTATAGTAACAATTCCTTTACATGCCATTTAGGGTCTATCATATTAATAGAACCATCTATTATTTAGATTATCCTTTATGCTTTTAAAATAAGAAACATTGCGCCACTGAATTTTATGTGCTAGGTTGAGTATTTGAGTTGACATACTTTGCCATGTTCTAGAATTGATCCTTTGGGTTTCTTAAATCTATCTATGATTGTATGATATGCTTTAGAAACTTAAAATATATTCAGAAGTGGGCACTTCTCAATTAAGTGGTAAGCACCTTGTCGGTGTTTGCATAAAGACCCTGAAATTGGATAGGCAAACCAACAATGATATGCTGGTTGTAAAGGCTAGTTACATAAGCTTCGTTCTTTGCAACAGAAATATCTCTGAAGGCTTTAGATTTAATTATTTTGATGTTAGGTAACAACTTCTCTCGGGAAATACCTTCTCTCTAGAATTGGTCGAGCCTCATTTGTCTCGACTAGTCGGTGGTTTTGAAGTAGAGTTACATAAAAAATAAAAATAAAAACTTATTTCATGGTGTTTTCGTACCCTAGAACTTCATTGGATCTAACAATAATTGTCAAAACCCAAGATAAATGTGTTTATAACTTTATATAGATATTATTTGATTTCTATTATATACCACAGAGCAGAAAAACTTAAATGCATCCACGGGCGAAGTCTATATTTTGTGTTTATATTATTCTTTACCAATTTTGTTGCTAACTTCTATCTTTGTCAAAACAGAATTACCATCAAGTAGAGGCGAAGATTTGCAGTCCAAGTGCTTGCTCGAGCTTTATGGCCTAAAGGTGTCTCTTCTTTCATCTGTATTTTAGAATGTGACATTTGTTACCAAAAAATATTTTAGAGAGATAATGCAGTTATTTGGCATTAAAAGCCTATTATTGGTAAATTGGGCATTGCCAAAATATCAAATTAAAAGCAATGTCAAATTAGCATAAAAAACTTATTTGTAAATTTTGTGATAATTTTGTTTAAGTACGAAGTAGGAGTAAGTTCTTAGATTTGTAACCTTGTTTCTCGCACATAAAACGGGTTTTGATGCAGAGAAGTGTTTCTTATGCTAATGTTTGCATGTTTGAGCTACAATTAGTGTTAAATTGGGCAATGATATATTATTTGAACTTGTATTCAGCTAGCAGGGTTGCAAAGGAAAGTTCGTGCCGATGTAAGTGCAGAATATTGGCTTCGCTTAAATTGTGCTTATCCCGATAAGCAGCTATATGATTGGGGCATGACACGGTTAAGTTGCCCTATGTATGGTGTCGGAGATCCTTTTTCTGTTGCAGCGGATGATCAGCTGAGGAAGAAACGAGATTCTGAGGTCAGTTATCACTATTTTTAATTTATCAATTGAAAAATCTTAAATTCAACATTTTAGGATGGATAAGAAAAAACAGCCTTCACTACTGTAACCTCAATCTGATATCAATGCAATGATAATCTTCATCTTAGACATGAAGGTAGTAAGCACACTTGATATCATAAAAGATACTTTAGAATTTTGTTGGAACCGAGGTTAACATTTTCTGGTTGATCTGTGCATGATCAGTTCAACATTGTGTAGAATGTTTTCAACCATGGGACTCATTCTGATTTTGGTGTTAAAACAGGAGATCATTTCTGATCTTGATGAAGCCAGAGCTGGTTGATTTCTAACTATATTTGGATAGCTTTTGACAGTTTTAGATAATATCCATGCAGAGATTATCTAGGCTGGAGGAGGAAGAGAAGAGCTATGTAGAAACCATGAAGAGGAAATTTTTTGCTGATCTACTTAATGCAGCTCGTGAGTTTGTGCTACAAGTTGGAGCTGTTGCAAAACGTAGGAAACAGAGGAATGATGCAATTTATGTATGTTTCTTTTCCTTTCTGATTTTTAACCATCATCGAGGAAGTGCAATCCTATTGGTTTCAGAAAGGGAAGGGTGAGATACTAATCATACTATCAAGTTGAATAATAAGTTTAATATGTAGTATGATCCAATCAGCCAACTAAAGCTTTGTCCCATGGTTAATGATCACTGGGTTTTGGTATGGGAGATTCAATGTTTTCCCTTTCAGTATTTTCAGTTCAGTTTTTTAATCCTTTTTCTTTTGCTCCCTCTCCGTCTCCTAGATATCGCATGGCTCCATATTACAAATCACGAGTTTCAATAAATATCTGTTCTTGCGGTCAATTTAACTGCCGAAAATGTTACTTTTTTTTGTTAATGAGTAGGAATTTGATATGTAACTTCTGAAAATGAACAATTATGTATGAGCGGATTCTATTTTACTGAAGCAGTAATATTGGGTAGGGTTTACCATTTGCTCCGTTACCCTGACTGTTGTGAATCAAACCCTGATTAAGAAAGAAGGGAAGATGTTGAACCATTATCAGCTTTTTAAGTCATACACAGTTGCTGGAGTATGAGTCAGACCGATTGAAATAGTCTGGTATTATGATGATTTATCCTTGACTAGCATAACTTATGCCCACTATCTCCCAGCTGTAATCCTATTCATTGCTCTTTTCTCTGTGAGCTACAAGATTAAAGAAAAGATTGAAAAAATGGATAGTAATCATATATTCCTTCTGAAGCTTCAGTTTAAATGAATTTTTTGTGTGTGTTTTGTACAGGCATGGCATGGAAGGCAAAGGCAACGAGCTACGCGGCTGGAGAAACTTAGATTTCAAGCTTTAAAATCTGATGATCAGGAAGCATACATGAAACTTGTTGAGGAGAGTAAAAATGAGAGGTTAACCATGCTTCTTAGTAAAACAAATGACCTTCTTGTTTCTCTTGGAGCTGCAGTTCAGCGGCAAAAGGATTCTGCACATACGGATGGCATTGAACCATTGGTGGACTTGGAAGAAGGGGAACTGCAAACTCCCGGAAATTCAATTCCGGATGAAGATGTTGATGCAAGTGATAACGACAATAGTAAGGTTGGGAGTTTACTTGAAGGTCAGCGGCAATACAACTCTGCTGTACACTCTATTCAGGAAAAGGTAAATACTGATATATAACACCTTAACATTTTTATGGTATGTTAAGTTGCCTATGATGCTTCTGCATTTTCCTGTTCGTGAGTTGTTTTCCATGATCATATATCCTTCCTGTATTATTTTTTGCATCATGATGAAGGGTACTACTTAGGACCACAGGAATTATTTGAAAATTGTTGTATAGTACCAACTCTTTAGTAAGTTTTTGCATAATGGACTAATGTACATCCAGCGTCCACACACTTTATTTTCTTAAAAAATTGTTTTCTTTTTCAATCTTATCTTTTATTCGACGACACTTGGATTTGTTTGCAGACTATATTTGCATAAAAATAAAAATTAACCAAAGACTGCTTGTAGGTAACTGAGCAACCAGCATTACTTCAAGGTGGAGAGTTGAGGCCATATCAGATCGAAGGGCTTCAGTGGATGCTTTCACTGTTTAATAACAACCTAAATGGAATCCTAGCAGATGAGATGGGATTGGGGAAAACAATCCAAACAATATCATTAGTTGCATACCTTATGGAGAACAAGGGAGTGACTGGGCCTCATTTGATAGTGGCTCCCAAGGCAGTACTGCCAAATTGGGTTGCTGAGTTCACAACATGGGTTCCTAGGTATGCATGTAAACTTATGTGTATTTTTGTTCCATCTCTATTGTCATCCATCTATTCTCCTGGTGTGCATTGTTGAATGCATCAATGACTCAACATACAGCGATACATTCATTATCTGATTTCTTGAATATATTTTCCTATTCAAGCATCACTGCAGTACTCTATGATGGGCGTCAGGAAGAAAGGAAGGCACTCAGAGAAGAATATTCTGGTCCGGAGAAGTTTAATGTAATGATTACTCACTACGATCTTATTATGAGAGATAAAGCATTTCTCAAGAAAATCCACTGGCACTACATGGTAGTTGATGAAGGACATCGACTGAAAAATCATGAATCCGCTCTCGCAAAAACACTCGTCTCGGGGTATGGCTGCTTGCTTAATAACATCTTTTTCCAACTTTGTTCTTAGTGGGGGTATGCTGCACACGATCCTTATCTTCTCTTGAAAGAAACAGATTCTCGTACTGGAATTTTCCACTCTAAAAATGTATTAATCCTTAAAATGGTATTGTTGAGAACTCCTTAGAGATGCATTCATTCAATAGTTCCTTGACACAAAATGAAAATCTACTGTCCTGTTCCTGCGTTAAACCGCCATTCAGTTTTTTCTGAGCCCCTTTCTTGCCCTCTGATTTTGTAAAATGATATCATGAATAACTAATAATACACTCTCATGTTTATTCAGGTATAGGATTCGTCGAAGACTCTTGTTGACTGGTACTCCAATTCAAAATAGCATTCACGAATTATGGTCGCTACTTAATTTTCTCCTTCCAAATATTTTCAACTCTATGGAGAATTTTGAGGAGTGGTTTAATGCTCCATTTGCTGATCGCTCTGATGTTACACTTACTGAAGAAGAAGAACAGTTGATCATTCGTCGCCTGCATCAGGTGGGTATTTCTCTACCAGGTGCTATCTTAATTTGTTATTATTTATCAAGCTTATTTACTAAGGTAATGTGAGAGATATTCAGGTTATAAGGCCATTTATATTGAGAAGGAAGAAGGATGAAGTGGAGAAGTTTCTTCCTGGAAAAACTCAGGTCATTCTGAAATGTGATTTATCAGCATGGCAGAAAGTATACTATCAACAAGTCACAGACTTGGGTAGGGTCGGCTTGGCCACAGGTATAACTACCGACTTATACGGTCTTCCTTATTTAGCTATCTTTGTGGTCCTTTATGTAAGTGAGTAAAGTACAGAAAATTGTACTTCCGTATCTTCTTGAAAACAAGAGAAGGACCTATGGTCCCATGCACTACAAAACCCGGTCAATTTGTAAGCCAATGTGAACTTCTCACCTCTAAATATCACAGTCTCTTGCATTCGGAACATTTCCATGTGTCTCTCTGTTGTTCCCATTCCCCCAAACAAAAGAAAGAGAAATATATGAAGCAAAAATGAACAACATTTCCATGCGTCTCTCTTTCTTGTCTGAATTCCTGAAAAAATCTTGCAGATAAAAATAATCCTTGAACAGTGTCAGAGATGGAACTACCTTTAGTCTTTATTAGGGAAATAACTACCTTTGATCGCCCAAATTGCCATTGCGGCATTGTCACTCAAGTTGGTTGCCTAAATGCTGAACAGGGAATTACCTATGTTAGCTCTTAAAAATAAAATTTAATACTTAACAGCTATATCTTATGCGTAAGACTCCATAGATTCCAGTTGGAGTAGTATTCTAACATTATAATAACGTTTCATATGACCAAAAGGATTAAATTTTGATTGAATGATTTTAGAACTGTAATTTAAGCTAAAGAATGGGACGTTTAGTTGAAGTTTGTCACATATAAGCAAATTATTTGGAACATGTTCTGGCCAATGAAAGCTTCTAGTGAGTTGTCACATATAAGATTGGGAGGTTTAGTGAATATGGGTCATGTAGGGTGATTGTCTTCGCTTGCACGGCTTTTCGAAAGGATCTACTGGATTGCATCAGTAGGCTATAGGCTACTAGTGAGTTGATTATGCTCGACGAATAAAGGCGTGATGGTAGCGCTCATTTTTTTGCCAAAAGAAAAATATTTGGAGCATAGCATCGGTTAACATGGGCTTTAATTAAATTATTTCTTTTTCTTATGAACCATGTTTTTTTCTCGTTGTTAATAATAACCATGATTTTAGACAGCTGGTTATTTTATTCTTTTTTCAACTTTTCTTCGTAATATTCTGAACTACAATATTGTTTCAGAAATTTCATGAGAAATGAAAAACCATTAAAAAAATTTTCAAGAATCAAAATTCATTCAGATAAATTTGAAAGAGTAGGTTCTATACTTCTATATAGTCCATCTTTACTTTTATGGTTGTTTTGTAGTAAATAATAATGTAGAAATATGACCCCTTTTTTCTGCATATTTCCTTGCTTTACTTTGTCGTCTCTTTGTATTATTCTATGGCTTATGACATCAGTAGTTACTTATATAAGATTATCATTATAGCTTTCTTGAAGTATGATCAACTGGTAGTCCTTTGACCACTATGATTTGTTTGCAGGGTCCGGGAAGTCAAAGGGGTTGCAGAATCTCTCCATGCAGTTGAGAAAGTGCTGCAACCACCCGTACTTGTTTATTGCAGGATATAACATATGGCGCAAGGAGGAGATAGTTCGAGCATCTGGGAAGTTTGAGCTACTAGATCGTTTGCTCCCTAAACTGCAGCGAGCAGGACATAGGGTGTTGCTTTTTTCTCAAATGACTCGTCTCTTAGACATTCTTGAAGTTTATCTCAAAATCAATGATTTCAAGTATCTTAGACTTGATGGCTCATCAAAAACTGAAGATAGGGGAGTTCTACTGAAAGAATTTAACGCTCCAGATTCCCCGCATTTCATGTTTCTTCTAAGCACTCGTGCTGGAGGCCTTGGACTGAACTTGCAAACAGCAGACACTGTCATAATCTTTGATAGTGACTGGAACCCTCAGATGGACCAGCAGGCTGAGGACCGGGCTCACCGTATTGGTCAGAAAAAGGAGGTCAGGGTCTTTGTATTGGTTAGCGTTGGGTCAGTTGAGGAGGTAATTTTGGAGCGTGCAAAGCAGAAGATGGGCATTGATGCCAAGGTCATCCAGGCCGGACTTTTCAACACGACATCCACTGGTACGTGTGTGATCTGTTTTAGGATACTGTTTGAAAGCCATCATAAACACCAATTTGTGTATTGGTCATTATACTAGTAAATTAAGGCTCTAAGAAGAGTTCTACTGATGTTACTTCTTTCGAAATAAGCTTCTATGTTTTTGTAAGGTCCGTCTTTAGGCTTGTTTGGATGCATAATGCAAGTTTTATACGACATGTTTATACATTTGGAGAAAAAAAAGTGTTGTTTGGCTTCCTTGCATTATAAAGTAGTTTTGGCAAACACAAGTTGAAAGCATTACATGCACTATTTGTACTACATTTTACAATAAATAGTCCATAGTTTAATTTCAAAGCATGTCATCCATATAGATCCTTGAGTAAATCCGGTAAGCACTGATATATGTCCATGTTTTTGCAGCTCAGGATAGAAAGGAGATGTTAGCAGAGATAATGCGCAAAGGACGAGCTCACTTGGAACGGATGTTCCAAGTGAAAGAGAGATCAATCGCTGGCAGCGAGATCAGAGGAAGAGTTTTGGATGTTTGAGAAGATGGATGAAGAGAGAAGGCAGAAGGAGAAGTACAATCACGTCTCATGGAAGAACACGAGGTCCCAGAATGGGCTTACACAACAGCAGATAACACTGAAACAAAGGGCAAAGGATTTGACTATGAAATTGCAAATTTGACAGGAAAGAGGAGGAGGAAGGATTGTATATGCTGACACACTGAGTGATTCTCAGTTTGTCAAAGCTGTTGAAAATGGAGAGCTCCTTAAGGCCAAGGCAAGCAAGAGAAGGGGAAAGACCATGCTTCTCTGTTGATGACAATGTTAACAATGAATCTGTAAATGATGATGTTGCGATTGAGAGTGATGATTTTCCTAGTGCAAGTGAAGAAAGAAGCGAAGATACCCAACTCCTACCCTAAAAAGATGTGGTTATCTGCGACACCTGAACACGAAGATGATGGGAGAGGAAACCCTTGGAGTGGGAATATGATGACATGGAGCAGTACCCATAAGAGAAAGAGAACAAACTATAGTATCTTGGGTGGGCAACCTGCTGGCTCCAAGGGAAACAGATGGAGTTGATCGCGAGGGGGTATGCACCTGTAACATCTCTGCTCTAAGATGCCTTTTGATTTGATGCTTCATTGTTCATGCTGCTGTAGATAGGAGCTTGAATTTGTACTGAGAATGTTTGTATCATGTAACAAACTAACATTATCTTAGGAGTATCACATGCTTCCATGCTTCCTCTTTGATAAGGAAGTAGGAGAGGAGGAGAAAATGTAGAAATTGTATTTGTCTATTTGAAGCTGGCAGCTGGATGGAGATTGTATTATGGTAGGTCAAATTGTGGAAGTCAATAAAGTGATGTATTTTAATCTATTTACTTACGATCTCTCTGTTTTCATTATACAAGTGTTATTTGTGTGACGGTAAATTCACCAGATGACGAAATTCATATTAGGACGGCGAAAACGGATACTTATGAACATGTAGTCCGCCGGTGCTAGAATACCTATGGTCTTGCACGCCACCGGTAAAATTTGGTATTGTCACCAAATTCAAAACGTTAACTGTCAGAAAATCATGAACGTGAGAAAATCATCTATAATATAAGATGAATTCTCAACATTCTCACAATTCTCATGTCTTCTCATTAAGGCAAATCGTTTGATTCTTACGCAATGTCTTCATGCGACGAGGACGGGCGGAGATAGCTTACATTCAACTAGAATAAGTACAATGATTAAGAAACTTTTGACACATTTCGTAGTAAGTTTTGTGATATATTTTTATTTCGTAATAAGTTTATTTAATATTCGAAATAAATTGTTGAAGATATGGTTTCGGGATTATTTTTATTAGAAATTTGCATATTGCATACTTATGGTTGCTGAATATGTTATTATTTCATGTGTTATATATAAACAAAGTTTGGTTGAAATGGAAAATGTGCTTAAAGAATGAAGAAATCATAATCGCTAGATTAAATGAACGAAAGATCGCGATTGAGCTGCTTCTTTTAATTGAGATTTAATTAATTAATAGTGTTACAACAAAACTTTAATATACAAATCTTTCAATTACAATCGATAAAAAAAAAAAGAAATTGAAACACCGTACACACAAGATCGACAAGGAAGGTGTGATGGTATTAATCTTCATTCTCGTAAAAGAAGAGAAAATATGTTCCCGAAACATAATTTTCAAAATACAACCCTTGAAATTTAAAAAATGCTATAAATTACGAGACCACCACAACGTAAATTGCAATCGACACAATATTTCGACCATAATCGACCAAGATCGACAAGGAAGAAGTGATCGGCTGTATTTTTCTATCATTCTTGAACAAGAGCAAATATGCTTTTATAAGTCAAATTATTCAACAAAAATGTCAATTTATTTAACTATATGTCTAATTTGTTTAAAACTTAATTTTTTTTAAAAGTAAATATAAACTTTAACATTTAAGTTGAAAACAAGTTAATAAATATTACTGCTCAAAGTACACATTAATATAAAAAGACTTATTTATCAACTACAAAGTATATTTGTTCAACTATATGTCCAGTTTGTTCAAAAGTTAATTTGTGAAAAGTAAAAGAAAAAAAACTTATATAAATAATTTGTTAAATACTAGATCTTATTTCTTAATATATAGTTATTTATAATTGAAAAACAACTATATAGTTGAGCTTCAACCAACAATAATATAAAAACACTAATTTGTTAACTATAAAGTAAATTTGTTCGAAATTTGATTTTGTGAAAAGTAAAAACAAACTTTTACATATTAAGTTGAAATTATATAAATAAATATCGTGCTCACAATAATATAAATACATTGTCAAAACGTCTTTTTGTGATCATGATTCCAACAATGTCATTTTGTACCTATAATTAAAAGAAACTAAAATTAAAGATTAGAATTTACTCAAAATGGTACGTACAAGATGACATGCTATATTATGAAATTACAAATAAATAAAAAAATAATATTTACTGAAATTACAAATCAAAAAAATAATATTAACTCATTGGTCTTATATTTTGTGTCCACGCCAATAATATAGGGATATATGCTTAGCAAATGCTCGAGTCCGGGTGCATGAGAAAGAAATAAGAGACTTCGTTTGGAACCGGAGATCACTTAACATTGACATAGTATCCGTATTCCCTTATTGTATAGAGTGTTTGTTGGATATACTCTCTTCCTTCGGCCTTTTCCATCTTTTTATTTATAATGAAAGGGTAACTGATTAGGTTACGCTAGATACATCAGGCATACCGAGAGGTCAAAAAGACAAACGGACAAGCCGGTAAGGAGCCAATAGGGCACCAAAAATGGGATAGTGAAACATCATTTGAAAAAAATCCAAAAAACTTCCTAAAAGACGGAATAATTGAACCAAAGAAAAGGGCGTTGAAAGTTCGAAGATACTGAAATCATGGAGAGAATACTGAGTAGACAAACTACCGTGGTGTCTTACCGCCCGGGAGCAAGACAACATAACTCCGTAGCAAGGGAAAACACGATATGGAGAATGTGGCTCACACGACGTTCCCTACCTAGATGAGGGATCTTCGGAGACCTCAAGCACAACCACGATAAAAAAAAAGTTTTAAAAGACTTGTTCGGAGTGCATACGATTGATAATAGACCATTCACAAATGATTTAAAAATAGATGGACTCAACAGGTTAAGTAAACCCAATTCTCTTGCACCTTGTCAATTACTGGGAGTCCACGACTGAACGAAGGCACATGGTAGAAATGCCCCAGCAGTAAATTTGGTTTTGGACAATTTTTCCAACATATGTCGTATAGGATAACAAATTTTGAAGTAAAACGATTTGGTTGAAGTTGAGGACATCATTTAGGGTGTCCATAGTACACAAAAGCCTTCAAATACATAATGGGTTAAGTTGGGATACATCAAAAAGGTAAATGTATCTCTCGTAAATAATTGAGAGAACACCTCTTTCAATATTATTTTCTATAACAAGAATCGCTCGAGCTTATTCAAGGAAGTAACTAAGCATTTGAGATTGTTCAGAGAGTACACTCGGTTACTCCATATAGTTATCACTAATACTATTTAACAAAACAAAACTATGTATTTGTTATCCTATACGACATATGTTGGAAAAACAAAACAAAACTATGCATGCCTTCAATTTTAGTTTCTTTTATTCATGTAAAGCTCAATGCTAACAAGGCTGTACATGTACTTAGTCACTTATATATTATTCTTAATATAACTTGGGTACATGGTTTCTTCATTTCTCACAACTCTTACTAAGACCTTATATGTCAATATTGATTTTTTTTTTATTATCAATTATTGACTGTTACTTTTAAAACAATTAAGTTTATTAAAACATTTTATATAATGCTATCCAAGCATCACCTCTCTTTTTTTCCAGCATGAAATATATAATATTTACTATTTATAACAAACAAATCTAACTACAAAACAAAAACATCAAAATGCAATATTATCATACTTTTAAAAGATTTGGTTTACACTAATAAAAAGAGGGGAGGCAAGAAAGGAATTCTAAATTATTACTCTTATAATAATAAAAGTTATGTAAAAGTATCGACTGTTTTACTGCTAAAATGAACTGAATTGATATTCTTATAAACAATACATTACGCTTTAAAAACATAAATGTGAAACTATTAACCACTAAAAACAATGGTCACTTTGTGAGTGTAAAAGAATATGACTATTATTCTTATAATAAAAAGTTACACTATTATAATTTTAAAATAATTTGTTTTTGATGAAGGAAAACGGTTGAGTTGTCGATGTGATTTAACCTACAACGTCTTTACGGATTAGAACCCGAAATTTAAGATTGTCAAGAAATAAAAATGTTGTTGATGGTCAAATTTTCCAGTTGAATCAAAGCATCAACAATACAATTTATGTATCTATAACATAAAAAAATAACCTACTCCGTCTTCAAAGAGTTTTCAAAACAAAGAATTAATCTCTTAATATTTTTCTTCATGCCATAAACTTTATCGATCAATATTTATCAACGAGTAGTTATTTACAATTAGGAGATTCAGTATATTTTGAAGAATTTAGAAATGTCTTTGGACTCTATGTAATGTAGTATGTATCCAAGTTTTTAATTTTGGGTATCTAAATGATTTTTTAAATCCAAAAAGTGAATTATAGCAAGATTTTTAAACAAGATGAATTACTTTTAAAGTTTCGAGAAAATATTAGTCTTTTACGCTTCTTCGTGTTGCTTTTTGTGTTGTTGAATATATATATATATATCCGGTTAAAAGTTGTTAGTATATATCTTTATAAATATTTAGAAATCTATAACTCTAATTTTATAACCAACTAATAAAGCATTTATTTGTTATTTTCTATTTTATATTGTTTGATAAACTATAAACTGGTCTAATTAACATGGTTAAAAAAGATTTAAAATATTGTGTGGACATGATTTTTTTTGTTGAGTCAACAGATATATTAGTTCAATTGATTGTAATATAGTTCAATGTTATAATGTAATTTGTTATTGATACAAACAAAATATTTTTCTCTTCTAAACTAAATATATTTTTACACGATCATTCTTCTAGAAGGTATTAAAATATCATTTTTTTATGTTTAGAAGTCAATTTAACGAATAATTATATTTAATATAAATCAGTATCTTATACATAAATAATAAATAATATTGTAAAACTTTTGATTAGATATACCCGCACAAGGTGCGAGCACTAAACTAGTTAGATTTAAAAAGTTCTCAAAAAGGCTATAACTATAAAACAAAATATAAACAAAGAACATAAAGAACAAAAAAAAAAAAGGAAACGCATACGATAAGACAAATTTGTAGAGAGACGAGGGTGAAAACAAACAAAAGGAGATGTCAATAAAACTAGAATGTAAATTACGAAAGACAAAAAAACAAAGGAAAAAAAAAGAAAAAAAAAAAGAGAAACAATTATCCCTCTTAATGTTCTTCTAACCTTAAAGATGAAGACGATTTTTTTTCTCAAAAACATTATTTTTGGCATTTTTGTGAAACATGTTTTTTTTCCCCATGATTTACTTCTGTAGATCTTAGTCAAAAAACAACACATGTTATATTCAAGCAACCAAAAATGGGCAAATGGGTAACTTGAAAGTGGAAACAAAACCACACATGATTCCTTTGCTAGTGGTTGGTTTAGTTTGTGCACATATGTTTTATTGAAAAGATTAAAAGATAAAATATGGGTTTAAATCAAGTCATATAGTAGTCGTTCATCATTACCCCACACAACACATTTAATTGACCTCTACGAGCATTTGTTCGAAAACTATTTACTATTTAAGAATTAGCTCAAAATTTGTTAAAATAGTCAATTTTTCAACTTGTTGTGTTCGTGCAAACTTCTTCACATATAACTTTGCAAATGTATTCGGTTAGCAAGATTCGTAACATATCTATGTTTCTTGAATTGTTCATCACTGATGATATATACAATAGATTGATTCAAGGGTTGGGGACAAGGATGCTGCAAATCGAAAGCAATCCTTGATTGAATGATTTGGATGAATCACACAATGAATCAATCAAGACTAAATTGAACATATTAATCTAGATTTATTCAAAATTAGTTCACGGTTTGTTCAAAATAGCTCACTATTTATGCCCGATATAAAAGGAGCATCACCGGAGCTTGTTCAAAAAAGATGATAGTTTAGGAAGAACACCCACGACAAGGGAGTATATTCACTTATTCCAAGTTGAATATATCAGTGAATTCATTGTAACTCGTCCGGATCGGACAAACTCAGCAGGTCAAGTTACTTGTTAAACTCGTGAGGTTTACTAGATTTGGTTAATGGATCGACTCCGATAACAGTGGATTCGGTTCTCGGCTCTAGAAAAAGAGGACGGTGAGGCGAAGACAAGTTCAATGCAGCGAAGCTTCCATGACGCCGACAAAGGGGAACACTGTTTTGGGTGAGAAGGAGGTCAAGAAACGGTTGGAATTGGCAGGTCGAATGTGGTAGGGGTTGGATCTGATCACGAGGACTCAATGTTGAGCGAGACGAGGGTATATAGGGATAATTCTAATATGACATTTTAACCATCGCCGGAGCAGTTTGATGGATTCATCTAGCGAAGACTAATTGTAGTATAATACGTACTGGTTCACATTTTGTCTCGGAAGCTCGAGACCTCGTTCTAGCATGGTTGATTCGATCTCATTGACGCAAGTCTCGGAGTCCTTGGGGAGGATAGGCTTATTGTAGTATGAGGAGGAGGGGTGGATTGGTGAGTGAAAGAGGAAGAGTATATCGAAACATGAGGAATGAGGATAGGGCAACAACAGGAGCGCGTTGTAGAGAGAATGAAAGAGGAAGATGATCCATGCAAAAGGAACTAACGGCAGGGAATAATGAGGAAGGGAGGGTCATTGTAAATCCATGCGGTGAGGACAAGAAAGACCACTAAGGTTTTCACTATAAGAGAGCATCTCAATAGAGTGTTGGTAGTTGATTGTTGGTACTATGCTAGATTTCTATATGTGCCTCTTCCATCCTTATCTGATGCATATTTGTTGAATGGATATGTCATCTAAAAAAAAAATCTATTATTAATTATAGGTATAATTTTTTCAATTTACAAGTGTTATGTAATTTTGAGCACTAATATGTCATTACTGGATCACGAGCAAATTGACTTTGTCGAATAGGGGTGACATCATATAAAATCTACGTTTTACGTGTTCGGAGATCTTGTTTTTTTTAATTAAGGGCAGCGGCGCAACTTGTTGCCCGTCTACCTTCTAACTCAATGTAAATAACGTATGTTATAATTTCTAAGCTAGAACAAAAATAAAGGTACAAACTTTTATATAAATACTACTTCCGTTTCACATTATTTGTCCATCTGTAATTTTTCTTACATACTATTCTTAACATATACTAATTTTCACACGATAAGATAAATTATATAAGAAACAAAAGAAACACTATCTATAAGTTTTATTTTTCAAGAATAGTAAATATAAAAACAATTTTAAAAAATTTGATATTTAATGAATTTTCATGGACAACTAATGTATATAGTCCGTACCTTGCACGAATATTTATAAAAAAAATATTTAAAAGTTGTGTATGCTGATGATATATGCAAAATATTATTTTACTTATACAATTGATTTGATATAATGACAGTTTTTATCTTTATTATTTGCAATAAAATTGATATAATACAAAAACCTGGAATCATAACACAAATAATTGGTCAAAAGAGATTACAATTGTAGTTTGTCAATGCTTATCCAAATATTACATCAACGATCCACATATATACAAAATATTCAAAATATTAATATGATATGAACAAATATTATACTTCAATTTGTTAAATCTTCAAGCCTCACCTCAATCTTAATAATCAATGTGGAATAATTTAGACTCACATACAAATAAATGGGATAATTTAGACCCTCCTACTAGTAGATCACGACCCATATAACAAATATAAATATTATACTTGATTTTAGCCAAAAAAAACCAATACATGTATAATTGTTAATATTTAGACCTTTTATTTATACAAAATTTCAAACTTTCAGTCTTACTTGATAATCGAAATCTAGGATAATTTAGATTCATGTACCACATACCACAAAACCAACTACTCACGTGTGTGACATGCACCACATATATCAGCATATCAACGTTCACGTACATATATTAATCCGATATGAAGAAGTATTATGTTGAATCTTAACCTAATGGCAAGAAAGGTATGACTTGTTTGATCAACAAAACTTCTAATTATACAAGTTCTAAAAAATGGCATTCTTACTTGATAATTGACGTGGAATAATTTAGAGTCACATATCAACAAGACAACGACTCACATATAAATATTAATCTGATATGAATAAATATTATACTTGATCTTATGTATGGTTGATTAATCTACAAACCTTCTATTTATACAAGTTCTTAAAATATCAGTCTTACTTTATAGTAATTTACACACACATGTATATATATAAAAGGTCACGTTCAAGTGAGAATCTTTCTTATGATGGGGAGTAAGAACCTCTAATAGAGGTCAAATTATTCAATGAACATTCATGATATCGAACCACATTTAAACATTCATGGGTGTGTTTCATTGGATAAAGATTAAAAATATACACCTTCAGAAAATTATACGTGGAAATTCAATAACTAGTTTTAATGTAGTTTTAATATCTTTAAGAGAGATAAAATATTGTGTTATGATTATGTAACCCTCAAAACTCTTCCCGATTGTTAACCTTGATTTTTTTTTTTTGAAAAATGAAAAGCGGTTAGGTTGGTTACCTCCTAGAGGTAGTCCAACTTAAAGCATCTTTTCGGATGAGAACACGAAGTTCGGAATCATCAAAAAAAACGGTGTTGGGGTCGAGATTTCCAGATGGATCAATCGGTCAGTAACACAGTTTAATTCTCTAAAAACATGTATGATCTGGATTTCGTCAAAAAAACAAAGATTTAGTCTAGAGTCGGATATAATCATCTCGACATCCCATGTACAACTCCACAAACCTTGGAGTGCCCTAATAACACGGAGTCGGATATAATAATCTCGACATCCCATGTACAACTCCACAAACCTTGGAGTGCCCTGATAACACGGAGTCGGATATAATCATCTCGACATTCCATGTACAACTCCACAAACCTTGGAGTGCCCTGATAACACACATATTATCACCTTCGATTTCAATATTTTTGATATGTAGTCTAATTGTCTCTTGTAAGCCAGCCTTAAGAGCAAAAGCTTCTACTAACCGAGTTAAAATTACTTTTCTTTGCATCAAGATTAATAACTTATGAGGAAAATTTTTTATTTATTATATTTTAGTAAAAAGTAAAAAATTCACATAAATTTTCTTTTTATCAAATCACATATTTAATTATACACTTAGTAAAAATGATGTTATAGCTTAATTATGATTTTCAGTATGTATATATCCAAAAAGTCAAATACCCCGCACCTTTTTGTATAGTAAACTAATTGGTTGAAAAATAAAATCACATAATTTAGATCCATTTTATTACTCTTGTAACTTGATTGACCCTCTTGAGAAAAACAATAGCCTCCCTTACGAAGCTCCCTTTCTCGATGAGAGAAGTTGTCCTGCATTTTGCTTCTCCCAAACTCCAGGATCTATTTCCTAGTTAATTGATTACCCGGCCGGATATACTTGTAGCTACGACTCGTTTCACTCCAGTTCTGTGTGAACTGGTAGTTACATCTCCCTATCGGTCAAATGTAACGCCCATAGAAAGCAAACAACATAAAGTCATATCTTTGACGGAGCAAAAATCTCCAAATATTTCTTCCGCCTCAACGAATTAAACAAAGATAAGTATCATTTCCTCGAAGAATGTATCATTTACTATGTGGAATCAATAATCTCTTTGACAAAAGTATGATTATTTAGTAATTGATACAGTAAATATAAATTATTTTTAAAATATAGTATTTTAAAATTAAAATAATATATTTAGCATGGCTTTCATAATTCATTGATCGATCTATCCCGCCTAAATTTTAGGTTTAGACCACATCAGATGACAACCTTAGGCAAATACGTAGGATCCAAAACCGTTTTCATTGATCAGCCTGACTTTTAAGTTAAAACACGCCATATGACAACCTTAGGCATAAAGGGTAGGATATTTTGGAACTCCAATCAAGGTAACCAAGATTACACATGTCTGATCCGGACATAAAGTGACATCAGTCGATCCAACCAAGACTACATACATCAAATATGAAATTATATGAGCATAAATCGATATTAGTCGATCGAACCAAAATTTCTGGTCTAGACCTGATGATGAAACTAAAAACCAATTTTAAATATGTGGTTTTCTCAGTTTCTATTATAAAACTGGGGTTAACTGTCTACTTGAATATATCCTAATGTAATAAATGCAACAAGTAAAATCAATACTGCACTGAGTTTCCTCTCATAGTTCAATACCAAAGGCGAATGACAATAAGGTATGAGACATTCAGTTTCAAGCAAAAAAAACTAAGCAATGTAATGGTGATTGGTGCTAATGAAATGTAATGGTGATTGGTGCTAATGAAGGGAAATCTATGAGGATAATGCACAAGAGGACTAGATTATTAGAAGAAATACTCAGCAGTACACCACACCACATTCAAGCAAAGTAGCAAATAATATACATTTAGCAGCAAACCTCACCACCTATAATCTATATTAATCCTTTAACTATTGTGATACAATATATGTTGAATTATGGGATACCAGGAAAAAAATTCTTCCTGACACAAAGAATCAAGACTAACATCAACTAGTTCCAAGCTCTATAAATCATACAATAAAGGTGCAATTCAAAATTGCAACACCAATGCTAAGAATCGACTAATGATCAGGTACCTCTTCCAATTCTACCAAATGAATTAAATTTCAGAACAAGAAAAATCAATGTAAATTTGCAAGTTATTATAAAGTAATTGACGCATGATCTGAATCCAAACTAATTTATAAGCAAATAATTCATAACACAATAAATACACGGACCTCCATGTATGTAAAAGACAAACACTTGTAACCAAAACTCTATTGCTAGTCTGCAATGCATCTAACAAAATAGTGAGGAACCATAAAAGAAGTAAATACTGATAATAAGAATCGAAGAAAACCCTTTCTCCAGCAAATTCTTCTTCAACGGTAAGACTTCTGGAACCTAGCACGAGCACCACGACCACCAAACTTCTTCGGCTCACATCGCCTGGGATCAGCGACAAGCAAAGTACGATCGTAGGCAACCAAAATGTCTTTGATCTCCTTCTTCGACTGCTCATCGACGAACTTCTGGTAGTAAGCGACGAGAGCCTTGGCAATGCTCTGACGGACAGCATAGATCTGAGAGGTGTTACCACCTCCCTTCACAGTGACCCTCATATCAACGCCGGCGAAGCGGTGGCGGCCGAGGAGAAAGATCGGCTCCATCGCCTTGTATCGGAGAATGTCAGGCATCACCAACTCAATGGGGCTACCGTTTAGCTTGATCAGCCCTCGGCCTCTCTTGCAGTAGGTAACTGCAACGGCGTTCTTCTTGCGCCCGAAGCATTGGACGGATTCAATGGATTTCGTGGTCGCCATGGTTACACTCTTTCGCTCTCTCGCTAGTTGGCGGTGGGCGTGAGAAGGAGGCAGGATTTTAACAGGTGGGATTATAAATTAGGGTTTACGTGAACATTGTACAATGTTCGAATAAATGGGCTGAAACGCAGCCCAAATCAAGCTCAATAATCTCTTGTTTTGAAGGAATTCGGATCTCTCCTGTACTACAAGATTCCTTATATTGTCCTAATGAATTTAGATAATATTAACGATAAAGATCTATTTTGTTAAAATTATAGTTAATATTACACTCTCATTTATTTCTTTGTTAGAATTCTTCCTAGATTAATGGTCATTTGTTTTTCTTCATTTCTTTTCTTACAATCATTTTTTAATGTTTTATTCTCATCTAAACTATAACTTTACGTAAATAATTAATTTATATATAAATTATAAGTAAGATTAAGCGTATAAGCCAACTAATTAATCAGTAATAATAGTAAAATAATCAACAATATAATGTACAAACATTTATTAAAAATGTCAATACATCATCTATTATTTAGGTTAGTAAAAACATTAGTTTATATTTTTTTTATTAGAATTTAAAATTTTCAATAACCATTAACCTTTTATTTAATTTTTTTAGTATAAATGACGGAAATAGGCCTAGACCATCACCGTATTTATTTGAAAACGCAAGAAAAGGCTGACCATTAACTTTTTATAAATAAGTTATAGATGATGTAGAATTTCGTTTTATGAAAGTTTATAATAATATGTATTTTCTAACTTAAATAAGTTATAAATTATATAAAACCAAATTTGAGATTGATATTAATATTTTCAAATAAAAATTTATTAAAAAAATAAAAAATAATATTTTTCTAACTTACATATCTAAAGTAATGAGTTTTTTTTAAAAAAAATATTAGCTTTGTAATAAGTTGTATGTAAAAGTTATAATTACTGACTTTATCATTGATTAAAAAACTAGGTTATCTAATAATCTTACTTATAGTTATAATCAATATATAAATTAACTTTTTATATAAAACGATAGAATAAAATGAGAAATAAGTGATAAATTTGGGTTTGTTATTAAGAGAAAAGATCATGTCCATTAGTTATCCTAAATGGTTGAGATTATTTTATTAGAAAGATATTATGTAGTTAATATAAGGAGAGGATCCTGATTCGTTGTGGAATAACAATGGTGGTTTTGATTTTAGAAAGAATATTATTCATGAATGTTTTGGAATCATTTTTGTTATTTAAAATAGTTAGAATAAAATTTTATTAATTTTGACGGTGGTTTAATTTATATATAGAAAAACAAAAATTGGATAAAGGAAACACATTTTTTAAAAATATATATAAAAAAAAAACACAAAACCTTATAATTTGTTTTATAAATAAATAATGACATTAAAATAGAATATATACATTCATTATTTTCTATTGTTTCCCTTTTTTTCATTGTTGAATTGTATACTTATACAAGATTACTAAGATTACAAGGATGTAACCTTATTATCTTATAGAGGATCTCTACAAAAATAGATCTATATACAATCTAATAGGCCAGGTTAATAAGACCAATTTTCCTGTAGCCGGTGAATTGTTAGCATGGTGGAGTTGTTCATATATTCTGACTTGACAGGGAGGACGTGGCTGAAATGGGTGACAAGGATGTGTTCTTAATTCTAATATTATCTGTTACTTCTATAATTAGTAGCATAATTGTTATATCGAGCCAAAGCTGCGTACACCGCCACAAATCTCAATAGTCAAACCAAATAATATGCGCACGTACCTTCTTACCTTTTTTTGCTCTCTAATCTATATGCAAGTAACCTGTAACTCGGCTGTAAGGTAAATTAATCCCTTATAGATAGGTAATAGGTTATGTTAAAAAAAGATTTTATTCTTCTTATAATCGTCTCACGGTAGGTCAGCCTACTTATGCAAGTTCACGTAGTAAAACCAATTTGTATTAGGAAGAATAAGCTTACATAATACTTACTTAATTAGTTAACATCGACAGGTCGAACATCTCAATACATTTATAGCTCGTCAACAAAAAAAATTTCTTTTTCGACGGGTTTCGCATTCTCTTTTTAGCTAATCAATGAAGTAATGATCTGTTATAATCATGATAATTTTTCTTATATCCGTCTATGACCAAACGACGTGTAGGATGCGCGTCCGGTGAGCCACACAAGCACACGGAGTTCCAATCTAAAATAAATTGACAATAGAAGGAGTAACACGTAAACTTACATGGTAGTCTCACTACTAATTAGTGATGAGCAAGTTAGGTTCTGTTTACCGAACCGAAACCGAAAATTTAGGTTCGGTCTTAGGTCCTTGTTTTTACAAAAATAGGTTTCGGTTCGGTTTCGGTTAAAAACCGTAAAACCGACGGTTAAACCAAAAAACCAAATTTTAATTTAAAAAACAAGATTTAAACTTGATTCTTAAATGGGTTTCTTATTTTTCTAGTCTTTAACTCTTTATACTAAAATTTTCAAAGATTTAAAATTTATCATTTTATTGTGTTCACGAATTTTACGTTATTGGATTTGGATATTTCATATATCTTATATTTATAGATAGTTGTAGTTTTTATTTTTTTAGGTCCGTTTAGGTCCAAAACCTAAACCGAACCTAGTAGGTTCCGTTTTAGGTTCTAATAGTTTAGATTTTCGGTTTTAGGTCCAAACCGAAACCAAACCTAATTTTATAGGTTTGGTTTTCGGTCTAAGGTTTTAGAAAAATCGGTTTTAAGTTCAATTGGTTTATTACATTTCGGTTCAGTTTGTACCTATGATCACCCTACTACTAATGTGTTATCAATGTTGGGACACTCTTCTTCCCACATCTCAACAGGTTAGTTCATATAACATAACATATTAGGTATTAGCATATCGTGGAGCTCGACTTGAACTCGGTTCAAACTTTTGACGAGTCAATCCCGTAGAATATTTTAAAAAGTTCCTTAAAATAATATATGATTTAAAAAGTGAATAAAATGAGCTCGAACTTGGTGCAACGCTTGCAAGTCGGGATTTAAAAAGTTATATTCAATTCAATTCTAGTCAAGTTAAACGTAACATATCAAAGTTTGTCGTATAAAACCCGACCCTAATCAGCTAATCCTATACAAAAGATAATTTTATGAATTTGTTGATGATAGGTTTAAGTTAGTCGAACTTACCGAGCTTGTCTCGATCCTTTATAAAATCTTTATAAACAACATGAGTTTTGCATAGACTACACATTTTCGTTAGATATATTTAAATGATTTGACATATCTTTAATTAGAACAAAAAAGTGATTAAAAAGATGGTTAAAGTAGATACTAATTTGTCTCGTATCTCGCAAGGTGGATAGCCTGCATGTGTCCATCATGTTCTATTGTTCGGTTCCCAAATATAAAACACAAAATTAGCACTCCTTAATGACCTCTTTAATCTCCTTACCACTTAAATTTATTTTTCCTATAAACATGTTACCTGGTCCCCACCCTGTAAATCATTGTATTTTTTTATTATCTGTATGCATAATTTCACGAGCCATAAATGTCCATCTCATTTCTTCACTTTGGTTTACATATATATTTTACATGATTCATAATCCATTCATATTTTTTTGTACCGTTTTCGAATAATGTTTGTTGAAAATAATTTTTACTAGTACGTTTTTATTATAGTATTTACTAGTTTAAAATTTTTATACTATTAGGTCAAATATTTTTAGTTTATAATGTATTGTAATATTTGGTGGTTATTTAAAAAAAAAAAATATTATGTATGTTGAAATTTTACAATATTATTTTAAGATTTTGTGTGGTAAAAAGGTTATAATGTTATTTATTTTGAACAGTAAATAGTAGATATAACTAATCTTCTAATATTTTATATTTTTTTATTTAATTTAAAAAATATTAAAAAATGTAACTAATTTCAATTCCTACCATTATATTTTTAATTGGCATATCGAACACTTTAGTTTGAAGCATCGTCTTATTTAAAATCTTATAAACTGTATTTAAATTCTAACTAGTTATCTAACCAGGGAAAGTAAATACTTAAGATGGGATTACCAGCTCATTTGTATTTTGTAATGAACAAAATAATAAAAAAGCAGTACGGAAAATGTGGTAAAATAATTAATCATAAACCATTGCAAAGTACGAGGGTAAAAAGTAAAAAGAATCCAATAGGAAAAAACATAAACATCTTTATAAAGTCACAAAACAGCGAGCAGTTGTCTCTCAAAAAAGTCAAAACACCCACATCTCCATACTCATTCACTCCCTTTCTTCTCTCTCAGAGAAAAACCCACATGCAGACCACAGCTCAGAAGCCATAGCCAAAAAGAAACAATGGTTTCTACAGAAGCCTCACAGCCAAGCTCCGCAACAATGGCGGATCCAGATTCGAGTCCCAGGATCTCATTCTCCGCCGACTTCCTAGACGAAGCCGACTTCATCTCTATAAGCCCACACTCTTCAGAAGACAAAGAAAGCATCGAAATAGCTACGAGAGATGTCGAAAGAGAGGTTTTGAAGAATGCGGTTGATTTTGAGTTCTTGTCGACCAAGATCCTGCACGGTCACAGTACTATGATGTCTGCCGATGAACTCTTCTTTGAAGGGAAACTCTTGCCTTATTGGCAGATTCAGCATGCAGCTGAAAAGCTTGGGCAGATTACTTTGAAGAATGCGGCTGATAATGGAACTGATAAGAACAGTATTAGTATCAATGCTGATGATCAGAAGAAGAAAATTGGGATTGTTGTTGGAGATGAACAAAACATCGTAAGTATTGCAAATGATTTAATTTCCTGTTTTATTGTTTTGATTATTTTATGGTGCATTGAGAGATGAGCTAGATTGGATCTCTATATTTACAGAATGATACCTTATACTATCTATAATATTTCGAGAAAAAAATATAAATACTTTGAGGGAAAAAAGATTAATATTATTTGTTATTTATTTTTAATATTCATTTTAAAGGTATATGTAATTTCTCCTGTATTAGTTACTGTATTAGGTGAGATTTGTGAAATTAGCATTTGTTTATGCAGATGAACAAATTGGAGCAACCAAGGATATGGTACATTGACGATGACCCATCACCAAGGCCACCAAATTGTACAGTTTTATGGAAGGAGCTTTTGAGGCTGAGGAAGCGTCGTCCACCTCCGACAAATTCTTCAGCATTGACACCGTCATCGTCTTCATCCTCGTCATCCTCGTCTTCAAGCTCAATGGGGGACCAAGCGGCGGCCATGGTTGATGAAGGGAAAGAAGGCGAGACCTTGAGCATGAAAGAGAAGCATCTGAGGAGGATAAAGAAAGGACTCGAGAGAACAAGATCCGCAACAATGAGAATAAGGCCAATGGTAAATGTCCCAGTTTGCACTCAAGCAGCGAAAGCCAGCTCGATGCCGCCATTGTTTCCTCTTAAAAAGGGAAGATAGAAGCTAACTTGCAATCGATGTGGGATACACATTCTTGATAGATCTCTTCGTTTATCTCGATGTATTGAGCTGGAGAGATTAATTGGGGACCGGTTTTTCATGGTGGATCTGATATTGTAAACGTTGACATTTATTCGTACGTTTTTTCTTCTTTTCTCTTTATCTTTTTGTTGATGTTTAGTAAATGTCATTCATCCTTGAGTACTATCTTGGTATAATCAATCATAAGGACAACTCTCTTGAGTTTTGATGAGATCTGGAATTCATTCGTTTTGTGTACGTATTTTAAAAATAGTAAATGACGGTAACAACATGTTGTTGCATGTTATGTTTTTGGAACGTTATGGGTAAGTGCCATGTGTCTGAGCTGGTAAGTGACAAACTAATAATTCATAGCAACGAGACATTCAAGATCGAACCAAAAGAAAACAAGGCATTCAAGATGAGTCGTTGAAATCATCAGTACATTTTGCATTTTTATACTAGGAACATCTTCTGACATATAACATATTTTTCTGCACGCCAAACAAAATTTAAGCAACCATATCTTTTCCATTAAACACTCTACTACTTAGTACTTATCCCCTAGCTTGAATCAACTGAGCTATTCTCTTGGAGGAGGTAAATATATATATGAAATAATGGTTAAAAGAAAAAGAAAAGTGGAGAAGACGCCTATTAGTTTGGAGGTTTTTTGTTGGATACATAAAATAATAGTTGGAAGATGAGATCGATGGGAATCTGAGGACTGGGGAAATGCATGTGAGGGTAAGCATAAGCAACTAAGCAAGTGCATCAGAAGTTCCAATACAAGACAGTCCTATTCCTGTCAATCCAATTTAAATAAGTGCAACATAGAAAGTGACACCACCCATCTTTCCTTCTCTCTTTCCTTTTCAATATAATATCCCAACTCCAAACCTTCTTACTAATCTCCTTCATAAATGGCCTAACTTATTTATTGATTTTGAGTTTGTTTCAAAACACCTAGTACATTGGCAGTTGAAGTTTACTGATAGTTAAAGTTGGAGTTAAAAATCATTAAGCAATTGAATGAAGTACTTAAAACTTTTTTTATAGTGAATTTGATGGTTGTTTGGAATAACGAAACTGACCCGATATAGTACGTAAAATATATATATATATATATATATATATATATATATATATATATATATATATATATATATATATATATAAAATAAGTCATCATATTTCCCGCAAACTTTCTCTATGTAGGGCTATATATCTATTTATGATTTTTTTTTTCCCTTTGACAATTGATACATAGAATACTGTCATTAAAATCTAAATCTTGATTCAAGACTTGATAAACTTTTATAATGTTACTAAAATCTGATAGGCTCTTGTATATTTTTAGGATCAACCTATGACTGTAAATCCAGATATTTTCTTGTTTTCAGTTGGACCACCGTATTACTCAATATTGTTTAATTAAGAATTATTTATGATAGTTATTGATAATATGATACTTAGATGGTCGATGATGATAGGTTTGATGGTTACATTTCATGAAAGATGACACCATATGGTGATGTTTTGTGTGGATTCACGTAAACGAATAAATCAGATGCTATTGATTGCGAATAAGAAGAATTAAGTACGAGAGTGATAGGATTCTTATTATAGGTAAAATTGATTGTGGTGGTAACATATGTAAGAAAGTATGCAAACTAACTATTAAGGAGAGTTTGACTAAACTAAAAGATGTCAAACTAGTTTTGGATAATTGTCCTCTATTGTCATGAAATCCTTGTGTAAAAATATGCATGCACAAAGTGGTCAGATTTAAAGCATAATTGAAAATCATTCGAAGCAGATGATAAGTAGACGTTCGAAGGATACGACGACCAACAAAACGACCATAACTGCAGTCAAGCAGCAATGACAGCCTTGTCTAACGTTGTTTGAGCTTCTCGCCATTTTGGTAAGTCTTCTTAGCCTTGTATTCCACCCTGGGATATATGTCCGATTTTCCCTATTTCAGCGTAGACTTTTTTCATTAATTGAGAGTGTAGTTCAAGAGTAGTAGACATCTCATTATCCACGATTCACACATTTATGCATTTCATTGCTTTTAGTCTCGGAGACGAGGATCTAAGTTCGGTTCGCTTAGTTAGACAATGAAGCCAATCTACTGATTGACTTCGGTTGTAAAGTTTCTCATCCTTAATTCACGCCTAATTAAGGATGAGAAACCGCACAAGCATCAATCTTAAAAAGAAGGATGTCTTCCCTCCTTCATGAAGAAGGAAATACAACACATATCTAAATTATGAGCCTGATTAGCCTTCCTTCTCAAGCCCTTATTCATCAAAAGTTTGATGGTGGATCACGGTGACGGTATAAGATAGCGCTCGAACATAACGACAGTGTTTCTCTAGATCCCTATTTTGAGGAAAGAATGCTCTTGAAAGTAAGCTGTTGAAACCCTACGTTATTTGTTCTTTGTATAATCCCCACCCCTTGTATTTAATTGACAGTATTGTTATTTCGACCTGAAATTTTGAGACATCGAGGCACGTGGGGTACACACTAATTGAATCAAAAGCAACAGTCTTTCTTCCATAATGGAGAAACTATAAATTTTCATATTCTTTAACCGTATCTTAGTTTTGTTCTTTGTACCATTTGATTTTGTTCCGTAGATGTTTCATTACTTCTGTTATGCTTGTCGTATGTCGTAGGTTCTTAACGCACAATGTTTTGCACCTTTCATTTAGGCCTTGTTGTTTAGGACTCATGTTTCTGTTTAGTATTACACTAATCAATAAGTTCTTTCAATGTCATTTTGGTTTTGGTTCGGAGTGTGAAGCCATCATGTTTCAGAAACAATTTGTGGAAAAGGATATACCTATTGCTTGATGGGAAGATGAGATGCCATAAGAATTAGAGTCGAGACGGGCTGATTTAAAAGAGACCTGTGTATAGACTATAGAGTATTTTAGGAGTGTACATGTGGTTGTCTTCTTGAGCAATTACAGTAGTTAACACCTTATTTTTTCCTCTTTTTTTTTGACTGCCGTTAACAACATTGCGATGTCATTTCTGTTGCACGACTGAATTGTCAACATTGGAGATTTAGAGGGAATTTTCAACTTTTGTTGTCACGGAATGAGATAGCCACATAAATCTTTTTGTACTAGTACTTCCGACACCATGTACATGCATTTGAATTAGAATAAGATCATATTATCCCTTATTTTATTCGATTGATATGGTTTTTAAGGTATTAAGTGCATTACTTACCAATTTCATACTTGAGTTAGATTCGATTGAAATCCTACGACTTAAGACATCGTCTGTCAAAGCTAACATCATTGGATCTTAGTTGATTAATCAAACCAAAATGTATAACACTTTTTTTACTTTTAAACTTGATGGCCAAATCACTCATTTTGCTTTGAACAACTCCCTTTGGCAGTTCAAGTGTGCAACTAGCAACCAAAATGCAACTTATTCACTCGTATACAACAAAATCAAGCCACCAATAAGTCTCATTCCTGCATCCCAACATATGACCAAATCATTCAGAATAAATGTGCTCAACCAAATAGAAATAAAAAAAGTTTGAACTTATTTCTTTTTGTTTCACATTGTCTTGTTTTGTGAAATGAAAGTAAAGATTAGGAAATTCAAACAAAATATTTGTTACTTGGTATTCGTGCTGATAAAACAATATTTTGCTATGTTTTTAGCTCAAAGAGACCACTCTCAATCAGATTAATAGCAGCTAGTGTGATTATTCCTCTCAACTTACAGCCAATAGATAATCATCAATTGGTAGGGATGTTAGGCTTTAAGGTAGAAAAATGTTTCAAAATTGCCTCCACATTAATAATGTATGAGTAAAAAAAAAGGTTCAACTGAAGAACTAACACTTTACTCTTATTATCATATCAATATCCATTAGTAACATCCTTTATAACTTTTAAAACTTCAATATTGGTGAAATCGAAAATAACAAAACCAGATTCATTGATCTTCACGACTCCACCTTTAGAACTAGAGCCATCATTTTGCATCTCCCATCCTTTTGATGATTTTGTCACAACTGATGGACTAGAATCCTTGAATGGTACCAACAAATCTAGTCAGTATTCATGAAAACCTAAAATCAAAATCGAAATTAAGCAAATGAGAATTGGAATGTCTATGGAGAACTCATCCTTTTTCAACAGATGACTGTTTTCCTCTACATAAAAATATAGATGATAGAGAGTGTAAATGTGAGAACAAAGTGAACCAATTATAGAAAAATAACACAAAAAAACCAAGGAAAGGAGCAACGAAACCATAGCCAATTGAGAGGTAAGAAACCAAAAATGCAGCTCTAGGTGGAAGGTTGCGAAAGCTCTTGAAAATCATGAGAGAATTTGACCTTCAAATTACTAGTATTATAAACTCATGTTTGTACAATTAAACCAACAATGGGAATGAAAAGTCGTTAGTCCTAAATCAGTATGACATGAATGCAAGAAACTATATCAATCACAAGTAGAGGTCCAAAATGGGTCTCAAAATGACAGTTAGAAGACTCTGAATGTCTAGGAGCAACGACTACAATAGTCTAACTAATGCTATACAATTTCTAGTACAAAGAAGGGGAGCAGAAAATGAATAACCGGAAATGGTATTTAAATATCAAAAAGTGAAGTGCATTGAAACATTATATCTATACAGATTAAGAAAATACCTCAAAAAAAAATATAATAAGGTGTAACACAACATAAATGTAAGAGCCTTAGTCTTTAGAGCCGGGTTTGGGCTTAGTCGCCCCGGCGGGTGTATGGAGCCGCCCCAGCGGCTAAGGCTGTGATCCGCCCCTACGGCCAAGGAACCCGCCCCTTGCGGTTTCCTGCGGCTGCAGCCGACTTTGTTGTCCCTTTGACCCGTGCTTTACTCTCTTTCCTTTCCTTCTTTCTTAGTCTTCCCCTTGGCTTGCTGAGCAAGGGTTCCATCTTCATTTCTTCAGCTTTCTCACGTCCTTCTTCTCTCTTCTCCTTCTCCTTGATCTTGCTTGAGTTTCCTTGGTTTGGAAGAGTTGGTTGTGATGCTTTGGTGGATGTTGATGTGTGGAGGTGTACTGCTAAGCTTGGGAGTCAGTTGTTAGTGTTGTGATCATTTCCTTGCCTAGACCATTGTAGTGGGTAAGCTTCTTACTTCTTTTTATTCTCTTCTTCCTTTCTTGAATTCCTCTTCCTTAGCTTAGGATTAGACGTGATTGGATGTGTTTTGACAGTGGAATGTGTATATATATGTATGTGTGTGGCTTTGGAATGATGAAGACGTGAAATCATCAAGTGGGGAGTCGAAGAGGAATCGCGGGATCACACTCTGCAATGTCGCCGCCCCCGCGTTCCAATGCCGCCGCCCCTACGGGATTCTGTCAGCGCACCCGCGCCCGGAAGCCGCCGCCCCCGCGGCCACGGTCACCGTGCCTGCGTCTGTGTGCCGCCGCGCCTGCGGTTGCCTTTGCTTCGCCCCTGCGTCCCTCTTGTCACGCAGGTGCGTCTTGTCCCGGATCTACTAGAGTAGTATGGATCCTTTCCTTTCCTAATATGAGTGGGGTAGTAGCATGCTAGGTATGTATATGAGGATAAAATGATGATGAGTATGATAGCGTTATATGCCGGTTATGGCTTTGAGGTTTAGTAGATTATCGAGGTTATAAGTTGGATATGATCCTTATGGATCCCTTGTGTCTAGGTGTGACCCCTTTGATTGATAGGAGATTGATATCTCTGTATGCCTTGTTATTAGGTAGTGTTGTCCTCCAGATTTGGAGCTGATCGTGGTTGAGATTACTTCGAGGTTGAGGTAAGTCCATAGGACTTACTTAGCTACCATCCCTATATTGGATGTATGCATGAGTGGTGATTGTTATATGCTTGATAGCATGCGTTATTGATTATTACCGACCTATGGTCTAGTGATTGCCCATTGTAGGGCTGTGACAACTTGCCCTTACGTCCCGTTGGGAGTTTGGGAGGTTCTCTGTGGACAGGTCAGATTTGGAAGTGGGACGGGCACCTACCACTCCCTTAGGGTATACGGGAAAGTGTTACCAGGTCACCACTACAGCTGGCAACATCCCCGAGAGGCGAGGGTTATATTCCTCGTGTCACATATGTTCATATACATGTTTATATATGATTTGAGTGTTGGACTATTTATATAAAGATAATGAACTGGGTAAATGTGTGATACCATGATGAGATGTTTATGATTTTATGATGTGTGTATGTGCTTATGCTTATCTTATATATGTATGGTTTGCTAACGGTTTTATACCGTGTTGTAGATACTTTGTAGGTTAGGAGAACTGCAGAGTGATCCAGAGTGGGTGATTTGCTGAGCGCTCCGTACACTAGGTTACTATCGAGGGATATGAGATCTGTTGTTATGTACAGTTATGTTTTGATTGTACTCAGCGGTACCTTGTATAAACCTTTTGATTTATATATATATTACAATTTTATGTTTTGATTTTAATCTATCTGTGTCTTGTTGTAAGATCCAGTGAACTTGTTGTCAGGTTAAGGTCAGGATCCATTGTGTGATCCTAGCCCAGTAGCGCCTCGTCCTACGGATTCGGGGTGTTACAATAAACTAGAATCTAACCCTCCTTAGACAAAGATAAATACAAAATCCCTTAAAAATACTTACATTTTAGCTTCTCTCAAGGTTAAGAGAAAGCGCGGTGTATTGCATTTCACGTGAAAAGAAGAAAGTAGTCTTGTAAGGAATGATACAATCTATTCTCCGTGTATTCTGAATACATCAAACAAAAATATAAACCTCTAGCATCATAGTAAAGCATAAGTCTGAACAAAATATAATAATTCTTAAATGTATATGTACCTGGCAAATCAAGGGAACCAAAAAAATGCACAGGAACCGGTCTACTAGTACTAATGTACTATATATACATTCTCTTTCTCTACATATTACACTATTAACACAACATAGGCGATTTAAATTTATGACAAAGCACACGACCCTAAATAGTCAAAATTTGAGAAGAATTTGCATAACTATTGTAATTTTTCAAAAACCAAAACTTGTATTAAAATCATAAGAACTTAATTGTCATAAAGTTCATACGAGACCAATAACTTTGAGAAGCAAGTACAACAAAATCATACTGCATTATCCTCTAAAAGTGAATATTCACTTAAATAGGCATCAATTTTATCTTGGTCAATTCATCAAACACCTTGAATCCCTTAAATCCTACTGCATTATCCTCTAACTATACAACTGAAAATTTGAGCTAAAAATTATCAACTACAACAAAATCATCAAAATATGAAGAAAGTCATAATCACACAAAATCATCAAAATATGAACTTAGATTAGTCATTTCCGATTGTAAAATGTTGAGCTGAAGACTTCTTTCTCAACTCGGTTGAGAACAACTACAACAATACAAAATTTAATACCGTCAGTCATGAATAATAAAAAATTATGCTTACCATCTTTATGTGCATCACATTCAACCGAGTATTTGTGATCTAGCAATACAACAGTACCAGAAGTTTGACGGCAATAAGCAGAAATCACCAGGAAAGAGACTAATTATGCTTACTTCGTCCTCGAGATACCTCTCGAATTTGACTGCTAATTCAGGTAAGAGGACACCGTCCGTTGATTTTGGAACACAAATTAATAGATCAAAGAATTTAGTTTAATAGTCTTCCTACGAGCAATGGGTGGCTCTCAAACTCAATACATGTAACTGATGTGCGCCTCTTGAGACGCGTAAGTTTCTACTCAAAAAAATTGAATTAGGCGTGTCTCTAGTAAATATATGGTGTGGATATAGCATTGCCCTTTCTCAATCTAGTTAAGTTTTCATAGGGAGTTTGTATCTCATTTAATTTAGAATTGGTTGATATAGGGAGAACATGTTTGGCGTTTATTTAGATTCTACTACTACATGGGGTTGAATCTGGACCATTTCTATGTTACTTAAAAGGAAGAAGATGATGTTGGAGTTTAACGTCATATGAAGATGGTGATATTGTGAATGATCGTGGTGGTAGGGTGGTTGAGATGGTGGTTTCAAGGTGGTTTTAGGGTGGCTCTTCTTCAATCAACAGAAACACAAGTTAGACATGCTGAAAAAAGGACTAGAATTAATTTGACTCTACAATGAATGAACGACTCAAATGGACTAGACTCAACTAACTCAAATGAAGACTCAAAGAAGAAGATGCAAACGTTTATAGTAGATGAAGAACGAGACTCGATCGTTGGCTAGCTTTGATACCACTATCCGCTAGGACTCGATATAGACGAAGGAGCCTTAATTACAATACCCTTGGATGAACAATTTCCTCACAAAGAACACGCAAACAAATTAGATATGGTAACAATGGTGAGACGTAAAGATGAAGATGAAAAGACTAATGGATGATAGATGATTCAAAGAAATAAATAAGGAGATCAATTGAAAGACCTTTGCTATAGACGATCAAGAATCAAAACAATTAATTACCTCAACCCTTTTCCAATATAACCTTACGCAAACGTTTCAATGGAAACGAGCACAAAGAGGATGTCAGTGAAGAACTCAGAGCACTAATCTCTGAGGAGATTAACATACACAAGATCAACCGAGAAAAAACAACATAACATGTTTTAATCGAGCTCTCTTTTGATTGAAATGGACCATCAATTGCAAAGCAATAAAATGTTTTTGTCTTAATCTAATCTAATGGAAAAGATGACTAAGGAAGGCTTTAAAATTTTTTAAAAGTCTTTTTCCTAAAAAGAGAAACGAATTATCAAAAACAAATAATTAAAACTAATTACAAAAGTAAAAACCTTTAATTGTCTAAGACCGTTTTATAGACAAAATTTCTTAACATTATATCATATAATGATATAAATGCTCATAAAATGATCAACACACTCGGCCGGCCTTCTTCCTTCATGCCTGATAGCACTCAAATTAGCGTATTATTTCATCCTAACTCATTATGTTCCACTCTCTTACTCATTTGGCTTAATAACATACCTTATCGGTCTATTTTCTTCCTTAGTGTTTCGCAGATCTACCGGTTAATTTATCTAATTGTACGTATTCTAGAGGTTGTGAAGCTTAAATGAGCTATCCACAACGCAATGACCTCATATATACTAAGGATCTCCTTAACGTTAAAATATTTCCCCTCTTTTCAAAATTTTCTCGTCTTTTTTAAAAACTCTTCTCGCTTTTTAGCCTCGGCCGATCGACCTATACCTTATTGGCCAATCGACCGAGCATAAAACCTCTTATGCATTGCATGTTTACTTTATGCACTCTCTCCCTATATATAAAAGGAGTGGCCGGTCGATTAAGATCCATTTGGAAAATCGGCCTCCTCCATTATGTCAGCATGCATTTTTTGTTTTCGTGTAATCTGATTTTCTAGAAATTTGATTTCTCTTTTTAACTCTATATCATTTGATGATGCTCGAGATCTCTCTCTTCAACCTTGTTTATGTCATTGAGTATTGAGTATAATGATTAGCGAATTTGTTTAATGACATTGTCTTGTAAGGTTTCTTTTAGCCTTATGCACACATTGTTTGTGCATCTTCTTTTTCATGAGTGTTCTTCTATATGCTTTGATTATCTATAACTTACGATTGAATATTTTTCAAGAATGCATGCTTGTTCTTGCTTTTACACTTATGAAAATGATTGAGGTATGTCTTTAAGCTTATTATTCCCTTACTACCTTAAGCATGATTTCCATCTTGTTAGCCCATTATGGCATATATCCACTTTCTTTGTAGCTCCACAAAATTGGTCCTAGCTATGATTAGCCTCGTTTGACCCATCCGGAAATTAGGAAGTCACAGGGGCGGGCATTTCCGAATATCCGAACTGATCGGAAGGATCGGATATCCGATCCGATAATTTTAAAATTTTCGATATGAATCCGATCCGAGAGTACCTGGTATTCAGACCATTTTATCTAGATTGGATATCCAATCGAGAATTCAATCCGGTTATCCAATCCGGGTATTTATAACTAGACTAGTCGGATATATCCAATCCGAATTTTCTTTCAAACATTGACCGGTATCCAATCCGATGATCTGACAAAATATGTACGGATATATTCGAATTCGAATTTTTCTGGATCGGATATTTGGATTAGTGGATCAGATTAGGTGGGTTTGATATTTTAGCTCACCCCTAGGTGACACCATGCAATGGAGAAAGAACACAAGAAACAAGTATGGAGTTGTGTTTAGTAAAGATTATCACTGTATAAAGGTTTCTTGTGGTGTGATGCAATAAGTAAAGCAAAGAAAAGTTATATCAAATGACACATTATACACCACTTTAGAACTAGATGAAAAAGAGAATAAAAAAAGAGGAAATCGAGTTTTGAAAATCACCGGTGTTTAAGAAGAATGTAACAAGTGTATGAGCCATGTGTGAAGAAATCAAGCTATTGTAAGAAGAAAACTTGATTAATTCAAAGTGGTAATCAAGTCAACTTAGAAGTGGTAATCAAGTCAATTGTGAGCTTCAAGATGTCTTAGCTCCCGGATCTTATTGCACCACAAAGCCAAAATAACTCCTCACCCTTACTCATCACCTCCCAAGTTACAACCTATAAAAAGACATCTTGATTCATAATGTATTTGCAGAAAAGCGACAGTGGAGATTGAGAACGCTATGGTAATCTTATGATTAATGGTTGTATATGTATTGAGATTGAGCGTTATCGTCACATGTGAGAGGGTTATACGAATTTTCTTGAGTGATCATGAAACTTATGAGCTTTGACTTGTACCCATTACTATGATATGTGCTCTGATGATAAGGTTTGAGTGTTTGATCTTGTTGCATTTGAGACAAATAATTGTGTCTTCTTGAAAGATATAAGTAAGGTTCAAGAACGAGGTATTTGATAGCACTCAAATTAACGTCTTTTCCACACTCGTTCTACTCTATTTCTCTACTCTTTTGTGCATAATAAATAACTTATTGGTCTATTTCCTTCATATATGTGTTTTGGAGGTCTACTAGTCAATTTATATGATTGTAGGTATTCTAGAGTTTGCGGAGATTAATGAGAGCTATTTGTGATGGAATGACCTCATATACACCGAGGGTCTTCTTGCGGCAAAAAAAGTCAAGGTCAAGATGAAAATGACCGAGATTCGAGAGTGAAGATGAAGAACGCCTCGGAAAATGTGTAAGCCGATCACCCACTATTGATTATCCTTGCACGTGACCCACATATGACCGCTAGTCAAAAAGCAAAGCGTCAACCCAAGTTTCGGACTAGGCCGATCGGCTTGGCCCGTAGAGGCCATCCGGCCTAGCCTAGTGATGAGCTCATCTAGACGTCTTATCTTCCTCCTTTTTTCCCTTTTGTGTTTCAACCCGTCCAATTGCATTTATTTTACTTGTAGTTATCCATTAGGGACAAATTTGTCTTGTGAGAAGATAGATTTGGTAGTCTAGAAAAGATCTAAGAGGATATATTAGATCTTAGCCTTATAAATATGACATTTCGTCCTAGGGTTTTATCATCTTCTCTTCTAGCAATTTCCAAGTTCCTGCAAGCAAGTTTACGTTTAGATCTGATTTATGTTCAAATTTGTTAAACAATTAATATATTTAAAAATTTATTTTAGTAAAAAAGATTTTGTGGCTTAGAAAAAAAGTTTTAATCGTCCAAAATTTTTTAGGAGCGCCACGTCAGCACAAGTGACAGCTCTTTTAGTATAGGTATATAGATTATATTTTACATATGTCTTAGTATTTAGAAAATCAAAATATACAAACTTTAATTACATAATTTTTTTAAAATAAAATAAATTATTTATATTAAATCAATCAGTATAAGGTACATAAATTAAACTAGTTTAATGATAATAATGTGTTAGATAATTTATCCGTTTAGATTAATGGTCGGAATTATTTAGAATTCTAAGATAAATTTAGAGAAATAGGACCAGAAGACAGAAGTCACGGACGAAACCATTTTTAAATACGATGTCCAAAACATGACAGAGTTTATCTATTGTTGTAGGGTAACTCAAAATCACCAAAAAATGCCAATTAACTTGGATCGATCCTTGTAGGGTAACCCAAAATCTAGCTCCCATAAATGAGGAATTTGCTTGAAATACCTAAGACTCAACTAAGTTTTGATCGTTTCATGCATAAGTATACTTAATTTCACTTGAGTGCTTGAAAGTGTTTTCATCTAAATTCAATCCAACATACATCAAAATTTTCAAAAAGTCAGTGTTCCACTTTTAAAATGAGATGGTTGACAAACTCTTACATCACTTGAGGTTTTATTTCGCTCACTTCGCTCGTTTGGGTGGATGCACGTCTTGATAATTGGATCTTCATCTTGGATGATGGGTTGTTCTTGTTTCGTTTGAAAGAGTCGTGAACAGGTGATCGGAATTTGAAAGCTTAAGAGAGAGTTCAAATATGAGGTTTTTACCGGTGGTGTCTAGTTATCATGTGCACTTCTTCGACTGACATGGTGTATTTGTTTGTCTGTTTCTTTGGTTGTCTGATGACTAACGTTTTTGTCTTGCGATTCTCTTTAATTGGGTCCTCGATGTTTCAAAATCTCTCCATGTGTCCTTTTGATTTACTAAATTTTAAGATGATCGTGTACTAATGTAAACTATCTTAACCGTTCAAGGCGGGTTTTTTTTCCCGCTTTTTCGTGTATCTTGTTAGATTTATTGCTTTTCATAATATAAAATGTATCATAATTGATTATTTTGTAGAAGTTGTGTAAGTCATGTAAGATTGTTATCTTAGATTCGCTAACTAAATTTTAAGACAATCATGTACTAATGTAAACTATCTTAACTGTTTAAGGCTGATTTTTTCCGATTTTTCGTGTATCTTGTTAGATTTATTGCTTTGCCTAATATATAAAAGTATCAAGTAATTATTTTATAGAAATTATGTAAGTCATGTAAGATTGTTATCATAGGTCCGCTAACGAAATTGTAAGACAATCATGTAATGTAAACTATCTTAACTACAAGGATGATTTTTTCCCCGCTTTTTCATGTATTTTGTTATATTGATTGCTTTTTCTAATATATAAATGTATCGATGAGTGATTATTTATTTGTTACGATGAAAAACTGAAAAAGCATTAGATAATATTAATAGATAAAAAATGTGGAGACATAACGTTGTTGTTCTAGAGATATGTTAATAAATTAGAACTAGTAAATAAGTTGGTAGATAATAAAAAATATTGTTGATTTTGTAGTTTAATGTGAGATTCATAACAAAATATATTTTAAATTAATAGAAGTCTCTTTTATAATGAACATTGGGCCGAATATATAGGAGCTTTGACTTCGTTAACGTCAATAAATAGAATTTAACTCGGATTATAGAAAAATGAATTACATAAAATAAATACAAAATTTGATTTTCGTGTATATATAGACGGTCAAATTCAAGTGGTAATATTTCTTACAGGTACAAAGTAAGAAAATCTAGCAAACATCATATAAAAGAATTGAACGTTCAAGATTCTACACCACTATAAGATTTTATTTATGTAAAACACGGGATAAAAATTGAGATATAGACTATCAAAAAAATATACTTATATTTTAGAAAAATTATATTCATCAATCAAGGATAATTTAATATTTAAAAAAAAATTATATTCATCAATTAAAGAGATTGAACATATTCTTGCAATTTTTGGTGGGATAATGGAGGAGAAAAGAATATGCATTGCCTAAGATGGAAGAATTTGAGTTGGGACAAGGATAGAGGTGGTATGGGTTTCAAAAATATGCATGGTTCTAATATTGTCTTGTTGTCAAAGCAATGTTAGAGGGTGATAAATTAAGGAGTCAAAACTCCCTCTTGGCTAGGTTGCTTAAGGCGAGATATTTTCCCTTGCCGTCTTTCCTCGATACGAAGGTGGGATACAATAAGCTTTGCCTAGAGAAGCTTACTACAAAGTAGAGAGGCTACAATAAGCTTTGCCTCGATACGAAGGTTGGTACCACGCTCATGAGACCCAAAAAGGTATGGACAACGTTATGATTCATTGAGGTGAGAATGGTGTTGAGAGATGGTCGGCACCGGAGCTAAGGTGGATCAAAATCAATTGTGATTCATCATCTACATAAAGAGAGTGTGATGTGAGCGTCATTGCTATAGATGAACAGGGGGATTTCATTTTCGCTTCTATGAAGAAGATTCAAAATGCATGGGTCGGTATTGTTGGTGGACTAGGCTAGGGCGATCTTTGTGGGTTCTGGAGCTATTGTCCCCGTTTTGTATGAATAAGGTTGTGATTGAGTAGAATTGCAAATGACTCATCCACATGCTGAAGAGCAACCATGCATGATCGGGGTGGTGGCGTCTATAAAACCGAAACCGAAACCGAAACCGAAGCCGAACCGATAGGAGAGAATTAGGTTGTTATAGAGGGAGTGAGAGGAGCTGATATGGAAGTTTACACGCAGGGAGGGTAATAAGATAGTGCACTGGTTGAGCATAACTATACCAGTTGCTCCTGTTATTCCTTTTCTGATGTTGTTGATAAGGATGAGTTGTATGATACTGTGCATGGAGACCTTCTTTGGTTTGATTTTTAATGCAGACAATTTTTATCAAAAAAGGACCTTACATGTTTCATCTATTTTGGAACTTATTTTTTATTTACTATAACTATCATTGTTTATTTTCGATTGTTATGTATATATTTCGGTCGTTATAGTAGTTTGTGTTTGTTAAACGTTGGTAACTACTATTGTTTAATCAATAATTATTATGTATTTCGATCATTATGTATGTGTTTCAGTCGTTATAGTAGTTTGTGCCTGTTAAACATTCGTAATATATGACTGCTGTTTAATTTATTAACGATCATTATGTACGTATTTCGATCGTGATGTATGTATTTCAATCATCACTTGTCTATTTTGGTCATTATTTTTCATTCACTATAATCATCATTGTTTACTTCGATTGTTTTAGTAGTTTGTATTTATTAAACGTTTATAACTGTTGTTGTTTAATCATATCACGATCGTTATGTATGTATTTCAGTCATTATGTATGTATTTCGATTGTTTTAGTAGTTTGTGACTGCTAAACGTTCATAATTGTTGTTTTTAATCAAAATTTGATCGTTATGTATGTATTCCGTTTGTAACTTCTATTGTCCAAAGACGAGCTATTCGAGCTTCAAAAATAACTCGCGAGCCAATTCTGAGTATGATCCAAAGCTTGTAAAAGTATTTGGGCTCGGCTCGTTTAGAGACTAAACACCTGAGTGCTCGGATGAGCAGCTCGAATTATAGCCCTACCTAAATGATATAACCACCTCGCTCGATGGCATCCATCCTGAGCTGAGGGTGGGTAAGGACAAATATAGTAGTCAGGCCGGGCTAACTCGGCCCATTGTTTTAACCGGGCTGACTCGGCCCATTGTTTTGAGAAAAAAAAAAAGTTTTTAGCTCGGTTCTAGTCCAGCCCAAGCCCGAGAATGCTTAGCTCTAATGGAGAGGAGTTAGTGGTTGAGTGTTTGCTCATAAAATAAATATATGTATTATATATATATATATATAGACCGCCGGGTCGGATACAGGGTATCAGGCCCGGTCGGGCTGCCTGGCCCGGAGCCCGGCACTAGAAAAATAAAATAAAAAAATTTTGTGTACAGACTTGAGACTACGGAGTAGACTGAGTAGTTTAGTGGTCCACTTGTGTAGTGGATTACAATTTACAATGTCAGATTTTTTTTCCTTTTCTTTAATCTTCCACCATTTTGGTAAAGCACTCTAAGTTCCCTCTAACCCTAAAAAAACATTTCAGCAGAGGGCCATAGAGTGAAGTGCCGACTTGTGAGTTGTGAAGTCTGCGACTCTAAGAGCTGCGAGTTGCGAACGAGTGAACCACTGCAAACGAGTGAGCCACTGCGAACGAGTGAACCATTGTGAGTGCGAACGACGGAACGACCTGCGAAGACTCCGAAGAGGCGAAGACTGAAGAGCAGTGCTTCCCGTCTTGTGCGAACTGCGAACCACTGCGAAGTGCGAACGACCTTCTTCTCTAATCTCTTGTGCCGACTAATTGTGATTTCCGTCTTCTAGTATTCTACTTGTAAGATTCATCTTCCTTATTTCTATTTCTACCTTATACTTTGAGTTTGTATACAAATTGATTCAATTGAATGATTAAATTCATATTTGACTATTGACATCATGAGATTCATGAGTAACTGATGTAGAAAGTTTCTAACTCAGAAACAAATTAGAGGGTAAAAGGATTGAATTTATGTCTCACTGCAGAATCTTCATATGAAGTAGAGAGGGAAAATGGACTGATATTAATTAAAAAAAAAACGTGTACCCGCCGGGTAGCCCGGCCCGCCCGGGCGGGCGAGTACGGCACCCCATACAGGCCCGTGAACCGGGCTTAGCCCGGCCCGGGTCCGGCAAAACGGGCCTCTTTTTCAATTAGCAACCCCATCTGAATCTACTTCCTTTTTCAATTTGCTATATATATATATAGCAAATTAGCAACCCCATCTGAATCTACTTCCTTTTTCAGCGAGCCCCTCTGTTGCGGTTTGACTTTCACCACTGAACAGCGATTGTCGAGCTTGCCGTCGACTCTGTCTGGTAACGAATTCTCCTCGCTCTCTCTGTGATTTTTCAATTTTACCGGCATTTTTCTGGCGTTTCTTTCCTGAGATTCAACCTTAAATTTGAAAATTAGTCGTTGTGGTCTTCACCGTTGACCACTGAAATGATTGATCTGGTTTTTCTTTGCTAAAGGTCAAATGTGTTTGGATTATGGTTCGTTGTTTTCCGGGAGATGCTATATATTTATATTTGGGATCTGTTTCTGTTTGAATGCCTCAATCTCCTTACTGATTTATGCTGAGTTATTGTTGGTATTTTGTACTTAAAGTGTTGATTATACTATTCAGTGGGCAAGTGTAATTGTGATAGCTGAGTCAAATTCAATATATGAAAGTTGATTAGGTTTGTGCCTGACATTTTCTTCCTTTCAAGTTCAGTTTTGAAATAGAGTTCCTTCAACAATGGAGATAAGCAACCATCCATACGTTCCAAGGGATCTGAATCTTCCAGATTATGTACCTTGTTCCCTCCCCCAGTCTACCATCCTTGCCGTTTATCTCTCTGTTTCCTTGGCCACTGTTATCCTTGTTTGGATTCTCTCTGGTACTCTCTATTTCTCACACAGTACTGATCTTGCATCGTATATATGAATGCTTAGATTATCCACCATGTCTAATAATCACATGATCATCCATCCACTAAAATGTGATGTTGAATCCTGATTAACCCACTTCCTAATTAAAAAATGCATAAGTTTTAGAACTGTTCAATTAGTACATGTGGTCATCTTTTAGTTTTAGTGTAGTACCTGCAAGCATGACTCAATTTGTCTTCCATTGCTTCTAATTGTATGTCAATATATGATATTACTTCATGATACGTCTCTATATTTGTCCAAGATTGACGGGGAATTGCTTATTGAACAAAGAAAAAAAGGCTATTACTTGTTGGTGTTGTTTACTAATTCTGCCACCATTTGGAGAAGGAAGCTTCTTAATTTAGGATATATAAATATTTCTGTTGTTAATTTTCGCTACATCTTTAAAAACAAATTCTTTGTATGAAACTGATCTCTACAGCTCATAAGAGTACATGATTCTTGTATTTGTAGAGTAAACATCATTCTTGTACAATGGACTTACAATGAAAGACTATTTGTGTTGGTAGAAAGAAAAACAGTTACTCGTTGACCCGTGACAATTCAATTCTGTTGAAAGTATGAAACTGATCTCTACAGCTAACTGTTATATTTGTTTACCTATACTAGGGCGACTGACCAAGACATTAAAGATTGATAGATTGTTGATGTGCTGGTGGGTGTTTACGGGTCTTACACACATGATCCTCGAGGGGTACTTTGTCTTCGCTCCTGAGTTTTACAAGGATCAGACCGGAAATTATTTGGCCGAAGTTTGTACGTTTGTTTTTCCTCATGTTTTATGATTTTCATTTGTCACCTTGACATTGTTGGTAATGACTTTTATTACTTTCAGCTCTTTGGTAAACTATACTAATATGATTTTTCAGGGAAAGAGTACAGCAAGGGTGATTCTCGCTATGCTGCTAGGGATGCTGGGGTGGTTGCTGTCGAGGGAATAACCGCTGTCTTGGAGGGTCCAGCCTCACTCCTAGCTATGTAAGTCTGAAGACAAAAATCATAACACAATATTGTAAAAATAATTGTAGTGAATGTCACTGAATTATTTCTTGCTACATTGACAGGTATGCTATTGCAACAAAGAAACCATACAGCTATACTCTTCAATTAATCATCTCCTTGGGACAGCTTTATGGAACTGCTGTTTATTTCATAACAGCTATCTTGGAGGGTGATAACTTTGCTTCAAGCCCATACTACTACTATGCTTACTACATTGTTGCCAATTCTTCATGGGTGGTGATACCGACTCTCATATCAATCCGATGCTGGAACAAAATATCGGCTTCCTTTCAGCTTCAAAATAAAAGCAAGATAAAAAGCCGCTGATTTGGGGTGGCTTTTATGCTACATCCTGTAAGCTTTTAGCTTTTACAGCTCAAGCAAGTTATTTTCTCACCTTTGATTGTTGTATTTCTCGAACTGAGCCAACTACTGTTTTAGCGGACAAAATTGGAAGTGTGGGACTAAATTACATCATTCTTTATGTAGAAGTGTTTGAAGTTCAGTGCAATTTAAAGCTAATTATCAAACGCTCGGATGCCATTATGTGGATTTTGTTGTTGTTGATCTTGAATGAAGTCCATTTGTTATTGTGGTAACAAGTTCATTGCTGTATGCAAAATTTGAAGTTTTGTATGAATCTTAGTTTTGTTTAGTTATTGTCTAATATCTAAACTAGATGATTAAGTTGGAAATAGGAGTTGCAGAATCGGATATTCATATGGATCTTGTGACAGCTAGATGATGGTGTATCTGATCCACTTCATCTTTTCCACATTTACATGTTCCTCTCCGTCCTTAGTTCAGGAACCACAACCTCCCCACCAAACCGATCATAATTACCATCATCGTCAACATTCTCCTTTACATAGGAATTCGATATGCATTCGAATCTCATGGCGTGCAAGCAATACACATGAAAATTGTACTCTCCACAACCAGAAATTTAGCAAAACCCATGTCGAACATATTTTTACTAAATTAAGGTCAATTACAGAATTCTCCAGATTATGTCGTCGAATCTAATTGTAACCTATAGGAATAAGTATTCCTTCATCCTTAGTAAACCTTTATCTATCGCCACAAAAAAAACCCTTTGTTATTGCTTCATATTGCACGAAGAGTAAATATGAAGTCATTGATATGTTTCCTTTTTAATTTATACCTTTATAAAATTAAGGATAAAACTAATATTTGCACTTAATTATAATTACTTTTAATGGTGTATACGGGACAATATATTAACATGCTACACATATAAACTGTGTATTGGTTAATCGTTAGTTCTTTCATTCTTCTACATCTTGTTTAGTTCATCTTTTTATTTCCAAGGATTTAATTTCCTAAACAGGGATATTGTTATGTTTGATGGAATTGTCTACTTTGATATAGTAAGATTTATGGCATAATAAGATGATTACGTTTGTCCTTATGAATTTTTATCTCTATTACTATGGTGTGGGGAACAGAATGGGCTAGACACTAAGATTGAGAAATCAAGGAAACAAATGAAAGAGAGGAAGAACAGGGCCAAGAAGGTCCGTGGTGTGAAGAAGGTCAGTATTTTGCTTGTTCTACTATCTCCCTCAAGCTGTAAAATTGTTATTGCATAATGACCGATGAAATTAAATACGTTTGTGATCTGCAGACCAAGGCAGGAGATGCTGCGAAGAAGAAGTGAGAAACTTGAACAATTTTGCAACATACTGAAGCAGATTGATCTGTTTGAACTTTTGTTAACTTGTCAAATGAGCGTCTAGTTTGTGGCAGCGTTGAGATTAGTTGACTCCCCCTCTTGAGTTCATCTATCAAATTTTGCTGATTATTTTCATAGTGTCAAATTGTTTTATTTAAAAGTGACCGAGTGATCACCCTTGTTTTTAACATATTCTTGAGTGGTTTGTGCATTTGCTGTTCGTTACACCACCCGCCCACCCACCCATTTGCCCTGTTTCACCCGAACCCTCACATTAGTTCTTTCACGTGGAGATTCCTATCAAGCAATTCAGTCAGGCTAACCCTTGCTTAAACTGTAGTTTTCAAATATCTTAATGAGCATAAAGGACTCAACATCAGGCATCAACTCTCCAAAATATGAATAAAGCTTATGCTTAGTTGGTAAGGAAAAATACAAAGCCTGCTTCACGTGAATTAACTCAGTTGTAGCATGTTTACTTGAGTTTGAAGACTTGATTAAGAGAAGCCAAACCATAACCCTCGAGAGGTTGCATGTATATATGTCTTCATCGAGAAATCCTTGCAAAAAAACATTTGTGAACATCAACCTGGTGTAATGGTCATTCCTTTGCTGCAGGTAGAACAATCACCATCCAAACAATAGGCGATTTAGAAACGAGACTAGAAGTATGTTTGTAATTTTGCATATTTTCTTATTATTGTCTTTAACCACTAACGTAGTCTTATGACCTTTAATAAAGCCATTAACATTAAATTTTACCTTAAAAACCCATTTAGTACAAATGTATTATGACATGAAGGCAAGAAAGCTAGATCCTAACCTTCATTATGTTTCATAGCAAGCAACTGCTTTGTCATATATCCTCCCATTTACCAATTCGGTTGGCTTCAAAATAAGAACAAGGTTCATGTATTATCAAAGTCTGTGAATCTGTGATACACAAGAAAAAAAAAATCAAATGCATTACTCATACTAATAACATAAACCCGAACTCCAAGGAGGGTGATGCTTAGAATGAGTAGACCTACTTAAAGAGGGAACATACGAAGGAACATGATTAAACCTGATCAAGAATGGCAACTTGTTCGAAAAATTGGCAATTTTTTGGAGATGGGGAAACTACCCAGCTTGTCTACCTAGACGGACCGAATCCGATAAAGTAAAAAAGCCCGTCCAGACTGCTTGTTTAGTCCAAATTTTAGATAAATAAATAAATTTTAGATAAATAAATAAATAATATATATTATAAATAAATAAATAGTTAACAATAATTATTAGGGTTAGGCACAAATCCCCCAAATCCCGGGTCCGTTCCGATCCCGTTCCGTCCCGAACCCGTCTCAATCCCGGTGGTTTTTCATCTAAAATTTTTAAATCCCGTCCCACCAAAAATATAATGGGATGGGATATGTGTCTTACATTCCTTGTCCCGCAAGGCCCGTCCCGTCCCACCAAAAATATAGCAGGATGGGACATGGGTCTTACCTTCCTCGTCCCGCAAAAGTGCAAGACTCGTCCCGTCCCACCAAAAATATAGCGGGATGGGATATGAGACTTACCTTCCTCGTCCCGCAAGGCCCATCCCGTCCCGCATATATTCAAATTTAAATATAAACTATATAATTAAGTATATAAACATAAGGAGTAGTGATCATTATGCTATTTTGTTCTTATAAAATTAACAGTTGTCCAAATTCATCTACAAAGGACAAAAGAATAGTGAACTCAATTGCCTCATTGCCAAAAGAGTAGTGATCATTATGTAATTTGTTCTTATAATTTATTTTGGATGTTTAGACTTGACAAGCTAATGATGTTTTGTAAACCTTGTTGCGACATTTTATTGTGATGTCTTTAGTTTTAAGGATAACGAATATTTGAATTCGTAAATTGTTAATTTTTATCAGAAAAGACGAAAACAAATTTTACATAGATCATGCGGGATTGGTCTCGTCCCGTCCCATCCCGGCCCGGCCCGGCCCCAACAGGTATAAGGCCCAGTGTTTTTTAGTAAAAAAAAACTCAAGGTCCGTCCCATATATAATGGTCGGGATAGGACGTGGGATGACCTTAATCCATCCCGTCCCGTCTCATGTCAAGCTCTAATAATTAATATATATATATATATATATATATATATATATATATATATATATATATATATATAGCATAACATAACATATCTTAAATTTATTATATTTTAAAAATCGTGATTTATATATAAATTAAAGGGTATGCAATCTCGGTTGTTGGGTGGGCTCGGACATGAATCCGTGCCCGACAACCATGCTTTGTTTTCTTTTCTTTTTTTTAAAAAAAATGGAAACGGAAAATTGGATTACCTCCTATAGATAGTCCAACCTAAAGCATCATTGCGAATGAGAACACGAAGTTCGGGGTCTTCAGAAAGATTGGTGTTGGGGGTCGAGTTACCCAAACGGGTCAATCGGTCAGCAACATAGTTGATTTCTCTAAAAATATGCCTAATACAGACCTCGTCAAAGAAAACGAAGATCCAGTCTAGAGTCACATATAATCATCTCGACCTTTCACGGACAACTCCACAAACCTTGGTGTGCCTTGATTACACACAAGTTATCATCTTCGATTTCGATCTTTTTAATATATAGTCTAATTGCCTCTTGTAACCCTGTTTTGAGGGCAAAGGCTTCAACTTTTATAACCGAAGAAATATATATTTTTTTGCGTCGAGGCTAGCAACGTCACCATGGTGATTCCAAATTACATATCCAATACATGTCATTCTCAAATCGAGTTTTGATATATCAAAGTTAAGTTTAAAGAAGCTAGGTTTTGACCTATCCCATTTAATATTGTGTTTTTTCCTTTTCTTTGAGTTATAAATCTTTGATTATTGTTTTATGATGTAACCGTCACTCATCAATTATGTTTGTTTTCGAGTTCTGTATTTGATTTTTAATGAAAGTAATTACTTTATTGTCAGGGCTCATAAATTCATTATTAAAGATAATTTTGTAATTGAAGAACCATATACTCCATCATACAGTTGCAAAACACGCAAATTTATTTATTCTTATTTTGTTTTTTTAATTTCTTGTAGGATGACATGAGCTGTTTTGTTTTTGAGGTTAATTTTGTTAAGGTCGGTGAAAATGTTCTATCGATTTTGGCGATAATTTGTTTAGTGCGAGGACAGTCAAAGAGCAGGTGAATTAGGTTCTCAAGATGATGGTTGTAAAGTTCACAGTGCCTTGTTACGACAATCCTTCTTTCGTCAAGTTTTGTTTTTTGTCGGAAGTCCGTTAATTGACATTTTCCAAATAAAGTTTTTAATTTTGGGTTGGGCATCCAATTTTCAAATCCATTCACATAAATGGATTTGTTGGAAATTTGATTCCTCTTCAATCATATCGGAAGCCGGTTTTGTAGAAAACCATCCATTCACATAAATGATTTTCGGTTTTGATCTCCTACACATGGACATATGAGAGCAATTTTAGTGGTCTAAGTGACGATGATAAATATATTTTTCACCATTGTTGATGATATGGATAGAGTTTGCCTGCCCTAGATACTTGCTTCGTTATAAGTCTCACAGATGTTGTAAAATGTTTTGTACACATGCTTAAAACACGGTTAAAACATAGTTTGCACTAATTATCATGTTATATAGTTTATTGAATCATTGAATAAGGAGTGAAGGCACTTCTTCTCATATATGAGAAGTATCCCTCAAAGGAAAACCGTGTGGATATCAAAAGAATAAGGTGGTTGAAAGAATTAAAGGCATACTCTGAAAACTAGTAGAATTCTCAATATTAATTATAATTTATCCGAGGATTTTTGGGGTGAATGGATTCTCATGACTACATACTTGATCAATAATCTGCCCTTAGCGAGTCTTTGAAAAAATCATTTGAAGTATTATTTTTGTGCAAATATGTTAGAGATAAATTTAGGGTTATGTTAAAGTTATATGTATTTTATCGTTTTATCCTACGTTTATACTATATAAACTATATGAATTCAATAAAGAAAATAAGTTTTATAATTACTAAATTCAACATATCTGAGTTGAATAATGACTTTTCATTTTAAGATTTTTCAAAGAAAACTAATTCTGATAAAAAAACTTGTTGCAAAAACTCCTCATTAACCAAATCTTATAATATGTGACCCTTTTTTATCAACAATATATCTTACACAAATGTATTTCATTCACCTAGGATTCATCTTGTCATAACCCACAACTTATAGACAACACCATAACAAATACTTAATTGTTCTCAAGTTCTTTCTCTAGGTTAATTTTTAAAAAAGTAATTCAAAATGAGTTTTCTATTGAAGACTCACTAAGACTTAAGTGAATTTTATGAAGGATTTATTAGATGCGATAAGCGAAATTTTAGATCAAATTTAAACATCCAATCGTCGGATCACATGCATAAAATAATAGGTTCAATCATTGTTCGTAGGATTTACCTGTTGATGCGTGAACCGGTATTATTCGGGGAGGGAATGGAAGAGATCGAAAGCCCCACTTGTTGTCCTTTACTAAGTTCACAAGAGCCCATATTTACCTGTTGATGCGTGAACTTGTTGATGTGTAAACATTGTATATGAAAAATAAACGTTTTCTACTCTAAATGTATCAAAATAGACTAAAAATGCGTAAATGGAAGCTTGAACTATGTCTATATGATGTATAAACGAATGACATCACTGAGACCATCCGCTTCCCTTATGATCGGATGATTCATGTGCTTTTTAAATAAATTTGTTATTAGATTTGTAAACTTCTTTATCGTTTTTGGTTTCTTTGCTTTTGAAAAAACTGAAGTATGAGGAAGAAGAAAAGGGTAATAGTAACATTATTTTTGTTTTCTTTGTAGGGTTTTAACTTTAGCGGCGAATTTAACACCATACCATATCATGATTCTAAATGATTATTTTTTTTACTTTTAAAAATAATTAGAGATTTTGAATATGTAAAATAATTAAATAGTATTTAATAAAAAGGCTTTTGTCGGAATTTTCTTTTATATTTATTTCAATTGAAATTGAACTTTATATATAGGCTAATATAGCACATGTTAAGCAAACACAACTTTTTAGCATTCGGTTTGGAGTTAGAAAAATATAACATATAGATTGGCCTCGTCTACTACTCGCAAGTCGCAAGTCGCAAGTCGCAAGTCGCAAGTCGTCACGACTCAGAAGCATAGGATAATTTGGATTGTGCTCCAAGCCATCCCCTCGTATAGTTTACAGTTCTCCATTGTTTTCTTTGTCTTCATTCTCTCTCGCCGACATCGAGCTGCTGGCTTTCAGGTACCTCAATTTCTCCATTATTGAAATCATTACTCGCTTGTTGCTTTCTCCTTTTTTCTTTCAATCCTTGGTTGAGGTTCTTTCCGCTGATCCCTAATCGACATTCGCCTGTTCCTTTCTAATTTAGTAGCTCACCCTCCTTCAAAATTCTCATTTCAGCTATTAGATCCGCGAATGGCGTTCTCATTTTTGCGTTATGCTAGTCCAATCAAAAGGATCTTCGTTCAGAGTACTCTACCTTTGAAATTTGCAGTCTGTACTGTTTTGGTGCCGGTGGTGTTTCCAGATTCGCGCTGTAGGATTGGGATATCTCGAAAATCGATTCATAAGTTGTAGGATATATTAGGCATAGGGTTTGGAAATCGAGGATAGGTTATCTGAGGCGTAAAAAATCCAGCTATATAAGTTTCTGCAATGTGAACGAAGATCCTTTTGATTGTGTTTTGTTCTCAAAAAATTAACTTAAACGGCTCTCCTTTAATCGTCTATTGCTAACCATCGTTGATCAAAATGCATAGAAATCTACTAAATTATGTAATTTTTGTATCAGTGCAATAGAGTGTTGGCTTGGGTTTTCTATGGTTCTATTGTGGGGGATTTATTTGGTGCAATGAGCTGATTTTATACTTTTTGCTAATTGCTATTATTGTCTTTTTAAGGTCACTTATACGGTAATGATGTTAGAAAGGTAGCCAAAATGTCTTCTTTGCCTGCACCACAATCTTAGATTCAGGCAACATATATAGGATAGAAATTTAGTGAACTACAATAGTGGCTGGACAACATCATGAGTTTTTACAGTTACAGTTGTTGCCCCTGTTTGTTCTCTTCTTTTAGTTGCCCTGTTGGCATTATGATATTAGAAATTTGGTTGCAAAGGCTAGAGGCTATTGAAAATTTCATAGTACGTATTTTATTTTGCAAGGACATCATTATTTATATTTTATAGAAAGATTTTCCACAAAGCAACTCTAGAGCAATGTGTAAAAAAAAGACTTGTGGAATTTGATGGTAGAAAACAGGGTTAATTTAGATTAGGTGCAGAGACCTCATGTATGAAGGTATTGGTTGGTGCTGCTCTTTGAAAAGCTTTGTAACTATAAGGTTATGAAAATTTTCAGTGAGACTCCTCTAGACGTGTCCCTTGTTGGACATAAGATCGTGGTTTCTCTGTGGTGTGATAATTGGCGTGTTTGATTCGAGGTCAATTTGTCTTCAATATCATGTAATTCAACAACATCTTTGTTCTGGTTCTATTGTGTAATGGTGAGGTCTCTGGATGGACAAATAATAGTTGTGTTTGAAGAGCTTCTTCTTCTTTTTTTTTTTCCTTATCTTGGTCTCTGACATGTTTTATGCAAGAACTTTCCAAACATAGTGTAGGAATTTTCCTTTAACCTGAAGTTAATGGGGACTGCAAACTGGTGTAAGACAAAAATTCTGTTGTTTCCAGTTAAACCAATTATAAAATAAATATATACAGTTTATTGTGTCTTATTGTGGCTTTGGTTGGTACGCTGTTATATAGGAAACTGGAGCTATGCCACTGTTTATGTTTTTTCCTTCTTCTTCAGAGCCTTTTCATAAGCATTTAGCATATTGCAGTTCACCTGAATAAGTTATGAATCGGGATCAATGTTGGACAGTTTGCAAGTAGAAAACCTGCCTGTAACAGGATAGTATCTGTCCAAACCACAATCTAATTTTTTTTAATCCAGGCTGATGGAATGGTCTGTTTCAAAACCGAATAAAGATTGTTGTCGTACAACCTGATCTTCTATTCTCTTCTTAGGGGGCTGTCGTATCCAACTGCACTTTATTCTTGCTCTTCCTAGTGATCAAGGCCCTGATGTATCGATCTCCATTATAAAGTTGACGGTGTTCACATTTTTCATGCCTTAGTTAAAACTCAATGTTATAATGGGTTCCTACGAGGGAGAGAAACACATGGTTATTTTATAATATTTAAGCCAATTGATAAGTTGCTCGAATTTGATGCTTATGCCAGCATTTTTCTGTTTGGACAATATATATATTCAATCTTTATATTCTTTAATTTCGTTGTTAAGTTGTTCAGATCTTTTTGCATAATCTTCTCTTCTTTGCTAAACAAATGCAGGATTGCAGGCACAAATAGAAATAGACAGTTAATAAAAGGCACTACAAACCATAGAAATGTCAGCATCAGCAATGATACTGGACCCCAAGCCATTCCCAGAAGCACCCGCTTCTGTTCCTGCTACTATATCTGGCCCAATGGTGGTGTCTGACCCAGCATCCAATGATGATGATCTCTATGTAACCATGAAATCTCTTGAAAGGCAACTGGAATTTAATGATATACAAGTAGAATCTACGAAGGATGAGCAGAAGAACCTTAAGAGAGAGCTGCTCAGAGCCCAAGAAGAAGTGAAGCGCATCCAGTCTGTGCCTTTAGTTATTGGTCAATTCATGGAGATGATTGATCAGAACAATGGCATAGTAGGTTCAACCACTGGCTCCAATTATTATGTCAGGATTCTGAGCACTATCAACCGAGAACTGTTAAAGCCTTCTGCCTCTGTGGCTTTGCACCGCCATTCTAATGCTTTGGTAGATGTCTTGCCTCCAGAAGCTGACTCTAGCATTTCCCTTCTGAGTCAATCTGAGAAGCCTGATGTTACATATAATGTGAGTTCTGTTCTGTTTTGTTGTATTCTGTTGCTTCCCATAGTAGCTGTTTACTCTCCATCTCTCTCCCCCCACCCCCTTTTCATCTTATTAAATTTCCAGTCAGTCAATTTCTTCTTTTGAATTCATCCTACTCGTATCAGTTATCTTATATATTATTTTTATATGATTTTGACATTGATCATTTAGTGTTTTTTATTAGGATAGTGATGATATAGCATACTTGTGTGTTTTTCTTTTTCATTTAGTGTTTTTTTTTGTTAGTGTCAATGATATTTGTTTGTTTATCCGATGTTGTTCTATAAAAAGGTAATTCTGAAGAACCTAGAGTCAAACAAGTGTAAACATACGGGCAGTGTTATTCCTTTACTATTAAAAATAAAATGCCTCCATTTTTTTCTGACTGGTATTAGTTTTAGGGTAATATCAGTATGGTGGATGAAGTTGGATGGAAGATTGTCACTAAATTCATCACATGAGGTTTGGTATTAAATTGTTTAACTTATATGTTTGACTATCAGTTGGGAAAGGAGAGAAAGCCAAGATTCAGAATGAAGAATGATGTTGATAAGAATCCTAGATTATGCTGCAGAAACATTGTCAACTTTTTATTTGGTTCCAGGTGCTGTAATCGTTTGCTCCATTTTAGCTAGAACTAGCAGTGTAGTAACCATGGAAGGTAGTGGTGTAAGTAGATGTTGAAATGCAAAACTTCTCTGCCTGAGGTGTTCCAGAATGGATTATTATTAGATGCACTGTAGTGTTGTCAGTGTGAATGATTATCCTTTTCTTATATCTGGTAGTAGTCTCATCTACTTACTGGATCAATTTGCATTTCTTGTATGCATACTGTTTGGGCATCCATTGGATCTTTCTCTCCCTTTGTTGCTGTTGGATTGAAAAATATGACAGGTTTTTCATTCTAATATTCTGCTTAGGATATTGGAGGGTCAGATATCCAAAAGCAGGAAATTCGTGAAGCTGTAGAACTGCCTTTGACTCATCACGATCTGTACAAGCAAATCGGTATTGATCCTCCTCGAGGTGTGTTGCTTTATGGTCCTCCCGGCACTGGAAAAACAATGCTCGCAAAAGCTGTAGCTCATCACACAACTGCTGCCTTTATTAGAGTAGTTGGATCAGAGTTTGTTCAGAAGTACTTGGGCGAGGTACGTGAAGGTTCTTGCTTTTTGGCCGTACTTTGTCATCCCTCTTCTCTTGACTCTTTCTCATCCCCCCTCTCCCTTTTGTGTGTATCTATGATGCCTGATATTTCTGGATTTCTGTACTAACAATGGTCGGTATAATTTTTTTGGGGCTCAGGGGCCAAGGATGGTGCGTGATGTGTTTCGCTTAGCTAAGGAGAATGCACCTGCAATTGTTTTCATCGATGAAGTTGATGCTATTGCCACTGCCAGATTTGATGCACAAACTGGTGCTGATAGGGAAGTTCAGCGTATCCTGATGGAACTTTTGAATCAGGTAAACTGATATAACGGAGTCAGTTGTATTGAATGATATGATTTTACTCAGGGAACTAAACCATATGATTTTGCTGTTGTTAGAACCTGTGGACAAAGTTGTTTTCCACCTGAACATTTTGCTACATGTCGCTTATAAAAAGTTTTCCCTAATTTCTGTCTTTCATTCTCCCATATAGATGGACGGTTTTGACCAGACTGTGAATGTGAAGGTCATCATGGCAACTAACCGAGCAGATACTTTGGACCCTGCACTTCTAAGACCGGGAAGACTTGATCGCAAAATTGAGTTTCCCTTACCTGATAGACGACAGAAGCGGCTTGTCTTCCAGGTGCATCTCGAGTGTTTAAATAAGATTGTCTTTTAACTTTCTGTAGACTTTGTGCATCTCTCTTACTTTCTTCCTTCCTTCTTTCTTGTTATTTGTTCAAAATTGCACTTTTTGTTGTGCGAAATTCCTTAAGATATGTACCTTTGTAAGATGAACAATTTTTTGTTTGTTTATTTTGTCTGTTATTATGGTCCATTAAATATCTAAATATTTGCTTTCTATATCCTACCATTTTTGTAATGCATAGTCAAAATTTTCTGATGTTCCAGGTTTGTACATCCAAGATGAATTTGAGTGATGAAGTTGATTTGGAGGATTATGTTTCACGACCTGATAAGATTAGTGCTGCTGAGGTTAGTTGCTTTTCCATGATACATAGTTTTTCTAAATTATTCTCTATCACTGGGAACACAATATTTCTTTTAGATATCTCCTACTGCTCTTGCCTTCCATGCCTTAAAGTAAGGGTGTACTGTATCGTTGTGTATCGGAAATCCTGAAGTTAGGGCAATATCAAGTCTATGGCTCCTTGTATCATGTTGTTAATTTGTTATAGTAAACCATCATTACTTGCATTTCCACCACCAAGCATGTATATATATTAGTAGGTATTTCCAATTCCTGCAAAAAGAAGGAATTACAATTACCCAGTCGCCCTAGATGAGAAATTTTTTCCGTGTTAATTTTAACCCAACACTTCTTTCCCAATTCATATGAATTGTTGTTTTTAACCAACTTTTTCCCAAATCCCATGAAGTTACTTCCAGGAAATGCAATTCCTATTTTTAACCAAACATGCCGTAGATATTTGTTACTGAAAATTTTCTTTCCATATTCTGGGAAAAGTTATAAACCTAATATCAAAGCTGCTACCAGATTCAGCTTTCTGACTTCCAGATGATTAAGTAGAAGAAACCTAGCACATTGTTTATTTCTCGCATCCTTAGTTTTCTCTTATCCACCAAAAAAGCACCTAGTACTTCCAGGTCAAAAAACCTTGTTTGATACCGGCATTCGTGACTTATATCTATAGTAAGTGTCATTTATAACTCTAATATGTGTAGTAGATGCCATTTATAACTTTACCCCCGTTTGGTTGTAACTCCGGAAACAGAATGGAAATGAATCTAGTCCACATTGATACCTTGTTCATGGAATCATTCCATGTGGTTTCATGCAAAATGCACTTATTTCCCCCATTTTGTTACCCTATAGGGTATCAAACCTAATCAATTTCTACTACAATTACTTCAAACCACAAGGAATGATTCCCAAAAACTTCACGAACATGGGTATACGTATGGACTAGATACGTTTCCATTCCGTTTCCGTTTTCGGAGTTCAAACCAAACGAGCCCTTAATCTCTATAGGAGATTTGGATATGCCATTTATAACCCTCAAACTTAAAAGCTAGCATTTCTACTTGGGGTGGCAATGATCATGATGGGGGGGACTTTCACTTCTACCTATACCTATCACTTAGCCATGGGCAAAGTCAGGCCGGCCCGTCCCGTCCGCCCAGATAAATGGGCAGGCCGGCATGCGAAGCCCGTCTCGGACCCGATACAGGCAAGGCTTTAGGCCCGAATTCCAGAATCATTAGCCATACCATACGACTCTGCTCATCCATTACCCTGCAAAGAATGGAGGATTTACAGGTTTAACTGATTTTTTGTATGCTTCACTATATTATATGGTTTTTGCAAAATTAGACGTGAATCGTTTATGTTAACTCCTTTCGGCTTAATGAGTTGCTGTTTGGCTTTTGGATTTGTTATGTAACCTTTGGTTGAGGTCTATGATAAGTTCTCTTGCTGTTAATTGCTTTATAATATAGCTCTGTGAATTGCAAGTCATATTTGCAACTAAGATTGGCATACTTGGCCATTCTATTCTACGTGGCACATGTATGCAGAATCACAGCCCCTTCAAACTTACAAGAAGATAATTAAAACGTCACATGCCGACATCTATCTGTTGGTTTCTAGACAGCTCCTTAAGCCTCATTTTTATGATACGTAATTTTTAGTCGCTAGATATTTCTCTTATCATCCTTATCTTATTTAGATATGTTCTCTTAAACCTAAGTAACCTTCTAGAATACTCATTTGCTAGGGCTAAACATTGGTGTCTATATATAGTTTCACGGGGCTGTTATGTGATCCAACTTTGGGCAAATTAATCACAATTTCAAAACTAAAGTATCTTTTTTGAGATATTTGCGGTTCAATCCTAAGTTCCTATCACATATTATGAGAAACTTTTAAGTTAGCTGTTTACTTGGTAGCTGCATTATTAGTTATAGCACTGACGAGAACTCTGAAGCACACTCCGTTTTATGTTCTGTCATGTTAATTATAACGTTCACATACGGTGAGCAGTCTACTTGGATGACTTGTAAAATTATATATTACAAAATCAAATTGCTGCCCTCTTCTTCTTTAGAGATTGCATTTACGTGTATTCGTGCTCTTGATTATGAAACCATAAACCAAAGTTCAATCACTGTAATCCCAAATATAATGTTTAAAAACATCAAGAGATGATATCATTACTCTATACATGTTTCTGACTTCCTTATTGTCACAGATTACAGCAATTTGTCAGGAAGCAGGGCTGCACGCTGTGAGGAAGAACCGCTATGTCATCCTGCCGAAAGACTTTGAGAAGGGTTATAGAGCTAATGTCAAGAAACCAGATACTGATTTCGACTTTTACAAGTGATGAAGCTCTCTAGTTTTATATGGGTAAACATGCTGCTGTAAAAGTATGTTTGTCATCTACTATGGCGAAGACGCTTGTCATTGGATCTAAATAGACCGAGTTTTACTGTCAGATTCATATGCTCTACTGAATACTGATTTGTCTTCTAAAGCACTTCGTTGTATTTGGAATTCGTTTGTAATCGTACAAGTTACAGATCTGCTTAATGAATATTATATTTGTAACCATCCATACTTAAAAATATTCATGTATGGATAGTTTTCAGTTCTGTCATCGACAAGTTGCGATACCGGATTGATGTATCTGTGATAATGTTCCTAAGCCATGCAATTTGAAAGGGAAAATAACCTAAAATAATACAAACTATAATACAAACTATATATAGTATAATACTAAAACATAAGTGAATAAGGACATTTGTTGTCCTCGTACTAAACCACCTCAACTTTTATCACTCGACAACACTATATTACGTCATGTCGGATTTTCCACATGCCATTCTCATATTAAACCTCATATTCGGTAATTTTGATCATGGATAATTGTTTCTAATTTTAACTTGCTTATTTTATCTTTGGTCAAATCTCTATTTAATACAACGATCAAAAATAAACTATTGAGTTAAATTTTAGATGTATTGTTAAAAAAATCCATATTTATTAACTCTAGTGTACATGAAAATTCCTTAGTTATATATTTTTTTATATAATATTTCACATTTTTTAATTGTAATTATTAATATTTAATTTTTAACTCTGTATATAGGTTATTGATAATGTAGTTTGTTTTCTTTTTTTATTTATATAGTTTTATTATTGTTTCATTCTAAATATATATATATATATATAATATTCTATATATAATATTCTCATTAATTATTACCATAAACAATGTTAAATCTTGGACGTTCATCTATATTAATGCAACGGCTATTATAAGTTCCTATTCCCTACTCTAAGAGAGGTTCCTACATGAACCTAACTCTCTCTCTCTCTCTATATATATATATTCTTTTATATTACATATTTTAAAAATTATTTTAGTATTAATATTTTTTTTATATATATTCATTCTTTTATATTACATATATTTTAAAATTATATATATTTTTATATGGATATCAATACATTATTTACAATTAAAATTTTAGTTTAAATTTTACAAATCCCGTGCAAGGCACGGATACTAAACTAGTATTGAACTGAAAATAATACTAACTTTGAAAATTACTAGGAGCAATACAAACTATCAACATATTTACCATAAATAATACGTCTTACTTTTGCGGAAGAAATTCCTAACTCCGGTGATAATGCGGTAATCGGAGTCTGACATGTTATCAAAAATATATTTGGATGAGGCTCGTGGATTTTATCTTTTTAAAAAATTTTTGTATTATTTAATATGCAAAGTTGTTTGTTGGTTCCCATCTCACCTATTATTCTTCTACTTGGGAATTACTCCCCTCTCATTGACAGAATTGGGGGACACCTATTAGCGTGGAACAAGCGACACTTGTTGTTTGCTGGCCACCTGGAGTTGATTAGGGAAGTGTTGCAGGGTATTTGGAGCTTCTGGACGTTATCTCTTCTTCCAGTCCCAATTTCAGTACCTGACAGTCATACAAACCTTTATAGGCGCTTCCTATGGAGTTGGCCACATGTTGCTTGGTCTAGAGTATGTTTGCCGAATGAGGGAGGTCTAGGGTTATTGGTCATTAGGGCTTGACACGTAATATTTATGTGTTAAACTGCTGGTACATTCATGCTCAACGTGAGAGCCACTAGGTCAAATGGATCCACCACAAATATCTACGTACTACTAAGTTGGAGCATTGTACTACCACTCCTCGGGACTTGCCTTTAGTAAAGACAATTCTCAATGCCATATATGAGATGGCTACCTTCACTAATTAGATGACACAATTGAGGAAGATACTTGAGTCTTGTTGTCAAGGAGAGAGATTTCGAGTGATTGAGCCTTATGAGATGATTAAACCACATGGTGAAGAGGTGTACTGGTTCAGAGTAGTCTAGGATCCGGGCAATACACCCAACCCTATTTTATCTTGTGGATGTCTATCATTGACCGTAATTTGTTCACATAACTACTTGATCTTTGGATGCACATATGCACGTGAGGTCTGAAGGCAGGTTGATGCGGATTTCGGGATCCTTGGAGATATCACTACCAAATCAAAGATATTATTTTGGCTGAACAACATTGTACATGGAAGGAGTTGGACGAGCAGATCCAAGATATATGCATTTTCTGCTACGGTCTATTATCTTTGGTATTCCAGAAATATCTTGATGTTTGACCAAATAAGAATTCCGATATATATATATATATATATATATATATATATATATATATATATATCCTTGTGAGATTGATTAGGATGTACATATACACACTACTACATGAGGTATTCTCCGCGGGGGTAGAGAGAGGATTATTATATCATAGTAGTTGGTCTTCACCAGAGTTGTATTCTGCTTCATACTTTGATGTACTGTTTGTTCATTTGCATTGTACCAAACTTGGTTTTAGTCTGCTGTTGCCGAAGGTAGACAGTACATTGTCCCTAGGTTTGGGCACTTTTTTGGCTTGTGAGTGTGTCTATCAATTGATAGCTTTGTCGAGGTGGACGAGCCTCATGAGCTTTGCTAGCTTTGGATGTATTTCCAGATTTATCAATCTCAAGGTGGTAGGTATATTGAGGAAGATTGCCTGTCTCTCTGGAGTACTTTGTGTGTGTCATTTTTTCTAGTTTTAAACTTTTAGTACATTAGTATTATAATTCAAAAATTATTTGAAGATATTAATTTGACCCAACCTGAACATAACATGACCCGACTCAAACCCGATTGACCCGTCCCAATTGGCAACTCTAGCCGAAGCCATTTAAAAACGAAGTAAACTAACCCGAATGACCCGAGAACTGACTAAACCGACTTGTTATGATCCAAGAACCGAAGCTATTTGACAACCCATATAAACCCGAACAATTGATATCCAACCCAAACCGACCGAACCGAAAACCGCTAAAAAAGAGAGCTTGTTTTGACCCGACCCGTTTGAACTCGAGCATGTTGTGACCGACCCGTCGGTCCTGTTTGACACCGCAACCAAGAACCAAACTAAATCGATCCATTACGACATGAGAGATGAGAATACCCGATAGTCCATTTCAATCCGAACAATTGATACCCGAACCGAAACTAACCGATTAATAACCAACATTTTTTTCAAACAGAGCTTGCTGTGACCCGACCTGATCGAACCGTTGATCCCGTTTGACAACTCCACCAACTACTCACCAACTAAAATTTATTAAGTAGATGAAATAGGCAATTGTTTGAACGGGTTTATTTTTAAGTTTGATGGCATTTAAGAAAATAAATAAATGAAAAAGTTCATAACTATAAATAAATCCTACAACTACAAGCCCTGCCCAAGTTATAAAATATATAATTCGATAAGCTACCTTAAATTTATAAGCTTACCCAAAATCACTCACCGTAATTTATATGTTTTCCATACACGGTATAAACTTCATTACCTTTCGTAAGCTCTAAAAAATTAGTATCCAAGAACATGGAATTTATTTAACATACAATTAACTTGATTACATTTTATGTTATCAAGGAATGCTATAAACATGAATTTTATTCATTCAGGTGATCACATACGTACCTGCAAGCCAACAGTATAATCTTATATATATATATAAAGCAAGTCTAAATGTCTAATACGCACGTAGTGTTTCATATGGCTTTGGTTAATGAAACAGTAATATTGGTGAAGAAGCTCTTCTCTTTAGCCATATGAAGGCAAAGGATTTCCTCATACCTCGTAAAAACCTCTTCCATTAAACCCTCGCCAAAGTGATCGACTAACATCGGCTCCGCAACTGCTCTCATGCATTTCAGTATCCCTTCTTCACGAGTCTTTGCCACGTAAGATACGACATCATGATTGGACGCAACATCCCAGTCAACCTCTGTAACTTGCAAGCAGTTGCTCTTAAACGAGCCTTCCTTGCTCACTTCAATTTCGATCTCTGTGGGTGATGGTATGTACATTGGAACGTTGAACAGATGAGCCTTTCTTCTTCTATCATTCCCTGTGCAACGGATATTAATCATTGTAACGGGATTATTTGTAAATTATATTGATCCAACTAACTTAGTATCAATGTTTTGCAGAAAACTGATAAAAAAGAAGAAGAAGAGTCAATCAGTTCAGGAGTAGATAAAACATTCCAGTCACCCACCATTATCAACCTCATCTATTACATTCACTTGACGCCTGTCGGCTAAACATGTGGATCGAGTTTAACCACATAATATATATATATATATATATATATATATATATATATATATATATATATATATATATATATATATATATATATATATATATATATATATATATATATATATATATATATATATATATAATCAAATATTTTAAAGGTACGTTATCTCACACAATCTGTATATTCTAGACCAGTGTATTATTATTATACATAAAGAAATTGATAATTTTATCAATAAAATAAAGTATGCATGTTTATCGAAATCTTCTCTCCAAATTGGGACTTTCTAGCTAGTGTATTTTATTATAAGGATACCATTTGTGTGTAAAGACATCGAGGCTCTTACACACTTGGACGACATGATCAACAAATTGTACAAAATTCATATTTTAAACAATTGAAAACAATGATCTCTTCCCACATGCTCGTAATAGGTTAAAACAAATTATATATATTGGGCGTACCTGATGAACCATTTGTTTAAGTGCCAAGGCAAGGAGCTCCCACACATAGCCACTGCCGTCTTTGCTGGTAGTGTTGTCGCTTCTTCTACCAAGAAGTGTGAGAACCATGACCCCACCTCTCACCAACTCTTTCGATCGATGTTTCAGGAAATTTGTAAAGTCGCTTTGAAACTGCTTATAGTATGTGCCCTAATCACACTCGCAGGGCTTCCACTTCCCACTATAATATTATTCATGTTGCTCCTTCCTATCTCCTTTGGTACCTGTCATACGATTTACACATGAGTTTTGACAATTAGTAGACGTACAATTGTTTTCGTTCATTTCTAAACTAGTTGAATATATAAGTATAATAATTCATATTTAGACTTGTTCAAGTTCAATATAATTTATTTGAATACTAACTAAATATAAATCAATTAAAAGTAAATAAATTTAATCCAGTTACTTCAATAAGTATACTAAAATACAATTTAAAACTCATTTTGATGACTAATAAAAAAAAGTAATCCATTAATATAAAATAAATAGTTTAATCCAAAAAATTAGCTCTGAGATATGGCCTGTGGGTTATATTGGGACTTGAAGAACATAATGAATATGGGAAAAAGGTGGAGGTATCAGGCGTGAAAATAATTTTTTAAAATTGTAGCATAATTTTGAGAAGAAGGCAACCTTTGTTCAAAACGGCACCGTTTTCATATTTGTTATGAAAGAAAGAATGAAAGGGCTGCTTACTGTTCATCTTCTTCGATGCAAATTGGAAATTAGAAAAACCTACCTGAGAGAGATAGTGAAGACTATAAGAAGAGTGGACAAAGTGAAGACTTTCGGCGTCGAAGAGACGATCGTAGAAGGAACCAGGGACGCCATTAACAAAGCAATTTACTCCATTTACAACATTCTTCAACTTTTTATGAAAGCTTGGCAATGACTTAAAGATTGAGTTGAAATCGTTCCCTGGAAGATCATTCAAGAACACCTGAAAATCTACACCCAAAAACTGATTCTCTGATTCAAATCGGGTTTTGTAAATTGAAGTGATTACTTCGTGGACAACCGAAAGTGAATTGGGTCCTGAAGAACAGCCCAAATCCGCAATTGCTAGGGTTCTTGCTCCATCAAACAAGCTATTTACTTTGCGGATCGCTTCTTCTCTTACGGGTTTTGTTATGGATAATACCTTTTTCTGCAGCAATTTCCTAAAGTACATTAATATAAACAAGTTTGCGATCATTTTATCAAGTAATGTGCATCGTTTACCTGGAGAAGGGAATTATTAGCATAGCTTGAGGTTCCATCTCCTCCATTCATATGCAACACTTTCACAACGTCCATCGTAAAGCTAGCTGCACGTGTATCTCGATCTAGTCTTGTTGGAGATCCTTATCGTGAAATAATAGGACAACTTGAAAGTATATATAGCCATTCTGGGCAACTGTAATGATTTACTCTGTGTAACGTATTACGTAACCCCATACGACGTCGCTGTAGTCCGATATGTTGCAATTAACGTGATACACGATTACTCGCTGACGCCAACTTTTAAGAGTGTAGATACTGGTTGTCTTTGCATGTTGCTTCTCTATTGTATTTTTTTTATTAATTGTTGATTTAAAATTACTAATATTAAATTAATCCAATCAAACTTAAGACAAATCGGTGTGAAATCTCAAACTTTTCTTTATAGATTTGGTAAGTATCTATTTTTTTTTTATAATGAAGTTACAAAATAGGCACTTTTCTAACATTTTAGGAATAAGGGCTCCAGACAAGGCCGGAGCCCAAGTACCAAAGCCGTGACACCAAACGGGTGAGAAACCAAAATATAACCCTCATCTTCCAACCCAACCCCTCGGGGACTACCTCCCGGTTGCTCCAATACAAACCAACACGGTAAATATAGTAAACCACATATCACCACTCAAGTCCTTTTTCCTGACCCGACCCCTAAGGCCCTAAGGTGCCACATGGCCAAAGTCCCTCATGTACCTAGGAAAATTTTATAGTTCGTAGACAAAAGACATTATATAAAGTTTCATCTTTGGTGAGTCTTCAATCTGCGGTCCAAATAAAAAAAACCCCTTTTACCCACTCAATTAACGCGCCTGACACGCGCAGAAGCCAACCCCATTTCATACCAAAACCTAAAGTAACTCTTCCTCCTCACAAATGCAGCCGCCGCCGTCTCTGCGTCTTGCCGGAGATCTTGGCGATCGACGAGACGATTTGTATCTCGGTACCCCATTTTTTTTGCAATGAACCATGTAACCTTCGTTTTTGTCGGGCTGAAGCACGCAATACCTTACGAGACTCGAATGAGAGATACCTTGACATACAACGCGAAAAGGGATTGGAAGGGAGCGTCTCATGGTGGGTATGCTCCTGCTTCCACTTCAAGCATACAGATCGGTGGCGATTTAAGGTGATTTGTGTTGTTTTCTCTTCGAAGAATGATAATCCCACAGCCAAGCAAATTTGGTCGCCGGCGCAAACCCTAGATCCCGAAAAAACTTCATCTCAATCTGCAAGACTCGACTTTGATTCTCAAAAAAACAAAAAAATGGTTTACGCCCGACTTCCATGTGAGGTGGTGGTCAAAAAGACGGCCTACCAGTTCCATTTCTCGCGGTGGACTGAGGATGCGGGAGGATCTATTCGTTCGCTCAGAATCTGGATTCGATTGATAAATCAGCAGTGATGATACCCACCGATTTGCGATTCGTCCTTGGTGGCGTGGAGAGTGATGGGCCCCGTTGCTTGTGTCTTTCCTGGTCTGAAGCCCTTCTCTGCCCTGGTAAAGTGTATGGTTTCCTTGACATATTTTGCTCTGCTTTGGAGGGGCTCTTCAAAGACGGGGCTGATTTGAAGAATGTAAATGGATTTCTACTAAATTTCCAACCAAACAGGGGGTCATTCCCTATTTGTGTGCACAAACCCGCTACCTCTAAACCATCTTCCAGTTGTTCTCCTTACTGCACTTCCTTCTTCTTTAAAGATGGGTCTTTTTATCGGCTGATGTTCAACCAAACTGCCATTATTTTCCTTGTTTGCATTCGATTGAATAATAATCTTGCTACCATCTTCGATTAGATTCACCCCCTATGTGTGTTGGGATTTGATTATGATCTTGGTGTCTTTTTCAGAGTTATCCGATTTGGAATATTGGTTTGGATTAAAATCTTCAGATCCTACCTCCCTATACTTCACATGAAGCATGAAACGTGTTTTTGGTTTCTTTTGTGGAGTTGGACTCGTATTGTTATGCAATTAGCATTGACTTTATCCTTACAAGATCAAACACTTGGCATCAACAATTTCATCCAAACAGGTCAAGCTCCGATCCTCATTGCCATTATCTCTGTTTTGAGGGTTAGACGTGTCAATTTCAAGCTGCTGTATTACAACTATAACCCCCTCAAGATCATTAAACAAATAAGTCCCGCTGTGGCGACTAAGATGAAAATATCCGTAAAAGGTCTAAAACCGGAACAAGATCATGCTCTATGCTTTTGTGAAGCGTTTCGTCTTCTATGTAATGGACTTTTTACCTTTGAGACAATGGGTTTTTGTATCTATGTCCAACAAGACATCAACCAACTCGGGCTACAACCCACCCACATCGGGCTACAACCTACTAAAAATGGTTCAAGTAATGCGACTTCTTATGGAGTTTATTTCGATGATTCCCACCTTACTACGCGAAGGAACCGTGCTCTTGTGTTCTGCTCACTTTCTATATCCATAACCAAACTCTTTCCTTCCTGTGATGCAAACCTGCTTCGCGAAACTGGCCTTCTCTGGAAAAGAATTAATTATATCAAAACTTCCATGGGCTCAAAGCCTCATAAACCCTTTAAAGGTGAATCGACGACAAACTATGATTTCCATTGTATGGTTTATTACCCCGGCTATCATTCTCTTGTTAATAGTTGTTTGGCAAAACCATGTATTTGCAACTTTTACAAATGCTTTAGAGAACGCTTATTTAAGGAATTAGGATCACCGGGCCTCTACGCTCTCCAAATTTCTCGCTTTAAAAGTGTTAAAAATGATAGTCAGCTTTTGGAATATTAGAGGAATGGGTCGGAGTAACCTCTGGACAAACCTCGATGCAGTTTGTAAAATCCGCAAGATTAAAGTTATCGCTCTTGGTGAAACCAAATCGGAAAAACCACATGAGGATTGCCTATGGAAATCTGTAGGATTTGACAGCATGGCGTATTGCCCTGCTATTGGTAGGGCGGGAGTTTTATACCTCTTATGGAAATCTTACCAACTAAGTAATCAAACAATAAGTATTATACACAAAGATGACCGATTCATCTGTATCGAATTCATATGTAACAACTCGAATAATAAAATGAACATCATTTTCGCTTACGCTCCTCCACAAGAAGCCTCAAAGAACCAATTTTGGACCTCAATTTCCATATTTATTCGAGAGTCCATGTAAGAGCCTTAGTCTTTGGAGCCGTTTTGGGTCTTATCCGCCCCTGCGGGTTTAGGGAGCCGCCCCTGCGGCTCGTCTAGTTATCCGCCCCTGCGGCCAGGCATTTCCGCCCTTGCGGTTTCCTGCGGCTGTAGCCGACTTTGTTGACTCTTGACCCGTGCTTTACCCTTTCTTTTCTTTCTCCTTAAGCTTCTTCTTTGGCTTGATCAAGGGTTTCATCTTCACTTCATTCCAGCCTTCTCACGTCCTTCTTGCTTCCTTTCCTCTCCTTGATCTTGCTCTTGGCTTTCTTTGAGTTTGGAAGAGTTTTGTGTGGCTTTTGTGGTTTGTGGATGTTGTGTGTTGTTGTTGCTGAGCTTGGGAGCTAGTTGAGGTTGTGGTGTTGAGCTTTCCCTTCTGCCTAGGACCACAACAGTGGTAAGTCTTCTTCTTCTCTTCTTTCTTCCTTGATTCCTCTTCCTTAGCTTAGAATTAGATGTGATTGGATGTATACTGATGCTGGAATGTATATGTATATGTATATGTTGGATTATGGAATGATGAAGACGTGATTTGATCACGTGAAGAGTGGAAGAGAAGTCGGGAGGCTACGTTCTGCACTGTCGCCGCCCCGCGCCTGTGAGCCGCCGCCCCTGCGGGACTTTGTCACCGCACCCGCATCCGGAAGCCGCCGCCCCGCGGCCATGGTCCCAGTGCCTGTGCCCGCGTGTTTCCGGGCCTGCGCTTGCTGCCTTTCCGCCCTTGCGTCTTTCTGTTCCGCAGGTGCGTCTTGTACATGATCTACTTAGAGTAGTAGTGATCCTTTTCTTTCCTAGTATGAGCGGGTTAGTAGCATGCTAGGTATGTGTATGAGGATAGGATGAGGTTGAGTATGATATGGATAGGTGCCGGTTATGGCTTTGAGGTTTATAGATTGGATATGATCCTTATGGATCCCTTGGGTCTAGGTGTGACCCCTTTGATGGATAGGAGATTTGATATCTCGTTATGCCTTGTTGTTAGGCAGTACTTTTCTCCAGAGTTGGAGCTGATCGGGTTTGAGACTACTTTTGAGGTTGAGGTAAGTCCGTAGGACTTACTTAGCTACCATCCTTATATTGGATGTATGCATGAGTGGAGTGTGATATTGCTTGATAGCATGCATTGTGATGATTACCAACCTATGGTTTAGTGACTGCCCATTGTAGGGCCGTGACAACCTTGCCTTGTCATCCCGCGGGAGACGGGGAGGTTCTCTGCAGGACAGGCCAAATCTGAAAGTGGGACGGGCACCTACCACTCCCATAGGGTAGACGGGAAAGTGTTACCAGATCACCACTACAACTGGCAACATCCTCGAGAGGCGAGGGTTATATTCCTCGTGTCACATATATTCATATTCTTATATATACGATTTGAGTGTTGGACTTGATAAAGATAATTAACCGGGTAAATGTGTGATAGCATGATGATGTGTTAATATTTCTTGACTTGTGTTTGTGCTTATGCATCTTCTATATATATGTGTGTATGGTTAGCTAATGATTTTATACCGTGTTGTAGATCCTTTGCAGGTTAGGAGAGCTGCAGAGTGATCCAGATGGGGTGATCCGTTGAGGGCTCCGTACACTGGGTTTATGCGAGGGTTATGGGGATTTTGTATGTGCAGATATATGTTTTGGTTTGTACTCAGCGGTACTTTTGTATCTCCTTTTGATATATATATATATATATATATATATATATATATATATATATATATATATATATATATATATATATATATATATATATATATATATATATATATATATATCAGTTTGATGTTTTGATTTTAATCTATCTGTGCCTTGTTGTAAGATCCAGTGAACTTGTTGTCAGGCTAGGGTCAGGATCCATTGTGAGATCCTAGCCCAGTAGCGCCTCGAGTCCTACGGATTCGGGGTGTTACAGTCCACTTTCCCTTGCATCTTGTTGGGTGATCTTAACGAAATTCAACAAAATTCGGAAAAACATGGAGGGGCCACAATCAACTCTAATAGATTTAACAGACTATTGAACTTTAAGAATTCCTGTAATATGGAAGACATCCAAACTACTAGTAACAACTTTACCTAAAGGAAAAGACGGGATGGTCCGAATAATATCCTTGAAAAATTAGACCGGGTTTTGGTGCATAATCAAATTATTCAATGGTACCCAAACTTAAAAACTAAAAACCATGCCTTTACCATTTCAGATCATTGCCAAACTAGTTTGGAGCTAGCAAGAACTGTGACGTTCACCCCACATCCGTTTAAATTCGAAATGATGTGGATTAAACGGAAATCCTTTGAGAATATTGTTAAACAAACTTGGCGATCCAACTTTAATGGGAATGCAATGTTTAAACTTACAAGAAAAACCCAACTTTTGAAAACAAAAGCAAAAGAATGGAGCAAAACTAATTTCGGAAATATTTTCAAGCAATTGAAGGATGTTGAGTCTAAACTACAAGAAATTCAAATCAATTCAACTAACACATTGAATAAAAACCTTGAAAATATCCAAAGAAATCTCCTAACTAAACAAAATCGTCTACTTTCCTTTCACCAAAGATATTGGAGACAAAGATCAAAAATTACTCATTTGAAAAATATGGACACAAATTCCAAATACTTTCAGCGTATTGCCACTGGAAGAAGAAACCGAAAACACCTAAAAGAATTTACAACCAATACGGAAGTTGTTTTAAACTCTGAAACCGAGATCCGTATAGAAATAAAAAAGGAATTCCAAAGCAAATTTGCTAAAAATCCAATTGATCAATCTCTCTTTAACGAGAAACTACAACTCATTAAAAATAAAGTTAGCATGGAGGACAACATAATCCTAACAAAACCTCCAAATAATGAAGAAATTAGGAATGCAACTTTCGATATTGAATGTGATAAATCTCCCGGACCAGATGGTATGCCGGCTGGTTTTTATCAAAATATTGGCATATTGTGGGTACGGATGTGTCCAAAGCAGTAAAAGGTTTTTTCAGAAGTGGAAAATTGCTAAAACAAATAAACCATACTTTTATAACTATGATCCCTAAAACGGATAATCATACATCAATAAACCATTTTAGGCCTATAGGTCTTTGCTCAACAGTTTACAAAATCATAGCTAAAATATTAACAAAAAGAATGAAATCCATCATGCCTAAACTCATACATCCTCTTCAAGGCACTTTTGTGACTAATAGGTCTATTCATGACAATATCCTTATCGCTCATGAAATTTTCCACTCTTTTCGCTCTAAAAAGAGCAAAGAAGGATGGAAAGCCATTAAACTTGATATGAAAAAAGCTTTTGACCAAGTCAATTGGGAGTTTATCATTTGTATTCTTAAAAAGTTTGGATTCAATGAGAAATTCGTTGGTTGGATTAAGGAATGTATCTCCATTGTCTCTTTCTCTGTCTTTGTAAATAATGGATCAACAGAACAATTCTTTCCTGAAAAAGGATTAAGACAAGGTGACCCATTATCCCCTATCTTTTCATCTTGGGTGCTGAAATTCTTACACAAATGCTACAAGACGACTGTAACAATTATGATAACCACATCGGATTCTCCGTATGCAGACAAGCAACACCTATCCCTTTCTTATCCTTTGCTGATGATATGATCATATTTGCTAAAGCGAATGTAGCTTCTTGCTTTCGAGTAAAGGAGATTCTTGAAATCTATTGTTCTATATTGGGACAGAAAATTAACTTCCAAAAATCGGCTTTCCAAACAACAAGATTCACTAGCGAATGCAATATCAATCAATTAAAAAAAATGTGCTTAGCATGTGTCATACAACATCTCACGACAAATATTTTGGTTGGCCAATTATAAATGGAAGAGTGACAAAAGAGAGTTTTGGTGAAACTAATCTTAAAGCTAAACAACAACTCCTAAAATGAAAAGCAAACTCTCTTTCTCAAGAAGGAAGGAACACCCTCATAAAACACAATTTGTCCTCTAAACCGACTTTTATTATGCAAAGTTTTATGCTCCCAAGCCATAACTTGGAGGAACTTGATAAAACCTACACAAATTTTTTTTTGGAATAAAGGAGACCAACATAGACCATCTTAAGTTGGGATACAATCTGTAAATCAAAAAAGAATGGCGACCTTGGACTAAGGAAATCAGAAACCGTAAATAAATCTCTACAAATGAAACTATTGTGGAAAATTATATCTGAACCAAACAACATTTGGGTTAAAATTATCAACGAAAAATACTTGAAAAATCAGGATATTCTCCATTACCAAACAAAAGGATTAGCATCATGGCACTGAAATAACCTTATAAAACTCAAAATCGAATTCAAAAAAGGTATTATCTGGAAGGTTGGTAGTGGAAAAACCATCAACTTTTGGCATGATAATTGGGTAACAACAACACTACTTATAAAAATGGTTCAAAACACAAACCAAATTAACACCAATATCAAAGTTAGTCACTTCATAGATGACTTAAGAAAATAGGACACCAACAAAATTGATAACGAGCTACAAACTATCATTAGCCCATAGATTAGGAATAAGATAAAGGATGTAATCATACCCAAGAACAAAATTCAGGACACACTATATTGGAGATGTAGTAAAAATGGTTGGTTTTCTACAAAATCGGCCTCTAACATGATTGAGGAGAAATCCATTATCCAACAAAACTATCCGTGTGAGTGGATCTGAAAACTAGGAACTCAACCTAAAATTAAAAACTTTATTTGGAAAATATCTAATAACGAAATCCCAACTAAAGCAAAATTAGATGAAAGAAGAATTGCCGTAACAAGGCATTGTGAACTATGCAACCATCACCAGGAGGACTTGTTCCACCTTCTCATTGAATGCCCTCGCACTAAAGGAATCGTTACAAAAGTAGATCAAACAATCCTGTCCGAAATTAGCAAAATTTGCCTCCAAAATAAAAAACCTCATGACCTCCTACAAGAAATTAAAACCAAAATTGGAACAAAAAAGTTTGTGTGCCTCGCTAATTATTTGGTGGAGTATATGGTTCTTCAGGAACAAAATAATATTCAATAATGAACCGATGGACAATGATAATAATATTCTTTTTTTCATTAAAAACCAAATCAAGAATTGGAAAACTATATTAAATGACGAGGACGACTACAATATAAAACAACAACCAAAGAATTGTAACACTACTAAAAGGAAAAAACACAATATTAAATGGGATAAACCAAAACCTGGTTTCTTTAAACTTAACTTTGATGGATCACAACTCAATTCGGAAATCATATCTATTGGTTTTGTGATTCGAAACCAAAATGGAGAGGTTATTATTAGCCTTGACGCAAAACAAAATAATTTCAACTCAGTTATCAAAGATGAAGCATTTGCTCTTAAATCTGGCCTACAAGAGGCTATTAGGTTACAAATTTAAAAGATTGAAATTGAAGGTGACAATCTGTGTGTGATCAAGGCACTTCAAGGTTTGTGGAGTTGTCCTTGGGAGATCGGGATGATTATATCCGACTCCAGACTGGACCTTCGTTTTTTTGACGAGGTCCATATTAGAAATGTTTTCAGAGAAATCAACTGTGTTGCTGACCGATTGACCCATTTGGGAATCTCGACCCCCAACACCAATTTTTCTGAAGATCCTGAACTTTGTGTTCTCATCCGCACGGATGCTTTAAGTTGGACTACCTCGAGGAGGTAGACCAATCAAACCGCTTTCCATTTAAAAAAAAAATCTGTAGTCCAAATAGAGTAGTCACCCCATGGGCAAAAAGGGCCTAACGTGGTGGGTCTAGATTGGCCAGGGGGCCTAGATTAAAAAGACTTCATTTAGCGGAGTAATCCATAAGGTAGAAGCAGCCACCAATTATGACGGATAGTCCTAATTGTTGGATCATGACTCCACAACCCATCGGGTAAGAAACTACAGTCATGAATTGAAAAGTCCAATTGTGTTGGAACCCCGATTTGCGACTTATTCTGGCCCACTATGAAATCTTCCAGTTGGTGCTCCATACATTTGATAGTGTTAGTTGGCCCACAGTGAGTCATCACATCACGTTCCAAAGGGAGAGAAGCAGCCACCAAATGTACAGTGGGGTCCATATTGATAGTTCAAATCCTTTGCAATTTACCCTTTAATTATGACTGTACGTACCTCCACTCACAAAGATCGTATATAGCTAGAACACTCAAGAATTGTTGACGCAATTTGAGTTTGCACTCTACTATGCGGGATCTCGAGAAAGGATACCCAATCCAGAATCCAGTAGGTATATATTCAAGGTGGAACAATGCTTACAAAAGTTACGAAAAGCAAGTGTAATAATAGACGAAGGAAAAGAGAGAAACCATAAGCACACAAGCTTAAAATACAAGAACATAGATAATACCTGCTGAATATGCCTAGTATTGGGCTTATTTATGCTTGACTCGGTCTTATACTTGGCTTCCAAGTATAAATCTGACAAGTTTAAATCTGTCCAAGTATAAACCTTGGGTTGTTCTTATATATATTATAGGGTTCCCTTAGTCTTCTATCATCTAATCATCTGTTCCATCTGATCATCTGAGTATCTGTTCATCTGATAATCTATTAATTTGTCTGGGATAACTTAGTAATCATTTGCTTATCCTCTCATATGTACTCTGAAATTTCTCAAAAAAATCTCTTTGGAAAGTGGAGATAGCCTTTATTGGGTGAACAACTATAAACCTGTGTGTGTTTTCTTTCTTGTGTGTTGAATAATGTTTTTTCTCAGTGATTCCGCACAACAAAATGGTATTAGAGCTTTGAGTTCTCTGATCTTTTGTTATATGGGAGAAAAATGTCTTCTTTCAACTTGACGATCGACAAGTTCACGAAGAGGAACAGTTTTATCCTGTGGGAAATCAAGATGCGAGCGTTGCTGAAACAACAAGACTTATGGAGGCCGATGTCAAGGAAGGAATCTGATAAGGAAAAGGGCGATGTTGCTGAGATGGCCACTAAGGAGGATAAGACGCATTCGATCATCATGATGTGTCTCGCAAATGATGTCTTATGCGAGGATACCGCAATCAAACTGTGGTTGAAGTTGGAAAGCCTATACATGACGAAGTCTCTCACCAACAAGTTGCTTCTAAAGCAACGTTTGTTCAGCCTACGAATGCAGGATGGTACGCAAGTTCGTGATCACTTATATCGATTGAACACTAATCTTCTAGATTTGTGTAATATTGATGTTAAGATTGAGGACGAGGATGTTCCGTTGATTATGTTGGTATCTTTACCGTCATCATATGAAAACTTTGTTTAGTTATTTGTTGTTGGAAAATATACTATTACTTTAGAAGACGCTAGGTCTGCCCTTCATACAAGGGAACTATGTCATAAGGTGAATGAAAGTGGTGTAGGTAGGGATGATAAGACATATGGTCTATATACAAGCAGAGACAAGGGACAAGGAAAATCAGGGAAAAAGGACAATAAGGCGTCTTTTTCAAAAGGTCCTAAGTCTGATGACGTCTGCAACTAATGTAAGGAGAAAAGGCATTGAAAGAACGAATGTCCTAAGAAGAAGAAACTGCGAGATTCTAGTTCTGCAACTGTTGCAAAAGATGATTTTAAATCAGATGAGGATATAGATTTGGTTGTTGGGGACACACTTATCATGCCGATATGTGGTTCTTGATTCCGGAGCTTCCTATCACATATGTCCTAACAGAGAGTGGTTCGAAACCTACAAGCAGGTAGATGGTGACAATATTTCCATGGCCAATAGTTATGTCTGCAAGGCGGTTGAAATTGGATCAATTAAAATAAGGACAAGTGAAGGAAGATTATATACATTGAACGAGGTCATACATGTTCCACTTTTTACTAAGAATTTGATATCCTTAGTATGTTGGATAGTAAGGGGTTTGTTTCAAAGATGAAGATGGAGTTATGAATGTCTGTAAGGGTTCTAATGTTATTCTGTGAGGTGTCAAAAGGAGCACTTTATATTTCCCGCAGGGTTCTACATATTGTTTTTGGGTCTGTTTTTGTTGCATCTTCAAAGGTTCACAAGGATGATGTGACTAAGCTATCACATATGAGACATGGTCATATGGGAGAAAGAAGGATGCAAACTCTGGCAAAGGAAGATCAACCATCAGAAGCTATTCACCAGAGCTTAGTTGAGGGATTCTTAAGAAGAGTTGGAGTAAGACCTCAACAAGGATATGATTTTGAGGATATGGTTGATTGTGCTATATATGTTGTTGAAGAGGTGGATACTCATGAACTATCCACCTACAGAGAAGTTGTGTATGAGTCTGAAGCTGCACAGCGGTTTCCAACAATGGGAGATAAGATGCATTATCTGGGAGCAGCTCGGAAAATTCTAGGAATGAAGATTCTTAGAAACGGGGATCATCAAAAGCTTTTCTTATCACATAAAGGTTTCATGGAAAAGTCGGATGAGGAGAAGGAGTATATGTCGCGAGTCCCTTATGCTAGTGCAGTAGGGAGTTTGATGTATGTTATGGTCTGCACAAGATCATATATGTCACAAGTTGTTAGTGTCGTCAGCAGGTTCATGGGGCAACCAAAAAAAGAATATTGGTAAGTTGTGAAGAGGATCAGGGTGAAGAAAGTAGGAACCTTTGATAATCCTGTTGATATGTTCACCAAACTGGTACTTCACAACAAGTTCCAACATTGTTTTAATTTGCTAAACGTCAGAAGTTGCTGAGTTCCCAATGGGCACATCTGAATAGAGAGATGAGTTGGTCTGGGCATTGATTAATGCAGGCCCGGCTCGTGACCGGTGCAACCGGTTCTTGTGAGCGGACCCCAGATTTTTGAGGGCCACATAAAATTAAAATGTTGAACAGAAAATATAAAAATACCTGCTTGCTCAACTGGTTTGTATTGTTTGGTTGTTGTACATATGTAACTGATGGCCGCAATTTGAGTCCTAGTGCTAGCAAGTTTTTAATCTTTTTATATTACTGAGGGCTTGAGCCCATTGATAAATTTTTAGTTTTTTTTAAAACTATTTTTCAGAGGCCTTGTTTTTTTTTTTATACTACTTTCTTATATTATAGAGTTAAAAGATTTAACCAATGAATGTTCATATTTTGTTTTTTCAGTGTTGTATTTTTACATACAATATGTTTATATATCTACTAAAATACGGTTTAATATTAATTTTTTCCTTCCTTTTTCTTTTAAATTTCATTTTTATTTACTTATAATAATTTATTGCTTAGTTTTTTTCCATATTATTTCAATCTTATTAAATTCATTTTTAGTATATAAAATATAGTTATTCAATTAAACCATGTGATATAATTCTAAAAATTTTTAATGACTAATGTTGGTGTCGTAGTAGGCCACTGCCCGAATTTGGCACGGGGCCTCCGAAATCAATGAGACGGCCCTGGATTAATGCATCTGGTATGGACATTGATTTATGCATCTGGTATGGACATTGACTAAATGCGCGCATCTGGAGAGGAGTTGACTCAGGCATTGACTAATGCATTTGGTATATATGTGAGGATTCAAGTCAAGGTGGAGATTTGTCGAATATCTCTTAAATTAGGCTTATTTTTGTTTGACCCTTTTATGTTTGACTCAGTCTTATACATAGCTTCCTAGTATAAATCTGTCCAAGTATAAACCTAGGGTTGTTCCTATATATATTATAGGGGAAACCCTTAGTCTCCTATCATATAATCATCTGTTCAATTTGATCATTTGATAATCTATAATCTGTCTGAAATAACTTAGTTTCATCTGTTTATCCTCTCATTTGTACTCTGAAATTTCTCAATAAAATCTCTTTGAAAGGTGGAGATAACCTTTTATCGAGCGAACCACTATAAACATATGTGTGCTGTCTTTTTTGTTTGTTGAATTTTGTTTTTTCCAGTGATTCTGCATAACAATACCAATAAATAACTTATCTCTTTCACTATTGTGGTAACTCTCTCAAAACTTGGATGATAACAGAAGCCTATCATCGAGGAAATCACCACTGAGAAACACATAAGCTATCCTTTTTCTTCTCTCGGATAAAAATCCTAGAAGAAAGTAAACAATATCTCTTGTCTATTTGTCTTTCAACATAAGGAAAGGTTATAAGACCTGAGTGAAAAGTTGCTTGCGTTTGGTATAATGACTTGAGTCTAATCAAATAAATGGGTCTTTGTTTAACAGAAAACAAAACATGTAAAGTCCAACATTCTTATAAATAACGCATTACAAGGACAAGCATCAACACAAGAGTCAAGTCTCAGTATTAAGCACATGATTAACACACAGTTTCACACATATCAACTTAATATACTAGCTCACCAGATGATCCAAAGCTAGTCACCGGGTTAAAGTGAACTGGTCAAGATAATCTCCCATAAAATTTTCTTTGAACCATGACAATGCTATACCAAAAGAGTAAAGATTTTAATTTGTAAGATTGCTGAATACAACCGTAAAGTACGAAGATAACATGAATAGATCTAGAAATGTTAGACATAAGTGAGAGACAGCCCACAAGTGTAATAGTTTATTAGTCAAGTTGTCAACATGATTAGCACTAATAGCTAATCATTTATAAATATATATTGACCGATTCATATAAAAGATAATATTTAGTTTGTAAACTTCAAGAGTACTAGATCCAATCTGAAATTCACAAAAAATACGAATATTTATATATGTTCTAAATTCCAGGATCAGTTTTAAAACAATAGAGAGCAATCCATTATATATAGGAATTAAGTCGGATCATTTGTTGAAGCACTTCCTCTCCTTCAATGGTTCAACTTCCAGGTATTCCTATCTTCTTTTGGATGCAAAAGCTTAAGTATTATACCGTAATTAAGATGCTGTTTAATTTGTTTGCATCTCTTTTTAAGCTATTATATTGCTTCTATGAATGATAAACTCTTTTATCATGAAAATATAATTATGTATACATAAATTATATATTAAGGCCCTTGTTACAATAAATAAGCTGCATATTTTACTAAAAATATACAATAAATGTTATAATATTTCTTATTTATATTGTTTTAATTATATGATTCATTTTCTCTATTTGAAGAATTGTATAAATATTATAAGTTGTTTGATATAGTTAAACATACAATTTAAAAAAAATAATTATAACCATAATTACATTTTTTTTCTTCATAATACCATAAAGATACATCCATGAATATATTTCTACCAAATAATTACAATTGGTATGTTTTTTAATTATATTTTCATAATTTATAACCCTCTTTAAAAATTCTATCAAAAACACTGAAATTATTAAAAGAAACTTAAACCATCAAATGTCTAAAAGACGTTCACAGTAAGTTGGAATGTAAATTTTTGACCGGACCAAAAATTACGGTCTGATCTCGAACTGTCAGTGTCCAATCTTATGGTCCGTTTGGTTTAAACTCAGGAAACGGAAACAGAATAAAAACGAATATAGTCCATATGTATACCCTTGTTCATGAAGTTTTTAAGAATCATTTCAAATTGTATTAGAATGTGATTGGTTTTAATATCTTATAGGGTAACAAAATAGGGAGAATCAAGTGCATTTTACATGAAACCAACCAGAATGATTCCATGAACAAGGTACACATGTGGACTAGATTCGTTTCCATTTCGGAGTTACAACCCAACGGGGTTAATTTGAACGGTCAAGATCTTCTATATCCCTCCTATTGTGTATCCTTATATCTATCATGTAATTGGTTGAATTTATATTATTTATTATTTTTCTCGTAAAGCAGTAAAACTATAATCCCTATTTATTTAGTTTCAGCCAATCACATGTTAGGTATATACATGTATCACTGATACAGAGATCTCAACTGTAATTTGAATCGGACCATATTAGATCTTTTCAATGTTGTTAAAAAGATAAAATTGAAAAAGTTTCATAAAAGTCGGGACTGTGAACCGAACCGTCACGGTCCAGCCTGTGAGCGGTTACTGTTAGCCTGGGAATTGCTAACACTGTTATACAACCCTAGTTTCAAGTACGATCGAATACCTTTTGTTCATTTATTGATCGATATGGGCATTGTTCCGAACTTAACCTAATCAAATTCTACCATCATATCAATGTGTCTGCAGATCAAGAAATGAGAAAAGATCCATCAGCTGATATTGCAGGTCACCCCTCAAATGCCATGCGAGGTTGCAACCCTAAGCATATCGATGAATCTCGCCACCTGGAAGATATTCCACTGTATCATTTTCTGGGTTTGGGTAGAACCACAAACGATGTAATCGAACTTAACTTAATAGGTGAGAATCATCACTTGACGCATTTCTTTCCTTCTGACAAAGGCCATAAATATGTCACCAAGTTTAACCCTACCCTAGCTTATCTTCAGTATCTACTTAGGAAGATGAAGGGGCCTTCTGTGTTATATCTTCGAGGTTGCGAGCCATTGTTGCAAGATCACTTCCCTTTTAAAAAGTTCCTAACTTTAACTATTCTTGAAATCTCTAATATTGCAAATCTAGCCACTATTCCTGAGGAAATCTCTGAAATGACCCAACTTCAAAGCCTCAACTTATCTCATCTTCCTATTCAACACTTTCCTGCACATGACTTCTTTTCCAATCTCACAAAGATTCATTCCCTTATTCTTAAAGGTTGTTCTAGTTTACAATCTCTTCCCTCCATTGAACCCTTGCAAGAGCTTGAGATGCTTGATCTCTCTCACTGCATCAATTTGAAGAATTTACGCCTTCAACATTCTAGCCTTAGGGTTCTTTGTCTTTCTTATACAACCTTGCATTGTTCAATTATAGACACCAAACTCACTCATGTTTTTTGTAGAGATGCAAATGGGATTGTATTTGAATCTCTTCGAAAAGCAATGTCAGTTCAGGTGCTTGATCTCTCTGGAGCTCAACATCTAGGAAGGACTCTTCAGTTCAAAGCCTATCCATTTCTCCGAGCTCTTGATCTTTCAAGAACTAGCATTGAATCCATAGATTTCCTATCACCTTCAGATCTCCTTTCCATCTTATCACTTAGGGAATGCAGTAGCTTAGTAAAACTCCCTGCAATGTACATCATGAAACACCTTGAGGTGCTTGACATCTCAGGGTGTGAAAGCGTTTGTGATTTGCCTGAGGATCTATGTAAGCTTGAAGACTTAAAGGAGTTGAACCTCTCAAGGTGTACGCGTTTGAGAGAATTGAGGGAGGGTGTTTTCGATCAAATGACATGTCTTGACAAACTAGACCTCTCCGAAACGAATTTCAATCATCTTCCTTCCTTTGCCAACCTTAATGATCTTGGGACTTATCTCATTCTCTCGCGAAACTTAGTTGAAAAAGTACCACACTTGTCTGATCTCAAAAACATCAATCTAGAGATAGTTGGGGAACTTGCTTCTTGCGAAACTGATGAGATTGGAGGAGGTAATATTCATCCAATAACATGTCTTGTCTCCAACAAAGCCAATGAACTTCATCTTGTTTCCACTTTTTCTAGCAATGTTTCATCTTTTCACAGATTCAAAAGCAAATTCAAACGTGTGAAAAATCTCTTCTTAGAAATTCAAAGGAATATTCAAGGCACAGACGTGGCGGACTTTGGAAGAATGCTTGCTGATTTGGAGTACATTCTAGTTAAAATTGACCTCCTCGAGAACTCGGATGACAACGAAGGCAATACCGAGAAGCTTCTAGGTGATCTCATGTACGCTGTAGAGCATCTTAAATATGATGACTTTACACTTAATATCTCAAAATTAAAGAAGCTCTTTCATTTGGTTACCAAGTTGAAGCTATTAGTTCCTTCTCCTCGACTTAAACAAGACTCGAACAACAAAAGGAAAGATCATCAATTGACATGGAAACAAGAGGAAGAGACATATGATGACCTTCATATAGACCTAGAGAGTAATCAACACCTCCATAGCTCCTATGAGTCCTTGACAGAGACCCAAAGAAAATGTTTGTTGTATTTTGCAGCTATCCCAAGGCGAGTATGCTTGTTAGAGATCAAAGAGAGGAACTTAATTCACTTGTGGTATGGTGAGGGATTTGTCGTCGACCCGGTTGAGGAAACTGGACGGAAAATTCTTGAGGTGCTAGAACAAAATAAATTCCTAGTAAGATTTTCATCAAGAGATTGGTCTATGGATCGTATTGTAAACGATTTTGTGAGGGAAAAAGCAAAGGCAGATCACTTCTTTGACTTTGATGATGATCCGGCAAATAACCGGGTCACCACACGGTTAACTATAAGCTCCAAAAGAGCTTGTTTGTTGAAATCTCGACCCAATTTGCTTTCTTCCACTGAACTTTGGCTCAACTATACGAGTTCTTCCCAAAAGTTGAAGTGCTTCAACAATATCCACACATTGTTGAACGTGAACGAACGCATCATCAACATCAAAGCAGAATGGTTCTCCAAGATGAAGAATTTGACTGTACTTCACCTCGGGCGTTGGTACAATGATAATGAGGAACATATGGAGGCAGTTGATTTGAAATTCTTGGAAGAGTTGAAGAACATGAAGCAATTGAGGGTTTTGAGCTTTGAAGGAATTGCAGCCATGTGGAAGCTTCCAGATTCTATTTGTAAGCTCACCAATCTCAAAGTACTCAATCTTAAAGAGTGTAGTAGCTTGGAGGAACTCCCAGTTGGCCTCGGATCTCTCACCGATCTAGCTCATCTAGACGTAACAAATTGCCCGCTTCTTTCTATGTTGCCGAAAGGAGTCAAGTTGCTCTCAAAACTCGAGGTGCTCAAAGGATTCTTGATCACTTACGAGCCTGATGGCCGGCAAAATAAAATGGCATGCACCCTTGCAGACTTGAACAAGTTACAAAACCTGAGAAATTTAATCCTTGTCGTGAACATAGACAAATTTCCTGACACTGAAGATCTTGAGGTATTCAAGGAAATGAAGAATCTTTACAAGCTAAAGATTACATGGGTGAGGAACAACTACATTGAGCAAGAAGGGCAGAAATCATTGAAGCACTCAAAATGGTGGCCGCCATTCAAATGCCAAAATGTGGAGATAGAGCAGAAGCCATTATTGATGGGAAGCAATGGTGGTTTGGAGAATCTAAAGAAACTGGTTTTGTGCTGTTTCCCTTCAGAAACTACACCGAAATGGCTACATCCAAGTGAACTCTGCAACCTTGAAAAGCTCTACATCCTTGGAGGACATCTTAAAACATTGCCCGGAGAACCCAATCAAAATACATGGAATGTCAAGGCTTTGCGCTTGAAGCATGTGCTCAAGCTAGACATGGATTGGGAATTACTAAGGCAAATTTTCCCGAATATGACTTATTTGCAGTGTTCTCCAGATGACTATCCGGCAACCTTTCCAGTTGATTATAATGGTGAGTGGAGAAAAATAAAAGATGAAAATAAACAAGAACGATGAATGTACTCTTTTCTTCTTCGAATCTATGCAGCAGTATGGTTCTCTCACTTGCTTTTGAACTGGTGTGACATGTGTAAGTACTCTTAGCTGCTGCTCTGATTTCTCACTTAACATGGCTATATATATGGTGCATGATTATTGTTTTCAATGAAAAAGTTAGCATGTTTTCTTTCACCCATTTTCATTTTGTTTTCGTATAGGTATCAATATTATTCTACTATAACTACTTTAAATCATTAAAAAAATGGGATTAGGTATCAATATTATTCTACTCTAACTACTTTTCATAGCAAGAGTATATACAAATTAACTAGTTTCATTTTTTATTCTATCTCCGAAGATGCACCCAAACAGGGACTAGTTTACAACTTAAACATTCTATGAAATAATACATAATCCAAAGTTCAACCAAGTTTAAGATATAAGTTAATACAAACGTGATAGAATTCAATAGTCTTAAAATTTCGACAAATACGTTGATGAGTCGTTTGATTAGATTATATGAATATATATTACTTAAGAATGAAATGAGATAAAAATGATTTTCATTATTTCATGTTTACAAGATCTCTAACATTTCTTTTTAAAGACTATTTAAGTATTTTAATGTCTATGGTTCATGTTTATAAGTCGACTACAAGTAATAATTGTATGGCATGCAAGAATACACCTGTAAATAATATATATATATATATATAGGCATATATATAGCCATTCTGGGCAACTGTAATGATTTACTCTACATAACCCCATACGACGTCGCTGTAGTCTGATCTGTTGTAATTAACGTGATACACGGTGGCCGCAACGTGAAACGCTGGAGTCCGGACTTTGTAACCTCAGAAGCAATTACCACGGTGATCTGGGTAAGAATTACAGATGTTCCTATGCAATGGTATGATGAATGAATACTATGGCTTATGGCTTCAGGAATAGGGGAACCTATCACAATCCACCTTAAATCTTTACACTCTAATAGGGGTCGTTTTGTACGTGTTTGTGTTGAGATTGATCTAAGCAAACCGCTCAAAACTGCGGTCTTCATTAATGGTAAGAAATGTCCTATCGAATATGAGGGCATTCAAACCATATGCTTTCACTGTGGGAGATATGGGCATTACGCCTCCAACTGTGTGTTTAAAGCTAAGGATAATTTGCCTGACAAGAGTGACAGTGAAGTCAAGAGCGGTAGTTCTAATGAGAAGGAGAGCAGTGTTACACAAGTAGAGATTCAACAAGAGGAGGATAAAAGAGGAACGCTGGAACCCACTGCCATCCAGCCATCGGGATTGATTACGACCGTCAAGGAGTTTGGTCCTTGGATAATCGTTGCGAAAAAAGGTAACTATCGGAAAGGGAAAGATTCACCAGGAACCAAAGGTAATAATATTGTCATTTCAGGCAAGATTGTTCCTAAGGAGAAAGAAGGATAATCCAGTGGCATAAAAGGAAAGAAGGAGGACTCATTACCAGTTATGAATGTGACTGGGAAGGATAGCCAGGCTTCGGCTCTCCCTGTCGTAACGGTTAGGGAGATGGGGGCTAAGGAGAGTGGAGTATCGAAAACCAAAAATGGGCCAGATTATATGGGTCCAGAATCCAGTGAAGATGGAAGAAGAAGAAACGAGCCCACAGATCGGTCAAATGGTCTAATCTTCAAGTCCAAGAAGGAAGCGAGGGACGCTGAGAAGGATAAGAAAGAGGAGAGAGAGGCGGACAAGAGGAGATCCCGTAACAGAAAGAGAAGTGAGTACAGGAAGAAAGCGGGAAAAGCTTTTCTTCCTGGGAAGGAGACGAAAGACGATATCCAAGGTGTTGAACGTGAATTTCAGAAAAGAAAGAGAGTGGAAGTGCCGTCTAGTGTTGAGATCGATAGGGAGTGCTCTAAGAACAAGGATGTAGTTACCTGGCTGAGGAGTGAAGATAAGGCAACCGTGCATAACGACAGCCTGATTCTTTTTGCTCCTTCTCCGCTGGTTGTTCCGTTGGTGGGTTGCTCGGGGATGGCGGAGGACGTGCATCGTAGTATTTCCTGCGATTCAAGAGATACTGCACCGGTGAACAGTACCATGCAGTTGAACACGTTGGCAGAAACCACAGAGAATAGTGCTCCTTTAACTGCTAGTGAAGAAAGTGATGGGGGCGTTTTGAGGAGCACAGAAACTGGGATCGTTGCGATGGAGACGTCAGAGTCAAATTGCTAACTGAGGTTGGTTCTTACCTTTCCCCCTCGTTATATTGTTATCTATGAATTTTATCTTTTGGAATGTGTGTGGGGCACGCAAGAGCAGGTTCCGACGTGCTATTAGATATATCTGTAAACAACATAAGGTTGACGTGCTGACGGTTTTCGAACCCAAGATCTCGGTTGATGAGGCCTCTAGAGTGTGCAACAGATTGAACTTTACAGGTTGCATCAGAGTCGAAGCTGATGGGTTTAAGGGTGGTATTTGGCTTTTCTGGTACAAGGAGAAAATGAACCTTTCGGTGATTTGTACGAATGAGGGATTCGTTCATGCAAAAGTGATGGTTGGTGGTCTCTCTTTTCGTATTATTGCTATTTACGCTCCACCGACTGTCACTAGAAGAAGAACTTTCTGGCCGAGATTGGATGATGAATTGACCCATGTTGATGACCCCGTCATTATTGGTGGGGACTTTAATTGCATTATTTCATGTGAGGAAAGACAGGGAGGAGTTAGTGGTCTCCATAGAGATTCGGATATTTTCAAAAAGTTTATCGATTCTCATGGCCTCATTGATATGGGGTTCACGGGACCGGAATTCACGTGGACGGGTGGTAGAGGTGCTAATGGAGTTATTGCTAAACGTCTTGATAGATTCTTGATGAATGGTGCTGCTAGGATGCTCTGGCAGGATGCGTCGGTAAGGCATTTACCACGTTACTCGTCGGATCATGCCCCCCTTCTCCTACGGTTCCAGCCGAATATCAAAGGTAATAGTAAGAGGCCGTTTCGGTTTGAAGCTGTTTGGATGAGTCACGCGGATTTTAGACCTATGGTGGATGGAATTTGGGATTCTAATCAAGAGGTCAGTGTCTCCCTTTCTTTGCTTAAATCTAATTTGCTTATTTGGAATCGCGAAGTGTTTTGTAGTGTTTTCCGCAGGAAACAGGATCTTTTTGACAGGATCGGGATCATTCAATGCAACCCGAATTACTTGAACTCTCAATCTTTACTTGATCTTGAAGGGGAGTTAAAACATGAATTGGACCTTGTCCTGGAACAAGAAGAGTTAATTTGGCTTCAGAAGTCGAGGGAGCAGTGGTTGACCCTCGGAGACAGAAATACTTCTTTTTTCCATACTTCTACAGTGATCAAACGTCAAAGAAATAAGATTGAGGGTCTTCTTGTTGGTAATGACGCTTGGGAAGAGAATCCTAAGATTTTGGAGAAATGAGCTGTTGATTTCTTTAAATCTCTCTACTCTGAGGATCAACCGGGGAGTATGGTTGATCTTAACGTCTATGGTTTCCGACCATCGAGTCAGTTGTGTGGGATGATTTGATTAAGGTACCGAGCTCGAAGGAGGTTTGTAAGGCGACAGTTCTATGGGAGTCCTCAAGGCGTCGGGTCCTGACGGCTTCCAACCCATCTTTTACCAGAAATGTTGGGAGATTGTGGGTAACTCAGTGGTGACGGAAGTCACTAAGTTTTTCGAGAGTAGAAGGCTCCTAAGGAACCTTAACAAAACTCTCATTTGTTTTATTGCCAAAGTTGAAAAACCTGAAAGAATTCAATAATTCAGACCGATTGCTTTATGCAATGTCTTGTATAAGATTATGACCAAAGTCCTTGTCCACAGATTACAAGGTGTGATTGGTGATCTTGTTGGACTTCATCAATGGCAAACAATCAGCACCAGACGAGACCTCAAAAGATTATCCATTTTGGATAAGTGTAAACTCTATGCTACAGGGTTGGATGATGGCCGCAATTGAACCCAAATTGCGAAAATCTGTTAGTTATCTCCCGACCGCAAAGGATTTTTGGGACGATCTCAAAGGCCGGTTTGATACCGGAAATGGTCCTCGTCTTTTGCACCTTCGGTCTGACCTAGTCAAATGCTTGCAAAATGGACAACAAGTTGCAGCCTACTACGGTCATTTAAAGAAAATATGGGACGAGATTTCATCCCATAAAACGAACGTTTGCAATTGTTCGTGCACATGCGGAAATAAAACAAAAGCAAAAGAAGAGGACGTGGTTCACCAATTTTTAATCGGATTGGATGACGAGTTCTTTGCTTCACTACGATCCACCATCGTTGCAACAGAACCCCTTCCAAAAATAAACAAGGTATATTCTATGGCAATCCAAGAAGAGCGATTGAAAACCATTGTTAAATCTCGTGAACCTCGATCTGAGGAAGTCGCGTTCGCTGTTACTCGTTCTTCTGCATCCCGCTCAAACAGGCCAGACAAATCCAAACTGTATTGTAAACATTGTTCGAAGCATGGTCACGATACCGACGCTTGCTTTAAGGTGATCGGGTATCCCGAATGGTGGAATAATGGCCGGGGTGTTGCCGATCAGAAAACAGGAGCTCCTATTTTTCAGAGGCCTTGTTTTTTTTTTATACTACTTTCTTATATTATAGAGTTAAAAGATTTAACCAATGAATGCTCATATTTTGTTTTTTCAGTGTTGTATTTTTACATACAATATGTTTATATATCTACTAAAATACGGTTTAATATTAATTTTTTCCTTCCTTTTTCTTTTAAATTTCATTTTTATTAAATACATTGAGGGTCCGTTTGGTTTAAACTCCGGAAACGGAAACGGAATGGAAACGAATCTAGTTCATACGTACATCCTTGTTCATGAAGTTGTTGGTAATCATTCCTTGTGATTTGAACTAATTGTAGTAGAATTTGATTAGTTTTAATACCCTATAGGGTAACAAAGTAGGAGGAATTAAGTGTATTTTGCATGAAACCAACCGGAATGATTCCATAAACAAAGTACATAACTGACTAGATTCGTTTCAATTCCGTTTCCGTTTCCGGAGTTACAACCAAACGGGGGTGAGAATCATATCAATAAAGTATGCATGTTTTTATACACTTGGACATGATATAAAATATATGATATGCGTTGGAAATCACGTACTGGTTCTCCTTTCCCCCCCAAAAAAAAAAATCAGCTTGCGGGATATCTTTACCGGTCCGACAGCCCCTTCTAGGTTCATGGTTTCAAAAACCTTTTTTTTTTTTTTTTTATAAAGTTGGGACTTTCCTGTTGAAGATAATTTGTTCCAGATCGAAAGATTGGGACTACCCAGCCTAGTATATAAGGTCGGTGGGCTACTCCTCCTATTGCCAATTGGTTTTAGGATGGAACCTCATCGGGTTTATGTGTTGGGCTTGGGCCTAAGGCGCATGTGCGCTCGGATGCACACGACCCCCGCTTTACCCGGTCCGTCTGTATCGGACTTTGACATGGTATCAGAGCGGTTAGCCTCTATGTGGCTCGCGATCCTAACATGTGGACCAGTGCAACTCGGTTTATATCCTCTAGTTGCACTTGCGGGGGCGTGTTGAAGATAATTTGTTCCAGATCGAAAGATTGGGACTACCCAGCCTAGTATATAAGGTCGGTGGGCTACTCCTCCTATTGCCAATTGGTTTTAGGATGGAACCTCATCGGGTTTATGTGTTGGGCTTGGGCCTAAGGCGCATGTGCGCTCGGATGCACACGACCCCCGCTTTACCCGGTCCGTCTGTATCGGACTTTGACATTTCCCATATACCTTTCAACTTACATAATAATTTTAGTGATCTTGAAGATACTCACGTATCTCACATAATCTGTACATTCTAGTATATTTTATTATGAGGATTCCACTTCTGTGTGAAGACATCGAGAATTCTATCAATAAAGTATGCATGCTTTTACACACTTGGAAATAATCAACAATATAAATATCTATAACGTATCGTACATTAAAGTATTTTCTACACAAAAATTCATATTTTAAAATATTTGAAAACAAAGATCTCTTTCCCACATGGTTGAGTGGATAATAGGTTAAAACAAATCGTACCTCATAAACCATTTGTCTAAGTGCCAAGGCAAGGAGCTCCCACGCATAGCCACTGCCGTCTTTGCTGGTAGTGTTGTCGCTTCTTCTACCAAGAAGTGTGAGAACCATGACGCCACCCGTGACCAACTCCTTCGATCGGTGTTTCAGGAAATTTGTGAAGTCTCTTTGAAACTGCTTATGGTATGCCCTAATCACACTTGCAGGGCTTCCACTTCCCACTATAATATTATTCATGTTGCTCCTTCCTATCTCCTTTGGTACCTGTCATAAAAATTTAAACATGAGTTTGATCAATTAATAGACGCACAATTATTTTCGTTCATTTTTAAACTAGTCGAATATATAGGTATAATAATTCATATTTAGGCCAGTTCAAGTTCAATATATTTTTTTAATACTAACTAAAATACAATTTAAAACTCATTTTGATGACTAATAAAAAAAGTAATCCAATAATATAAAATAAATATTTTAATCCAAAAAAATTTAGCTGTAAGATATGGCCTGTGGGGCTGTGGGTTATTTGGGACTTGGGAAACAAGATGAATATATGGGAAAAAGGTGGAGGTATCAGGCGTGAAAATAATTTTTAAAAATTCTAGCAGAATTTTGAGAGAGAAGGCACCCTTTGTTCAAAAACGACACCGTTTTCACATTTGTTATTAAAGAATGGAAGGGCTGCTTACTGTTCATCTTCTTCGATGGAAATTAGAAACCTACCTGAGAGAGATAGTGAAGACTATAAGAAGAGTGAACAAAGTGAAGACTTTGGGCATCGAAGAGACGATCATAGAATGAACCAGGGACGCCATTAACAAAGCAATTCACTCCATTTACGTCATTCTTCAACTTTCTACGAAAGTTTGACGATGACTTAAAGATTGAGTTGAAATCGTTCCCTGGAAGATCATTCAAGAACACCTGGAAATCTACACCCAAAAACTGATTATCTGGTTCAAATCGGGTTTTGTAAATTAAAGTGATTACTTCATGGATAACCGAAAGTGAATTGGGTCCGGAAGAACAGCCCAAATCCGCAATTGCTAGGGTTCTTGCTCCATCAAACAAGCTATTTACTTTGCGGATCGCTTCTTCTCTTACGGGTTTTGTTATGGATAATACCTTTTTCTGCAATAATTTACTAAATTACATTAATATTAACGAGTTTTCGATCATTGTATAAAGTAATGTGCATCGTTTACCTGGAGAAGAGAATTATTAGCATAGCTTGAGGTTCCATCTCCTCCATTCATATGCAACACTTTCACAACCTCCATCCTAATGCTAGCTGTACGTGTTTCTCGATCTAGTCTTGTTGGAGATCCTTATAATGAAATAACAGGACAACTTGAGGTATATACAGCCATTCTGGGCTACTGTAATGATTTACTCTATGTATTACCATACGACGTCGCTGTAGTCCGACGATTTTTTATTATTTTTTTTTTTTGAAATGAAAAGCGGTTAGATTGATTTATCTCCTAGAGGTAGTCCAACTTAAAACATCATTGCAAATGAAAACACGAAGTTTAGGATCTTCAGAAAAATTGGTGTTGGGGTTCGAGATTCCCAGATGGGTCAATCGGTCAGCAACACAGTTTATCTCCCTGAAAATATGCGAAACACGGATCTCGTCAAAGAAACGAAGATCCCTTTTGGAGTCGGATATAGTCATCTCGACTTCCCACGGGCAACTCCACAGACCTTGGAATGCCTTGATTACACACAGGTTATCACCTTCGATTTCGATCTTTTTAATTTGTAGTTTGATTGCCTCTTGTAACCCAGTTTTGAGGGCAAAAGTTTCGGCTTTTATGACCGAATTGAAATTTTTTTTTTTTTGCGTCGAGGCTAACAATATCACCATTGTGGTTCCGAATAACATATCCAATAGATGTGATTCCCGAATCGAGTTTTGATCCATTAAAGTTGAGTTTAAAGAAGCCGGGTTTTGGTTTTTCCCATTTAATATTGTGTTTTTTCCGTTTGTTTGAGATATAACTTTTTGGTTGTTGTTTTATGTTGTAATCGTTCTCATCAGTTATGTTAGTTTTCCAGTTATGTATTTGGTTTTTGATGAAAGTAATAACCTTATTATCAGGGTCCATAGTTTCATTACTAAAGATAATTTTGTTCCTGAAGAACCATATACTCCACCATACAGTTGCGAGACACGCAAATTTATTTGTTCCTATTTTGTTTTTAATTTCTTGTAGGATGACTGAGCTTTTTTATTTTGGATTTTAATTTTGTTAAGTTCGGTTAAGATTGTTCTATCGATTTTAGCGATAACTTGTTTAGTGCGATGACATTCCAAGAGCAGGTGGAATAGGTCCTCAAGATGATGGTTGCAGAGTTCACAATGCCTCGTTACGGCAATTTTTCTTTCGTCAAGTTTTGCTTTTGTTGGAAGTCTGACGATATGTTGCAAATGCAATAAACGTGATACACGATTACTAGGTGACGCCAACTTTTAAGGAGTCCGGATCCTCTATGCTCTCTCTGTTTTTCAATATTTGTTATTTAAACTCTAAAACTTTATTTCGTAATATTTGGCCTTATAGGTGTTATTAATACTCAAACTTTCTATAAATATAATTCTTACTATTGTTAGTATTTTCAAAGCAATATTTTATCTCTTCCCATACAACTCTCTATATTCTACCATCGTTTTTATACACTTATTAAAATTATTATGCATCATTAAATATTATAATTTCTACTTTTAGATTTCTTAATATGTGTGTTTTTTACCCTAACGACATCTGTTGAGAAACGGAGGGAGTATAATTTACTGCAATCTATACTCAGACACCTCTAAAAGCATGACACGTGTACACTTAAAAAACTAAATAAAATTAAATAAAAAAACTAATTTTATTACTATACAAATTAAAAAGAAATGAATCACGATATATGGGATAATATTTCAATCACTTATAATTCGATTTTATAATTCAATTTGATTTCACTAATCTAAAAAGATTCAGCAGCAATAAACGTGATGAATGAGAAGGCATTCATGGTACTTTGTATTTTGATCTATTTTGTTGTTTTGATCTCTTCTTTTCGATCGCGTGAATCGAGCAAGTAAATCAATATCGGTCACAATCTTCTCCACAATTAGGACGACGGTACAATTCGGACGTTATTCAATCTTATAAGTTCATGAAATTTTCATACCTCTTCTGAATTGGTATCGTGTTCAGTAGACAAAAATAGCGACTACTAATAGGGGTGAGGGTGGTGGGAAGTTTGCAAGGATAATAAGCAGCAATGTAACAAGAAAATCAATTGAATACGAAATCACACAAAATGTCTAGATGTCGGTGATAAGACTGAGAATAAGCAACAATGACAATAGATCAAGTGAGAGGAGGTATCAAGGTCTTCAATGGTGGATTAGAAAATCTAGATGCGGATGATAAGACTAAGAATCAAAACAAACTAGTAGAAGCTCTCCTCGACTTGTATTAGGAAGGAAGAGGCGAAATTCGATCCAGATTGTTGGCAAAGTACGAATTGTATGATCGTCCTGATTGTGATCGAATTTAATGTTTTTCTTGATTCACGTTATCGAAAGATGAAATCAATAAAAATACTAAATCACACAAAATGTCTACTCAATTATCGCGTTTATTATTGCTGAATTTATTAGATTAATGATGCCAAATCCAATTATAATTAAGTCAAAGAAATAAGAATTTGTGAATCCCTGGTGCCATATAAGAAGGAAGGAGAAACCTTCTGTTTTGTAAGAAGGAGAAGATAAAGGCTGGTTCATGTTCTTTTTAATTTGTATAGTAATAAAATTAGTTTTGGGTGAAAATGGTAAGTGTGTAGGTTTTTTATCAAGGAAACAAAGTGTGTAGGTAAAATTTTATAGAAACACTAACTATGCACTTTCATTTTGTGAAGGAACCCAACGTTATACTCTGTTACCCAACTCTGTTACCCAATCCTGTTATCCAACTTTGTTACCCAACCTTGTTACCCAACGTTATACTTTGTTACCCAACTTTGTTACCCAAATTCACTTATGTTACTCAACTTCGTTGTTACCCGATTTTAATACCCAAAGTTCTACATCCAAATTCACTTATGTTACCCAACTTCGTTGTTACCCAACGTTACATATCCAACTTCACTTATGTTACCCAACGTCGTTGTTACCTGATTTTAATACTCAACTTTGTAAGTATCGTACTATATACTATGTGCAGAGCGAAAATTCCCTTTGTAATTTTCTACATTAACTTCTATAAAGAACATATTATTGATCATTCCTCAACAAACCGAGAATCCACGATACTTTACTATGTAAAACCGCGCACTAAACAAAATGTTGAGGAGCCATTATAACCAAACATTTTGCTTGTTGCATTAATTTGTTTTAATCAAATTCTTTATCTATGTGACTATGTCCACCGGTGCAAGGAGAAATGATTGTCTTGACATGATTCCCTATGATTCTTTATTCATCGTTGGAATATGTTGTTTGATTTGGTCTTCTTTGCATCAATAAACAAGAGCAAAATATAACCAATACAAGAAGCAAATTCTTTCTAGACAACACCATTAACCAAAAAAAGCCTAAAAATAAACAAGAGCCGATATTTAACCCTCAATTTTCTCCTCAAGCTCCTAATGATGCTCCTCACTGACACATTGCTTGTAGTATTGTTGCGAAGGATACTGCCAAAAAAAAGAAAAGAGTGGATGCCCTTAGGAGTTCATTCAAAGTCTAGTATATCAAACTATGAACTACAAAAGGTGGACGTCAATGATGTATATATACACACACATGATATTTAAAGAGACCACTAATATTCATAATAGTTTACCTCTATGACAACAGTTATATCACATAGCTCCTCCATTGAGCATCCAAGAAAGAGAACTACACTAATAACTATTGGTTTTGCAAAAATAAGAGTACCAGTTTTGTCAAATACAACTGTTTAAACCTGCAGAGAATGGACATGAATTCAAAGACCCAAAGGACCATATAAATCTGTTGAGAAATCAGATTGGGGCATGTGGGGCATCAAAAGGTTGATATCACCCTAGAGATGATATTTAGTATACATGTTACTCAAGTTTTCATAAAGCTAGCAACCAAAAAGAAGAAGGAGCTTACATCACATCCTATTAACAATATTGTATGTACAAAACAGAACCTCAAATATCAAAATCTCAAAGACCCAAAGGACCATATGAATCTGTTAAGCAATCAAATTGGGGCATGTGGGGCATCAATAAGCTTCAAATGTTAAAGATGAGATCTTTACCATTCCATCCACCGGGAGAAGCGTAAGATGCCCACTTGTCATTTCTATTTGAATCTAAATTTATTACTTATCAAGCAAGTCTAAACAAAACTCTTCGAACTTGACCCTTGTTAGAGTAGTTTCAATCTTCTTTGGACCATCGGGTGTTGCTGCGAAGAACGGAAGACTGCATACACAAGGGTTTTATTCAGTTATTATCAGTAAACATTAGAAGATAATTTAAATGAAGAAATGACAAAAGCTTGCCTTATGCTAGTTTCAGTATGGATTGAGAGATCAATATATCTTCACTTTTTCTGTAGTTTCTGTAACAATTTGAAGAGCCTCCTTGTCTTTCAATAGTCAATACATCTACGCTCTTAACCCGCTTGAGATTCTGAGCGAGCCACACCAAAATTCTTTTTATAAACAAACAGATACAATGTAACTTGCACATTTAGAAGGATAATCCAAAATGCTTGATTATATAGCAGCAGACCTGATCAAAGTCATTGCCACCAAGATGAATGTCACCCGAGGTCGAAAGTACTTCTAAGACTCTATCACCAACATTATAACAAGCAGGAATAATATATGTTCATCTAATTAGTGACAGGAGATCTAACACCATGAAAAATATGTTTTCAGAAGAAACATACTAGCTCAGTTGCATCCTTATGAACAGGGGAGGGATTTTCGCCATTCACTATCAACACCAAGAGGTACAACCTTTTGCAATTTGGGCATGTGGTTATTCATGTTTACTGATAAATTCTATTTTATAAGATGGCAACTCATGTGGAGATAAATACTACTTAATAAGGATTCTCCCTTGAGCAAAAATTAAAAAAAAAAATTCAAATAGAACAAAAGGTTCTGGTATAGGCACTGATCATATTGGAGCTTAAACAACACAAATGTTTGTTTGAAATTATGTCATTAACTAATATATATGCATCCAAAAACTACTTTGCTTAATCATATTTAGAATATACTAGAAAACCTCAAGTCATATACCACATATATTGTAATTGATCAAGCAGAGGATGAAACCATAAAAGCATTTGGATTTATGAGAGTTGAGGTCCTGTACCATCATCAAATTTCAGCAGCATATACCTATAATGGAGAAATGTTCATCAAATTCAGGCTCATCGGTATACACCATACAATCTCTGCATATGCAACAAAAAAGTTATACGGAAATTAGTCATTTCTTTTCAGCATCAATCATGGTATTCTAATAGAATTTATATTGTAACATTCTCAGGCCTCATCACATTTTTTTTTATTAACTATTCATTTGAGGAAAGAACCATTGTTAAAATGGATGTAATGATTCTAACGAAGCAAAATGAAATAGCAATGCTAATGTGCGATTTACAGTACATATCAGACCATCAAATCCTTCAATTAGTTCAACTTGTATTAGAAACAAAGCATGTTACGAAGTGTCGGCAACGAAGCACTCCTACAAGACAAAATCAGATATTCAAAAATCAAATTGTGGATAAACTCGACTTCGTAAATCCTAACCACCCGAATTGGGGAAGAAATTTACTAAGTGACGCGACGAAGACAAAATCCAGAAGCACTGTGCTCAAACGAAACCTGAATTTTGAAATTGGAGAGCACCGCGCGAGGGAGATCGAGAAAAACAGAAGCACTGTAAAGAAGATCAACCGGCGACGTTCTTTGAATCTGGATGGGGAGCCGGCCGATTGGGCTCCGGCGAGGTCGAATCCGTTGGAGAAGAGAAGCGAAATCGGAGGAAGCTTGAGATCTGGCTTGGGAGAGAAGCGATCGGATGGAAGAGAAATCCAAGAAGAGGAGGAAATCGCCAAATCGCCCTAATCCTTGAGAGCCAAGAGAGAGAAAGAAGATAAAAAAAATTTTAAAAAAACTATTTATAGGTGCATAGTTAATATCTATATTAATTTAGCCTACATACTTAGTGTACCTAATAAAAAGTGTAGATACCTTTTGTCTTCAATCAAGATCTCATGTATCACTGATTCTTCTTATGTGATTGGTTGAAGTTAAATAAAGAAGTAAAAATAATAATAATGCTTTACGAGAAAAATAATAAACAACAATAATTTTACCAATCATGCAATAAGGATACAAGGATATATAAAGTGAGTGATACAGAGATCTTAACCGGGTTGTCTTAGCATGATGTCTTCTCTATTGTATTTTTTATTAATTGTTGATTTAAGATTACTAAGATTAAATTAAATTAATCGAACTTGAGACAAATCAATACGTAATCTCAAACTTTTCTTAATAGATTGGTAAGTATCCAATTTTTTTACAATGAAGTTACAAAATATGCACTTTTCTGACAGTGAATGTTTTTTTTAATAACAATTTTAGGAATTAGTTAAAAATAACATATCTAACCTCATGAACCTAACTTCAATCACGAACCTAATGTTGTTATTTACCCAACTTTAATTACACAATTTTAGTTAGTTACTTAGTTTTTACTTACCCAAATTTGTCAATTCAAATCTTCTGATCCTGTTTATGTCCCACTTTCTCTCCCAAGCAATTTAATTGGTCCACGTGGCAATCTTTCTTTTTAGATAAAACTTAAGAGGAACTCCGAGGAAGGTGATGGTTCGGTTCTTTCATAAAAATTTTTTAATGGGTTTAAGTTTTATTATATGTAATATGAATTGGTCTAGGGTTTCTAAAACAAAAGTACCACCTTTCTCCCTTCCATTGTTCCCACGATAGAGAAATTATAGACAGTGGCGTCGCCCTTTATTTTTGAACCACCAAGAAGAGATGACTTCCCTATAATCGGAGAATTCAAAGCTCATATCTAGATTCATCCCACAAGCTCATTAGCTCTTTGCCGGTTGCATATATTCAATACGCTGATTTTTGCAAATGCCCACTTGTTGAAGTCTCAGATCTTACCACTACTCAAGCTAACCTAAGCCTCTATTTGAGATTTTGAGTCTTCTTTAAAGATATCTAGTCCTGGCTTGATGGTTTATCGGGTGTTGATTTGCATTATCTTATTCGAGCTAAAAAGATATATGGGATACAATTCAGGTAATTGAAACTTCTTATCATTTTCTATTATTTAGTTTGAATTAGAAGTTCTATTTGCTGCTAAACCATTGCAGTTTTTGCAGGAATGTGAAATTAAGATCTGGGTACTTTTATTATTCTAATATGCGTCCAACCTCTGAAATGGTATTAGCAAGGCGAATAACATCATCAGGGAGGGACTTCGTGTTGCAATTGGAGATGGGACTGAAACACTCTTCTGGACACACCTTTGGGCGACTGAGCGACCTCTAGAGGACATAGCAATTGCCAACATCGAGGAGGATAATCTGGGCAGAGCAGTAGCTGAATATTGGTAGGTAACACTTGAAAATGGGAAGAATTTAGCCCCTTACTCAGAGAAGACGAGCTGTTGAAAATTGCGGAGATTAAGATTGTGGAAGAAGGTATTTGGAGATAACTTTTACTGGGGCAAAATGCCTTTGTAACACCCCAAATCCGTAGGACTCGGAGTGCTACTGAGCTAGGATCTCACAATGGATCCTGACCCTAGCCTGACAACAACTTCATTGAATCTTACAACAAGGCACTGATAGATGAAAACAAAACATGAAACTGACGTATATATACCGATCAAAAGGTGATACAAGGTACTGCTGAGTACAAAAGTCAAAACATAAACCCGTACAATATAAATATCACAACCACGATATCGTCCCCGTGTACGGAACCCTCAGCAGATCACCCCTCCGGATCACTCTGCAGTTCTCCTAACCTGCAAAGGATCTACAACACGGTATAAAACCGTTAGCTAACTATACACATATATAAGAAGATGCTAGAGCACAAACACACGTCAATAATATTAACACATCATCATGATATCACACATTTACCCGGTTTATTATCTTTAATAGGTCCAACACTCAGTCGTATAATAAATGTATATGAATATACGTGACACGAGGAATGTATATATAACCCTCGCCTCTACGTGCAATAGCTAGCTGGAGTGGTATCAGCGCACTTTCCCGTATACCATATGGAGTGGTAGGTGCCCTTCCCGTATACTAGTACTAACTAGCTTACAGAGAACTTCCCAGACTCCACTACGGGATGAAAGGTAAGTTGTCACAGCCACTACAATGGGCGGTCAATATAACATAGGTCGGTGACCATAATAACACATGCTATAAAGCACATAACACACACCACTCAAGCATACATCCAATATAAGGATAGTAGCTAAGTAAGTCCTATGGACTTACCTCGATCTCAGAAGTAACTCAAGTACGATCAACTCTCCAACTGGTACACTCCAAACTGGAGGACAACACAGCCTATACAAGGCACACATACATATATATCACAATCCTATCACACAAAAGGGTCACACCTAGACCCAAGGAATCCATAAGGGATTATATCCACTCGTAAACTCAAGGCCGTAACCGGCATATCTATATCATACTCGTCATAAACCGATGCCTAGCATGGTACTAGTTCCCTCATACTAGAAAGGAAAGGAAGAACGAGAAAGAAGAAAGAAAGAAAGAAGAAGCAAGGGATACCTACCACAGTTGTGGCCTAGGCACGAACTGATCCAAGGCAGTATCTCCACTATCTCTCAAGTTCAGCACAACATCATACCACATCAACATCCACCAAAACCCACACAAACAACTCTTCCACACTAAGGAGAAAACAAGAGCAAGATCAAGTAGGAGAAAGGGAGAAGCAAGAAGAACGTAAGGGTAGCTGGGGAAGATGAAGAATGAAGAAACCCTTCATCCTAAGGTAAGGAAAGGTTAAAAAGGAAAGAGAGTAAAGCATGGTCCAACGGTCAACAAAGCCGGCTGCAGCCGCAGGAAACCGCAGGGGCGGGTTTCCTGGCCGCAAGGGCAGAACAACAGGGGAGCCGCAGGGGCGGCCTCACATACCTGCGGGGGCAGCTAAGGTCAAAACTAGCTCCCAAAACTAAGGCTCTTACAGCCTTCTAGTAATTTTTCTGTCATATCTGCAATCCAATTAATTAGAGGAGGAAGTATGAAGAAGAGCAACAAGTCTGGAAGAAAATATGGAAGACAAGAGCTCAAGAAAGATCCAAATATTTTCTCTGGTTAGTTATGCATGATTGCATTCTATCTAATAAAAATAGGGTTAGAAGGCATTTATACTCTAATGCTAACTGCACACTATGTGATAATACGGTTGAGAATATAATTTATATAGTGAGGGATTTCCCTTAAGCTATGGAAATGTGTGCAAGGATAATGAAAAGAGATACGCAGGAGAGGTTCTGTATGGGCGACCTACATGAGTGGATAGCGAGAAACATGGGGAAGAGCGAGGAATGAAGAACTACTTTCGCCATTGTTGTATGGTGGTTGTAGAGATGGAGGAACGCAAGATCTTTTGGAAATGAGAATGATATTCCTAAGAACAGGGTATAATATACAAGCAGAAGAGTGTTAGAGTATGAAGAGGCGCTGAGGAGAGGTTGTGGTAGGATGACTGGTGCTGAACCGAATGGGCTTTTGGTCACAATGAACTGAAAACGTCCAAATGATCAGTGGATCAAACTGAATGTTGACGGATCTTTCCGCTCTAGCGGTGAGGGAGTTGGTGCTGGAGGTATCCTTAGGGACTGCAACGGGCATTTTATCAAAGCATTCATGGTCAAAGGAGCAGGAGATTCAGCTTTTAAAGCTGAGCTGTTTGGAATTGAGCAAAGCTTAATTTTTGCTAGGAAGCTGGGCATAACAAACATCATAATTGAAAGCGATGCGAGAGAAGTTGTCCAGGCTATCCTTAGGTCAAATGGGATTGTTCCCCAGCATCTTCAAATGCTAAAAAAGTGCCAGGAAATGATCTATAATCATGAAGGAGGAATTGAGCTGAAGTATATTCCCCGATCGGCGAATCGGGTTGCTGATTGGTTTGCTAGAGCTAGCTGGAATTTTCAGGAAAGTTACATGATAATGGATGCTCTCCTAGATATACCTAATAAGTTAGTTAAGCAGGACTTAATTGCTAGTTTTGATATGTAATGTTTTTTTATTTTGAATAAAAGGCCCTGAGCCATCCTTTTAGACCAAAAAAAAAAAAGAGATCTCATTTTAAAGCGTAGCCAAATTCATCTTTGTAATCTCTTGTTTGTATACTTATTAGTGTCCCTCTTTAGAACCCAATTAGTCTCATATTATGCAACTAGGAATATGGAGCTTTATCCTACTCTAGTCAAATATCACATTGTGATTGTTTTATCTGTTCATAATCACCCCAATATCTTAAGGTTATTGTCGAGAGCTTGTCGCGTTCGGTAGGGATTAACGGAACCTAGCTTGTTTATAGTCATGGTTACTTTCCTCACATCTTGCTTGGTATATTTCTTGGTACTTCTCCAAGGTTTTTGAACAATCGTGAACAGGGAAAGAAGAATGCTTGTATTGTAATGGTGAAGTTAATATTGAAGTCAATGAGAATGACAATGTTATGAATAGTCTGTATATTGTCTAGTCTAGGGCCGGCCTTTGAGGGAGTGTAAGGTGAGCCACCACTTAGGACCTCGAATTTGTATAGGACATCATCTGTATTTCTAGTCTTTGTATTATATGTACTTAATTTTGGTTAAATGTACACCAAAATAAATATAGCCTAGTGGTTGGATGGGCTATTACATATAATTATTTATGTATCAAATATTAAATTATTTATAGAAATTTTTGTATGCTTATAGTTGTAGTTCTAATATATCAATTTTTAGTTAAGGGTTTATTTCATGGAATAGATTTTTATAATATTTATTAAATGTATAAAATTACATTTATAATGTTTTTTTTTAATTTGATCAAATGAATAAAATGTAGATGATAAAAAAAAAATTTAATAGATATTTTAAATTTTAAAATTTAAGATAAGACTTATTAGAAAATTTTATAAAAATTTCATTATTTTTAACACCTACATTGATATTTTAAAAATAAAGACTTTGTGAAAGATTTAATGAAAATAAATTAAATCAATTTGGAGCATTAATTCGCTACACAACATGAGGTCAACAACCAAACTTACGTCTTCTACTTTAACAAATATAATATACACTTATATGATTATTTTAGTAGATATTAAATATTTGATAAATGATAAAGATTATTTTAAATTAATTTTAAATTAATTTAAATTTTACACAGGCCTTCATAATTGATTGACCGACCGTGAGTGTCTAGCCACGTGAAATATGTTTGCTCTTTGCCAAAGATGAATATAGTGAGGGGTTTCTTTTGTTGTGATTAATAAAACATTGGACCGGTTTCATTTTAATATTAGTGCAAACCCGAACCTAGGCCATGTACCTATTTTTATGTGAGACCGAACCCAAATTTTCTTTATTTTTATAAAAAAAATGTGCCACTAGGACCAATTAAAATCTTGGGACATGGATGGGGCTAGTGAGATGGCCAGAAGATTTGCACTGCAAATTTGTTATCAACTTTTACATATCTAATGTTATTAACCCAATTTTACATACTCATTATTTTTTTTGGGATAACTTATAAAATTTCATAAATTTGGTTTTGAAATTATTTTTCAAAAACTTGCGTCGAAAAGTTTTTACGGGCAATTTTCCTTTGGGCTCCGACCAATATCAACGCCGGAAAATGAGAGTATCAGCTTCTTGGTTTCGAGTATTACAATTTGGTATACTCATATATATATATATATATATATATATATATATATATATATATATATATATATATATATATATATATATAATTAAATGATAAACTAATGCTTAAAGATGAGTGTATTAAATGCACCTTGAAAGAATTAATTATGGAAGAATTTGTCCCACGTCAAGATACGCGAGACACCATATATATGAGAACAAGAATATTATGGTTAACTAAGTCTATGGAGAGACGCTCTAGTAGTTGCTACACCACACACGCCAAGGCGTTGGCGCGGTCCTGTCACGGTTCACGGGCTCGAGGGAATGGCATTGGGTTGAGATCCTTATGGACCCGATGTTGGGTTGACCACCTATCATTTTGTTTTCGGGTTGACAAAGACATTTTTTAATCTGGGTTGACTTTTAGTCAAACACATGCCAAACTAGGACAAATACCTAGTCCACACGGTAAAATCGATACGGTGACACTTTTTATATAAAAAAAAAAAAGTTGAATTGTTAGCTTTATATTTTCAATAATTAAAATTACTCAATATCTTGATACCTCAAGTTGAGGCATATAGGAGAAATTCAAACGGGAATTATTTATACATTATCTTATTTATATATATATATATATATATATATATATATATATATATATATATATAAAATCAAATTCCTATTTATTAGTAAAAAAAACCCACATGATGATTATTGGACTTTACTCTCAACAGTACATTATGTATTTTTTTTATCAAAATACAAAATATATTTGAGATTCGTTTCTATTCACGTGAGAATTGTTGGAATCATTCTTCATTTGATTGTTTCAATACGGACAAATTTGAAATCTTACTGTGTTGCAAAACTGAACTGAATTGGAAAGTGGGCAATTCTAAATCACCTAATTAAACGCATAAATCAACAAAAATTTGAAATCACAAATATACAAAAACTCGTTTACAACCATAACTATAACCATAACAACACCGACAATGACGAACCTGATTTTACTAAAATCATCCTAAGTTCACGTCCTTTATTACATTCTATGTAATCTACGTATGCTATAAACATGAAATTTATTCATTCAGGTGATCAAATACGTACCCTGCAAGCCAATTCAACAATATAATCTTATATATATATATACATAACAATAAATTCGCTTTATATCCATTAAAACATGAGGTAGTGTTTTTCATATGGTTTTGGTTAATGAAACAGTGATATTAGTGAAGAAGCTCTTCTCCTTAGCCATGTGCAGACGAAGGATTTGTCCATACCTCGTAAAAACATCATCCATTAAATCCTCGCCAAAGTGATCTGTTAACATAGGCTCCGCGACTGCTCTCATGCATTTCAATATCCCTTCTTCACGAGTCTTTGCCTCGTAAGATACGACATCATGATTGGATGCAGCATCCCAGTCAACCTCTGTAACTTGCAAGCAGTTTCTCATAAACGAGCCTTCCTTGCTCACTTCAATTTCGATCTCTGTGTGTGATGGTATGTACATTGGAACGTTGAATCGATGAAGCCTTTCTTCAGCTATCATTCCCTACACAACGGATGTTAATTACATTAATTACTGTGACGTGATAATTCATTAATTATATAGATCAAAATAACTTACTACCCGTGTTTTATACAAAATTAATAAACAATAATTCAGTTCATCAGTCAATAAATCATTGCAGTCTCCCACCGGTCTACCTCACCCTTTATATTTAGTTGTCAACAATCGGCCAAAAGGTGGGTCGAGTTTATCCATAAATAATTTGGTAGCAAATACGTGATCTTCAAGATACTCACACATCTCACTCAATATGTTTTTCTTTTTATTTTTATTATTATTATTATTATTATTATTATTATTATTATTATTAAATACATTGAGGGTCCGTTTGGTTTAAACTCCGGAAACGGAAACGGAATGGAAACGAATCTAGTTCATACGTACATCCTTGTTCATGAAGTTGTTGGTAATCATTCCTTGTGATTTGAACTAATTGTAGTAGAATTTGATTAGTTTTAATACCCTATAGGGTAACAAAGTAGGAGGAATTAAGTGTATTTTGCATGAAACCAACCGGAATGATTCCATAAACAAAGTACATAACTGACTAGATTCGTTTCAATTCCGTTTCCGTTTCCGGAGTTACAACCAAACGGGGGTGAGAATCATATCAATAAAGTATGCATGTTTTTATACACTTGGACATGATATAAAATATATGATATGCGTTGGAAATCACGTACTGGTTCTCCTTTCCCCCCAAAAAAAAAAAATCAGCTTGCGGGATATCTTTACCGGTCCGACAGCCCCTTCTAGGTTCATGGTTTCAAAAACCTTTTTTTTTTTTTTTTTTATAAAGTTGGGACTTTCCTGTTGAAGATAATTTGTTCCAGATCGAAAGATTGGGACTACCCAGCCTAGTATATAAGGTCGGTGGGCTACTCCTCCTATTGCCAATTGGTTTTAGGATGGAACCTCATCGGGTTTATGTGTTGGGCTTGGGCCTAAGGCGCATGTGCGCTCGGATGCACACGACCCCCGCTTTACCCGGTCCGTCTGTATCGGACTTTGACATGGTATCAGAGCGGTTAGCCTCTATGTGGCTCGCGATCCTAACATGTGGACCAGTGCAACTCGGTTTATATCCTCTAGTTGCACTTGCGGGGGCGTGTTGAAGATAATTTGTTCCAGATCGAAAGATTGGGACTACCCAGCCTAGTATATAAGGTCGGTGGGCTACTCCTCCTATTGCCAATTGGTTTTAGGATGGAACCTCATCGGGTTTATGTGTTGGGCTTGGGCCTAAGGCGCATGTGCGCTCGGATGCACACGACCCCCGCTTTACCCGGTCCGTCTGTATCGGACTTTGACATTTCCCATATACCTTTCAACTTACATAATAATTTTAGTGATCTTGAAGATACTCACGTATCTCACATAATCTGTACATTCTAGTATATTTTATTATGAGGATTCCACTTCTGTGTGAAGACATCGAGAATTCTATCAATAAAGTATGCATGCTTTTACACACTTGGAAATAATCAACAATATAAATATCTATAACGTATCGTACATTAAAGTATTTTCTACACAAAAATTCATATTTTAAAATATTTGAAAACAAAGATCTCTTTCCCACATGGTTGAGTGGATAATAGGTTAAAACAAATCGTACCTCATAAACCATTTGTCTAAGTGCCAAGGCAAGGAGCTCCCACGCATAGCCACTGCCGTCTTTGCTGGTAGTGTTGTCGCTTCTTCTACCAAGAAGTGTGAGAACCATGACGCCACCCGTGACCAACTCCTTCGATCGGTGTTTCAGGAAATTTGTGAAGTCTCTTTGAAACTGCTTATGGTATGCCCTAATCACACTTGCAGGGCTTCCACTTCCCACTAAAATATTATTCATGTTACTCCTTCCTATCTCCTTTGGTACCTGCCATGCATTTTAAACCTGAGTTTTCATTGTTTTCTAAATTACTTGAATATATCTACATACTTTAACTTCGATTCATATTTGGACTCTTATTATAAGAGTCGTCCAATCTTTCGATACTAATTAAAAATAAACAATTTAAATTTAATCCAGTCTCTTCAATAATTAAGTATACTAAACTACAATTTAAACTCATTTGATGACTGATAATAAAAAATAAATATTTTAATCCTAAAAATTATCTGTGAGGTATGGCCTGTGGGGCTAAGGGTTATCTTGTGAACAAGATGAACATGGGAAAAGATGGAGATATCAGTTGTAACGTCTGTCACTTGGGTCCGTTTGGGAGACAGTCGATGAGGAGGGTAATCTTATCAAGTTTTTGTAGATAAAAATTAAAAAAAATGTTAGGAAATGGACGATTAATAGCACACGCCGAGATTATAATAACTTATATTATTTTAATTTCATAATTTATGTAGAGATTAAGCTTATTGAATTATGTATTACAAATATTAATATTAATATTAAATAAAAGGAAAGAAAGGGGCTGCTTACGTACTGTTCATCTTCTTCAATGGAAAGTGGAAACCTACCTGAGAGAGAAAGTGAAGACTGTAAGAAGAGTGGACAAAGTGAAGACTTTGGGCGTCGAAGAGACGATCGTAGAAAGAACCAGGGACACCATTAACAAAGCAACTCACTCCATTTACATCATTCTTCAACTCTCTACGGAAGCTTGGCAATGAGTTAAAGATTGAGTTGAAATCGTTCCCCGGAAGGTCATTCAAGAACACCTGAAAATCTACACCCAAAAACTGATTCTCTGATTCAAATCGGGTTTTGTAAATTGAAGTGATTACTTCATGGATAACCGAAAGAGAATTGGGTCCGGAAGAACAGCCCAAATCCGCAATTGCTAGGGTTCTTTCTCCATCAAAGAAGCTATTTACTTTACGGATCGCTTCTTCTCTTACGGGTTTTGTTATGGATAGTACCTTTTTCTGCAGCAATTTACTAAATTACATCATTAACGAGTTTTCGATCACTGTATAAAGTAATGTGCATCGTTTACCTGGAGAAGAGAATTATGAGCATAACTTGAGGTTCCATCTCCTCCATTCATATGCAACACTTTCAAAACCTCCATCGAATCGCTAGCTGTACGTGTTTCTCTAGTCTTGTTGGAGATCCTTGTCATGAAATAACAGGACAACTTGAGGTATATATAGCCATTCTGGGCAACTGTAATGATTTCCTCTGCGTAACGTATTACGTAACCCCATACGACGTCGCTGTAGTCCGATATTTTGCAATAAACGTGATACACGGTGGCCGCAACTTTTAACTAGTTCAAACTTTTGCTAATGATTTTGATTTATTTTTCTTTCTTTTATTACTTAATATATTTGAGTTATTTTTTCATATTTGATGTGTCACCGCACTGCTCAAGGTCGACATGCTGCATAGAATTCTAGTCCACTGTTTGATTTGATTCTAAATGTTGCTTGAAAATTCACATTGACTAACTTTATGTGATAAATGAAAGATTTAGGGTGGAAAATGCATTAAACCTTAAATAAGGATTACAATTAGACAAATAGAAAAGATATAATTACATAGGATTCATAGTATACCTATTATAATTCTAAAGATAATCTTGTATTATTTATGTCCTAATTTATTATATTATATCTTAACACTCCTCCGCAATCAAAGCATGGATAATGCTGAAGATTGTAGTGAAACAACCATATGTTGGATCTTGTTTTCGGATGACGCCGATCTTGCTTTCAGACGGAGCCGATCTTGCTTTTTTTTTTTTTGGACGATATTGGTTCGAATGAAGCCGGCCATATATTCGGACGGTGTTGGTGTTGTTGGATAAATTCGGATAATGCCGAAACTGGTTTGGATTGATATGAAACTGATGTTGAAGGTTTGAATATCGGTTTAGACAAATATTGGATCGGACAATGCCGATGATTTTGGATCCGGACAAAGTCGGTGGTTTTAGATCTTGATGATACCGGTTTGTATGGACACGGACAAAGCCGGTGGCTTTAGATCCCGACGAAGTCGGTTTTGGTTGGCGGAATGTGGTGTTTGAGGTTGAGGACCACCAGTGAATTGGTGGCAATGATAGATTTAGACGCCGATAGGTTGACGACATGCCTTAAGATCGGCTAGCCCAACCGGACGGACTATCATTGTCCATGTCCGAATTTGAGTCTTAAGGCCGACAAGTCCAATGAGCCAGAACCTGCTCTGATACCATGAAAGATTTAGGGTGGAAAACCACAAATGTATTGGTGCATTAAACCTTATTTATAAGGATTACAATTAGACAAATAGGAAATATATAATTACATAGGATCATAATATACCTATTATAATTCTAAAGATAATCTTGTATTATTTATGTCCTAATTTATTATATTATATCGGAAAACCACACATATTATTAATGATATTGACCCTTTATATAGGGATTACAATGACACAAATAGGAAATATATTGATTACATAAGATCATAATCTACCTATTATAATCCTAAAGATAATCACAATTTATTTATGTCCTAATTTATGATATCATATCTTAACATTCCCCTGCAATCGAAGCATGGATAATGCTGAAGATTGAAATGAAACCATATGTTGGATCTTGTGTTCGGTTGAAGCCGATCTTGTTTTCAGATGGAGCCGATCTTGATTGTGTTGATGTTGTTGGATTCGGATAATGCCGAAACTGGTTTAGATTGGGATGAAACCAATGTTGAAGGTTTGAATATCGGGTTTAGACCGATATTGGATCGGACAAAGCCGGTGGCTTTAGATCCCGACGAAGATGGTTTTAAGTTGGCTGAATGTGGTGTTTGGGGTTGAGGACCACCAGTGAATCGGTGACAATGATAGAACCTGCTTAGATACAATGAAAGATTTATGGTGGAAAATCACACATATTATTAATGAAATTGACCCTTTATATAGGGATTACAATGACACAAATAGGAAAGATATTTGATTACATAAGATTATAATTTACCTATTATAATCCTAAAGATAATCACAATTTATTTATGTCCTAATTTATAATATCATATCTTAACAATAAATTCTATCAAAATTGAGAGAATGCCACTTAATAGGTACTAAAGTTAACATTGTAATCAAGTTCCAAAATCCTGTAGAGAATGCCACTTAATAGGTACTAAAGTTAACATTGCAATCAAGTTCCAAAACATGTAAACACAAATTCATCGATAAGTATAAATCTAGATCTTGATGTGTTAAATTTATCTTTTTATATCCGACGGGTCTAAGATGTGGAAGAGATGTACGTCACAAATGAACCTTTACACACATGTATTTCATCTTAAAACAAATTGACAATTGGGGGAGTAACCACACATTACTTATTATAGTCGATATGAGACACAATAATCCATATATCTCAACGTAGTGCAACCGAAGGCGTGGACACTCAAGAGCATTTGGAATCACTTCAAACCGTGGAAAATCACCACCGGGAAGTAATTAGCACCTGACAATCTGACTGGAAAATCACCATCGGAAAGTACGTGATAGGGTTGAACCAACTACATAGCCCACAATAGAGCTTGATAATAGTTAAATACTTTGTGACCTCGATAACAATAGAGCTTCTGCCGCCGCCGCCAATAGTGTTTGAGTAATCTTGTATTCACTTTGATCCCAGAAAGCATACATACCATTTTTTTTTCATTTTTTTTTTTAGTAATGGTAAATTTGGAGACCACCCGGTTCGATCGGCTTAGTCGCTCTACGTCCGAATCGGGTAGAAAGTCGTGGCCCATTGTTGGGGATACCCTCCCAATATCAATTTTTCCATACATGCTGTCAGGAGGATTCGAACTCGAATCTCCAAGCTAAACACTCGAAGAAACGGAAACGTTACAGTTAACCTTAATAGCACCTCGATCATGAACAATCCACATAGAAACAACTGGAGTACTTGATTATACCAAAAGATGACAAAATAAAATTTACATAGTGCTTTGATCACTATGTACACAGATTGCGGTTGCATGGATATGGCTGTATAAATTTCTTTGGAGAAATGCTATCCAAAGATGTAGCTGTGTCAACTACAATGATGACTAGCTATTTAAAAGTTGGGCAAATTGCAGCTGCTCGATCATGTTTGATCAGATGGTGGAAAAGGACTTGGTTTGTCGGAGTGTGATGATTTCAGTGTTCGTTGAAGATATTTATCTCAATGGTTGATGAATACAACATAACTCCGAAAGAAGAACACTATGGTTGTATGGTGGATCTGTTAAGTCGTGGTAAGCTTGTGAGTGAAGCGCTTGAGATCATCGAGTCAATGCCTATGGCTCCTAATGAAATAGTTTGGGGAGCATTTAAGGATGCTTGTGGAGTTCAGGGTGAGGTTGAGTTAGGAGAGTTTGCCGCGAAAAAGCTTCTTTAGCTGGATCCGGGTCACAAAGGAGCACTCGGGATTCTATCAAATATTCACAGGAAATGATCATCGTCTGAGCTGGATAGAGATTGTATTGATTCGAAAGATTCGCGTTTTCAGTGCCTTGTTCAAGTATGGAAGAGGAAGGGATGGTGTTTGCATACGTGTTTTAGTCCAGTAGCCAGTTGTTTTAAGTGTGGTGATTACATGATTGTATGTATATTCAAACTGTAGGGATTTTAGATGTGTAAAAGCGGAATTGTACAGTAAACAAGCTTTCCTGATCACATGCATAATTAATTAGAGAATATAGGAAAAAAATGAATACCTTTTGATGTGTGAACCGCAAATTTCAGGGAGAGATTTGAGAGCCTCAAACGTGACTCCTCTAGTTGGTCCACCCGGATCTAGATCGCCTTAGTCTTGAAATTCTAGTGCAAGATTTCAAGGCAAAACTCAAGAGATGGAATGGGAGAAGGTAGAGTATGATATTGCGGCTAGAGTTGTGTGTGAATGAAGGTTTCAAATGAATTAGGATTTTCTCTAAGAAAGCCCTGTCTATATATAATGTCTTTGGATAAGATGTCTCATAAAAATATTATCTTTTAACATTAATCTTTATTAGAAAATAACATCTTATTATCTAATAAATACACAGTCTTATATTATATCAAATATAATATTTATAATATATACTCCTATATATTATATCTCCTTATTAATTGATCTAGTTCATCAGCTCAATGGGCGTGACCTCGTAGGACCCGATAACACTAGCAACATATTTTATCATAAAATACATAAGTCATAGTTGACTTCTAGCAAAACGCTATGACTACCTAATATTACCAGATTATATATTTTTATGTACTATCCTATAACATAATCAGTAATTGCGTTTTCGGATAAAACACACAATTTCTTCACAAACATCTCAGAGCAAGGTTATGCTTTTGATACAGAACGAACCTTATGTAATAAAAATATGATAGTACGATACTAAGATGGAATAGGCAAAATTAAAACTTCATGGGACACCTAATCCATTTTCATGGCCTAAAAATTATGTAAGCCTATTTAACTATTTTGGTAAAAGAGATATGGGCTCAGATGTAGGGTAATGCAACGCTCTGGACCGTTAGCATGCAAAACACAACTTTACGCTTTGGGTGGCAACACTTGCAAGGAAGGAGGCGAATATTCAAAGAGAGTGTGGGATGAGATTCGGCACTGGAGTAACATGAAGAGGGAGATGTCTACCATCAACAGTGGATTGAAATGAAATGGCTAAGGAAGGAGGCAAAGGGCAAGGCATGACATAAGAAGGTGGAGGTATTCGCGTTCTCGACGTCCGTTTACTTCGTATGGCATGCCTGGAATGCGCTAATCTGTGATAACAATGCCATCCCGGCTGAGGTTACCATTAGATTAATTAAGGGTCATGTGTACCGAATAATGTTCGATACCTACGACTGGACATGGCCGCATGGGGTTTTGGGAGGGGTTGTTGTCGTTGCACCTACGACTTGGGTAGGGTGATAGTGGGCTGGAAAGTTAATACAAAGAGAGGGAGGGGTCGAGGGGAGTGTTGTTCTCTTTCAATGGCCGGAATGATGAGGGACAAGACCCAATGATTGGGCTGGTCAATAGCCCAATTATTTGTTGCATGGACTGAAACAGTGTTGGACTGACTTGGCCCATCTGGATACAACAACGCGCTGAACCGTGAAGCAGGCGCACAAGGTGGACGGTGGGCCATTCCTGGATCTGATGCGGAGGATAATTGCCATTTTTGGGCCCACTCAATGTAATTGCCAGATACTTTAAGACCCACGGGTGTTGGACACGTCAATTAAATATGAATGATACATGTATTCTCTGTCATGGGTTGAGAATGAATAAATAAGGTAGATACTTTAAGATCCACGTTGTTGGACACGTCAATTAATATCTCTTATATTAATAATACATGTATTTTTATTATTAGTTGAGATTGAATAAATAAGAATAAAAATATTATTATTTTACGAGAAAAATATAATAAACAATAATAATTTTACAAATTATGTAATAAGGATAAAAGTAATACATAAAATAAGTGATACAGGAGACCTCCACGCTGGCTGGTTGTTGCGGTTGAAGATCCAAAATGAAGTTGTAATTTTATTATGTACGGTTGTATTTATCTGCTAGGACCGAATAGTTATTGATTGATGTACATGGTTTGTTAACCATGTGTTACCCATAGGTACCGGAGATAGGACACGTGTTAGGGAGATGTATGGTTATGGGGAAGAACCCGGTTTGATTGGGTTGGGAAGGGTAGAATTAAGATCATGTTGGTTCCGGTATAGGGGAAAATATTGTGGGTTTTACATTGGTACCATGGTCTTGGTACTTGGGCTCTGGGTCCGGGGTCTAGTGCGGGTACTCATTTATAAAATTTACCGTTTACCCCGCTAACAGTTTATGGATCGGATTATTAGGATCAGGTCTGGTGAGTTCCGGACCGTATTGGATAGTTTTATTTTTTTTTAATTATGTATGAGTATATTACGACCCGATTTGATCCAAACTCGGTCAAGAGCAGAACCAATTTTATTTTTTAAAAAATATTATGAAAAGTGTAAAATTGTCAAGGATCGGATCCAATAGTGATGGTCCAAGATCAGCTTGAACCGTAATTTACGGTATAAAAGTGTACAACCCAGCCTATATTCCAGCATTTGGAAAAGACTCCTTTTGGGGTGTTCAAATTCCGATCCTCACCGAAATTTTGGATCGAACTAAACTTGGACGAGAAAATTGTTCTTAGAACTAAACTAGTTTGTCAATTTTTTAAACGGCTCAATTTTGGTCAAAAAAAACTCAAAAATAAATATAAGGAATTTGGTCCAAACGGTTCGAACCTGGATCAAATATTCACGTCCGGTCCACTAGTAAATTTCTGATCCAAGTCCGGTCTGGATCGGATGAACAGTCAACATCATTATGTAAAGTAGTAAACACAATTGGGAGGATCAACCGAAATGTATTGATATATCTTTGATGGCCAAATATACATTTTCAAATGTCAAGTGTATGAATTTTTTTTTTAAAATGTCAAACTCTATTAACACAAGAAACATAAGAAGAAAGTCAAACCTAAGCACTCCAAGTTTATTACATGCTTGAAATACTAGAATGAAGCAAGTAAAGAACACATTGTAAATGTATATGCAACATCTTTCAAGATGGCCAATTTCTATACCAACCGGCCCAAGCAGAAACCAACCCACTAATCCCCAAAGTAACCGTATGGTTACAAAACGGGTTCGGTTCAATATCCGCCAATGCAATTATCAAGTCTGCAATATTAGCCGAAACACCCATGAACCTCATCACCCTATCCTCCCTAATCTTCTTGATAGCCTCTTCTTCTTCTTCGCCTTTCGACTTCACCTCACCACTCGTCACACTAGCTATAAGCTTCCTCTCCTTCCTCAACCCCTCACTTATAAGTATGAAATCCGATATCACGAAAAACACATACCCGAACGACTCACCAAAAGCTGAGATGAAGCTCATCCGTCTCGCTAGCTTCGGGTCCAACACTCCGATCCTCGACAACCACAAGAAGTGATCGAAAAAGAAGTAAACCATCTCCCCCGAGTTCGCGAGCACCGAGAGAACACGAAAAGTGAGGGTGGACCCCGGACCGCGTCTAATCGCGTTGAACCCGGTTAAGAACCGACCACTTCGGAAGGCCTTCCGACTTAAACCCGACGCCACCTCACAATGCTTGGCTCTTTGAGCCGCACCTGGGTGACTCGCTTCGAGTTGCCAATGAACGAGCTTCGACACGTACTGAAACGTCTTGACGAGCTTGTCGATCCCATCTCGCTTGGCCAAGAAGATTACGAGCTTGTCTAACGTGTCGTTCATGGTTAGCTAGAAAGATTGGTTGTGTGCATAGAAGAAGAATGGGTTTATGTTTAGTGAAAGAGAAAGAAGAGCCACAAAAAGTTGAGGATTGGGGATAACGTACTCATATAGACACATGGCTGGACCGTGTTTCGTATTGAATTGGTACCAGAAGTTATTGAATTTGGTGGATGTATGAAATTTCCTCTTTGTTAATTTGGTTGGCAATGAATGTGTTGTTTGTTTCTATAACGATGTGTGTGTATTTGTTTGTAGAGTTACGGACAAGGAATTAAGAAGATAGCTGACAAAGAACTTGCAAGCCACATATTTGTGGAGATATAGATATTGACGATATCGAATGAGGCTAATTGTATGCTTGCGTAACGAGGAAAGCAAGTGCATTATTAATGATGAGACCCATCTTCCAGGAACTCACAAATACTGAGTTTCACTGGAGGACAATTTATTGAGAATATATGGTTATATTAATCGGATCTATTTGAATCATTTGGGGTTGATTCATAAACTGGAAATGTCATGCAAATTGTGGCCATATGTTAATTTTATTACTTATAGTACATTTTAAAAGTCGTATAATAAAGTACGTTGCTATAATACACCGAATTAAAATAAGTCCTCAAAAAATGTCACGGAATAGACATATATCATCTTTCAAGCCACCAAGTAAGTGCAACAGCAAATGAATCTACCATTAGTGTAATAGCAGTCAGCAAATATAGTTTTTGAAGTCCCACATCGGACGAATTGACCACCTTTGCTCTACCAAAGTACTATAAGTTGTCTTCGACTCGAGATGAATAAGCTCACGCAGCCACGCAATAAGCACAAAGCGAACTATTCTTTCGCCTTTTACTAAAGAATACCGTGTGCTCGTTGCATTTGAGTGGCATACGCTAATTTTTTGACGGGTAGTCTTTTGAAAAGATTCCCAACAAATTGGAGTTTAAAATTTATATATATATAATTATAATTAGTTGTCTGATTTTAGAATTCCTTTTGCCTCTAAAGTTATCTCTAATATCTTGAATTAGGGCTATGCTATCTAATGACCTCTTACTCATCCACGATATGCTCCTTCATTATGTTGGTGCAACCTCATCCTGTAAGCTCACTGATGTTATTTACTTGGTCTGGTAGACTTGCAGCTCCACCATCTTCAGTTACATACCGCCTTCTACCCTCTTGCTCCTAAGCTCACTGATGTTATTTACTTGGTCTGGTAGAGTTGCAGCTCCACCATCTTCAGTTACATACCGCCTTCTACCTTTAACTACACTCCGCTCATCCTTTCCTACCTCAAAATGTTCTTCTGATCTCTTTGTTGGTGGATTGTCTCTTTTGGTTCTCCTCCTTTTTTTTGCTCTTTGTACATTATACTTTTGTATTCCATGTAAATTTACTTTACCTTTTCAAATAAATGGAAGTCAGCAAATATAGTTTTGAAATCCACATCGAAAGTAATGACCACCTTTGCTCTGCCAAATCGATCTATTCTTTTGCCTTTTACTAAAGAATATCAACAAATTTGAGTTTAAAATTAACATATATATGTTCCAATGAGTCCAGTTTTGGTAATTAAGTGAATTGACTGAACCAGATTCCTATAATAAACTCTGCTCATAATATGAATTGATATGGGGGTAATATCCAATCCCATTTTAGTATGAGTACAATCTCCGATGAAGATGGAGGAGAGCCTATTTGAGTTGATCAGTAGACAAGAAGCTATACATGAACATATCCCTAATCTCACCTTCACAATAACCATACATCCTCAGCAACCCTTCTTTGAAGAACCCTACCTTTTCCAAAACCCTCTGAGACACAACGTTATCCACCTCCACCACCGCTTCAATCCTCACCACCTCCGGGAAGGCCTCCAGGGCCACCGGGATCGCGGCCCTGAGGGCGGCAGTGCAGACCCCGCGTCCCCAGTATTCGTGTGCCACCGCATAGCTCAGTGTTGCCCGGCACCTCTCATCTCCGTTGGGCCTCATCGATACGTAGCCGACGGAGCGGCCGTCGATGCTTATGCAGAGCCGCCAGGGGTGGGGAATCACAACTTGTTGGAGGTAGTTGAGGGCTTCTTCGTGGGTTGTGAGAGGGCCCCAGCGGAGATAGCGGGTGACCCTCGCGTCGCTGGCCCAGATGTAGAAGTCACCGGCGTCGGAGAGGTTGAATTGGCGGATGGTAACCCGAGATGGGTCCATTTGGCTTGGATTTAACTCGTTAATTATGTAGTCAGCGTAACTCAAGAGGCATAAATGGACTTTGGTGCTACCGAGGCATACTACTTGAAAAATGGCAATTAGGAGTCCATTTGGCTTGGAGTTAACTCTTTAATTTTTTCTTTTGGTAGAAATTATTCAACTCTTTATTTACGTAGTCAGCATAATTCATAGGCATAAGTTGATTTTGTGCTATCATGACATGATATTTTAATCTTATCATTAAAAATACCATGTTAAATTCGTCCTATGAATCAAAATTTGTGTTCTCTTCCTTGTTTAATAGTTGTGTTTGCCTGTGCTAGAATTTATATTTTAATTAATAAAGATTGTATTTGGTCATATTTGAGGAATTTTTTTAAGTTATTTATTGTTTCTTTTGATGAGTGTAAAGATATATTGGTAATGATGTCTTAATTATAACTATTTGTTTTTCTTTATATATATTATTTTGATTAATTAAAGGGTTTTGAAAGATTAAATTTCAATATATGTTTTAAGTCATTTATTCCTAAAATCTCTATTTGATAGATATACTGATAAATGTAAGAATTCAGTTTTTATCATGTCAGCATAACTATTTTATTTGAAATATTGATTAAGATACAATTTTATTGATTTAGGTTTTAAGAGTTGTTTTCTTTCCTTTAGTTTAAGAACTTTCTACTTGTAATTTTGATTAATAAACATATATTTTTACTCAATGTTTATTTATATAAACTTTATTTTTATGAGAAAATTAAAATAGAAAATTTTTTTTGATCAATATAGGATTTTCTTTAGTAGAAATTAAAAGATAATATATAAGTCATTAATTGTTTGATTTTTGTTAACATAAGAATACATCTTTCATGATGTTTAATATAGGTTTATCACTATTTGGTGTTTGAAAATCAAATAGGATTAATAAAACATTTTTTTGAAGGTGTTAAAAGTCTATGATGTGTGTGACATATTGCTCAAATCCCTATTTTACATGTATATACAAAAATAAACTTGCTTATTTTGATCAATATAAGAATTACAATTTAAAATAGAAAAAAAACTGATCAATAGGATTTTCTTTAGAAGAGATCAAAGATAACATTCAAGCTATTAATTGTTTAATTTTGATGGATGCATGATATGAGAATATTATTTTTTATGATGTTTAATGTAGGATTATAATTATCTGATTTTTAAAAATAAATTTTGATTAATAAGAGAATTTTTAAAAGAGTTGAATGTCAATATATTTTTAGTCATTTATTGTTTATGTATATATATATATATATATATATATATATATATATATATTTAAATATTTAAATAAAATATAAAATATAATTTATACTAAATTCATTTAAAGATTAATATATTAATATTTCTAACCGAGTATTTATTTTTAACATCTAAATATTTGTATCATACACTCAGTATAGTTGTTTAATAGTATTACCAAATTATCATATAAATATCCATATAACATGTCATGTATAGTTGACGTACCAAATAATTAATTTTAACATAAGAAAATATCATATAGTTGACGTATTTCACCTTGTATTAGCTTAATGACTCTATATTCATATGTATTATTATTTTGGTGTTGTAATATTTGCAATTTATATGTACTCTAATGTAACTTGTTATTCGTATTTTATAAATCAAATTTGTATTAAGATTGAAAAATGGGGCATAATATAAATAATTTTTGACAACTAAAATGCCAAATTTCACATTTTACACAAGTTCTAAATATTTATATGTGGTCAAGAGCAAAAAATTTCAACCTTCCTTCCATTCCCTCTCATCCTCATAATTCATCTTTATAGGTTTAAATTTTTTTTAAATAAACTTCATCTTCCCTCACTCTTTCATCCCCTTCACAGTTCACCCCATCATTGAAAGGACCCATGGTGTATACATAAATTCTCAAACTTAGAAATAAAAAGGAAAATATCAAAAATAATAATGTCCATTGGGTTTTTCACAATGTTTTAATAATAAGGGTTGAAAATGTAAGTCTCATATTTCTCGCAAATAATTTAAAAGACCCACTATAAAATAAGGTGTCTAGATCAAACCGTACGAGAAATGAAGTGTTTTGATTTGATAGATTAACAAAGAAACAACTAAGAACTAGACATATACAAAGACTTTTGGATACATAAAATTTTTGACTATGTAAGGCGCATGCAGGACATTACGAAGGTGTAGGTTGGGTGAAGATGGTAAGCTAGCATTTTCCGAAACAACAACTGACGAATTGGTCATGTGAGAAGTATCCCCGGTATCCATATACCGATTTTCAGACGGATCGGAGTTTGAAGTTGCATTGTGTGAAAAGCCTCGGTTTGCTCGTTCGGGGTTTAATACGAATGTTGCACGTTACTGTTGGAGGGTGTGCGCTACGGCATAGGATGTCTCGAAGTCTACAAGGGTTGAGATAGATACGGGCAAGGTGATCCGGTGGGATAGCGCCAATGAGGGTGAGGTGGAGATGCCCAATACTACGGCGGTGGAGTCTTGGTATTGTAAGTCTTGGTAAATGCTAATAAATGTTAGTTTATGAATTGTACAAAGGTATAATTCGAAAGAGTCTAAAACTTAGGAATACTGTCCTCCAAAAACTGATTATATCTGGAAAATTCAAAAGTACAGGGCACAATTCGAAATTTACTAAATGTAATTAAAAAATACCAATTACCTTAAGGATTGTCAATATCTAAAGTATATCATTTATATTACCATGCTTTATAGTTTAATTAAAGACTACCAGTGGTACGTAATACTGTTCAAATTTTAGACCGAATTTGGACTGAAAATTTGATATTGGACCGAATTTGAAAATTTATGTCCGGATGCAGGTCTGAACTAGATTGTCAATTATTTAAAAATGTCTAATTTTAGACTTAAAAAGTCCAAAAAAATGAAAAAAAAATAAATTCTACCGGTACCTGGACCGAGCATTCACGTCCGCCCCACGTCCATAACAAATTTCCGGTTCGATACAGGTTCAATCTTTATGAACAGTACCAGTATTATGTCGTACTAAAATTATTTATTCGAAAAAAAAACCCCCTCGGTTATTGGGCGGGCAATGGGATTCCTTCGTTCTCTTGGATCTTGGTCTTAATAAACGGCTAGTAAATCAATAATAGCTTCATCCTGAATCCCTGATTGTGTTTACAAAGACTTGCAATGTCTAAGTCAAAGTCGACTATGAAAAGAATTTAGGTTAAACTTGAAGATTGAACTTTAAACCGAACTTAGTATAGTAACTATTTTTTTTGAGCAACTTATTATATATATATCGTAAAAGAAAATCGATTATGATGTAAGGGAAAAGCCATAGTCCATCTCAATCTAGTAAATGCATCGTGAAATTTTGTAGATTAAACCAAACAATTTAGATTTAAGTTGATATTTAATGATTTTTAAAAAAAAAATTTGGTGAGGATGAAAATTTACCGGATTGGAATTTGTAAAACATTTGTATGGTATTGGAAATTTTCTTAAGATGATTTGGTTCAAAAGATGTGCTTAAAAAAATCGATTTCTAATCAAAATTTTGTCTTTCTTTTTGAGCTCGACAATAATTGAGATTTGTTTTTAACAAAGCTTTTGGACAGTTTTTGTAAAAGTAAGAAAGCCACAGCTTACTGTTCCGGTCAAACATGGTGGCCAATTCTGAACCTCATAATTTGCTTGTTGCCAACTCAAAGAAGCACATATTTAATCCTTCCATGACTCTTCATCTCATATTATATATATTATCCCCACCACCCTTAAATCACAAACCAACTCTCACATCCTCTTCTAAACTAACGGTCAAACTAAATCAAAATGAATCCAGCCACCGCAGCAGTCCACGGCGAGCACAAAACCTCGTTACGCTTGATGAATCTGGACGACGTCGACGACATGATGGTATGGGTAACGGACCCTGACGTCGCCAAGTTCTGCCGTTGGGAGCCCTACACAAGTAAACACCAAGCCATACAATACATTCAAACCAACGTCGTCTCTCATCCTTACCACAAAGCAATATGCGTCGACGATAAACCAGTAGGTGCGATATCCGTGACCAAGAACTCAGGCGAAGACAGTTGTAGAGGCGAGCTCGGCTACGTCATTGCATCCGGGTGGTGGGGAAAGGGGATCGCGACGGATGCGGTCAAGATCGTCTTGTCGACGATTTTCGATGAATGGCCGCAGCTGGAGCGATTGGAGGCTTTGGTTGATGTTATGAATAAAGGGTCACAAAGGGTGTTGGAGAAGGCTGGGTTTCAAAGAGAAGGGACTCTTAGAAAGTATTTTATTATGAAGGGAAGGGTTTGTGATATGGTCATGTTTAGTGTTATTCGATCGGATCCCAAGGCTTTGTCATGATTCTATTAGTTGTTTTTTTTGTTGTTGTATATTGATCGGGTTTTATTTGAATTTATGTTTCTGTTAACATAACATTGTTTTTGGCTTCAAAATGTGAATTAGAGATACGAATATTTTGTAAAGCAAAAATGAAAGAGAAGAACAAGAAAAAGCCAAGTTTGATGGATAAGTAAATTGAACTATTCTATGATTGTCATTCAAATTTGACCCTGTGATTGTTGTATTTATTGTTATTTCGATGGTTAGGTTGGATTTCGATGTATTATAAATTATTTGTCTAGTATTGAAAAACATAAACTATATACTATTTGAGTAAAATGTATTATGAAAAGTAGGTGTAATATGAAACTGTCTATTATTTTCCTAGATCTTTATATATATGAAGATATGAATCAACTTGTATTTGATGATTAACAAGAGAGGTATATATACAAGAGAGATAGTATACTAACTACCCCTATGATCTTTCGAATATTAGAATATGAATTCAAACAAACTTAGAGGTAGTTAATGTGAAAGCAATAAGAATCTTTTCTGATAAGTGATAATAAGAAGATTCCGGATCAATAAAAAAAAGAAGTTTTTTAGAGTTTTTTTAACACATGAAAATATTCCAATCATTTCAGATCCTTCCCTTTTCCTTATCCGATTCCGTTTTGTTTCTAGTACTCCACCGCTTCAACCAAACGAGCACTTAAACTAACTCAATATTGTTATTGATGTTATCCCTAGAGTTATGGTGTGCTTTAGTGAGGCGTACGTAACTTGTTGAACAGATCTTGAAACCTTGGTCGAAGCAAAGGTTTTGTCAGTATGTTCGCTAGTTGATCATTAGTAGACACAAAACTGACACGATAAGCTTCTTTTTGAAACTACTCTTGGACAAAATGATAGGCAAGTGCTATATATTTCATTCGGGGATGACATACCGGATTCACACTGAGACTTGTAGCTCTCAAGTTATCACAATAGATTAATGGTGCAACTGTGATAGGAACATTGAGCTCTACAAACAATTGAGTAACCCAAAGTAACTTTGAGGACGTGTCGGCTATAATTATTTTACTCGGCTTTCATAGAAGAGCGATCAATAAATCGTTGTTTTTGGGAACTCCATGAATGGAATTTCGATCATGTAGAGAATATAACCAGTTGTAGACACATAATCATTCTTGTCACCAACCCAGTCCGCATAAGAGTATGCATGAAGCATAGAAGAGGGCATAACATACAATTGAATACCTAAGTCCATGGAAATGAATACTCTATATTCCGTTAGTTGGTGCTTAACTGCATGAACTGAGACATTTTATTAATAGAGAAACCTACATCAGGTTGTGTAAGGCCAAGATACTGGAGACTGCCAAATAATACTCTATATTCCGTTAGTGATGGAACTGAATTGCATGTGTTTTGTAAGAGATGTAAATATAGGTTTGGTGTCATACATTCCAGCTTTTGATAGGATATCCTAAATGTATTTACTTTGGGATAAGAAAATCCCACCAGTAGTAGGTAATAATTCCACTTCCAAGAAATATGACAATTATCCTAGGTCTTCGTGTGAGAATTTCGCAAACCTCACTAGATAAGAGACCACACTTGTAGAACTACAAGTGAGAATAATATCGTCCACATAAAATAGTAGGTGTATGAGATCATTACCTTTAGAGAATATGAACAAGGAAGCATCAACGACATAATTCACATATCCAAGGTGAAGAAGAAACACATTTAGTTAGTTGTACCAAGCTCTTGGACCCTACTTAAGCCTGTAGTTGGGTTTTCAAAGCTAACAAGCATGGTTTAGGTACAATACATCAACGAAGCCCGGTGGTTAAACCATATAGACAATTATTTTTGTAGTTTTTCATGTAAAAAGCATTATTAATATCAAGAGACCATCTTCCGGAAATGGAAATAGACAAGACAATTTAAAAGGTGATTGGCTTCACGACTGGACTAAAGGTCTCATTGTAGTCCCATCTAGGCCGTTGGTAAAAGCCCTTAGCTATGAGCCTTGCCTTGTATTTGTCTAACGTACCTTCTACTTTGTACTTGATATGATACACCCACTTGCATCCAACTAAGTTTTTGTTTGCACTAGACGGTACAAGCTTCTCAGGTTTTATTTGAAACAAGAGCGTCAAACTCTTTCTGCAGCCACTCTGGTGACCTAAGGGCTTGAGTTATTATTTTTGGTTCTAGGTTTTTTTTATTGCTTTAGTAACGTTGTTACGAGAACGTTTTACAACGCTAGGTCTGGTTAAGGAAGTAGATACTAGAAGAGGGTTTGGTAGCTCTGGGAATTGGATGGGCCTTGGCTGGGTGGGTTGATTGGTACTTTAGCTAATAGTGGGTTGGGAATTACCGAGCAATGGGATACTGGACAAGATTGATGCATTTGGTAAAGTCTTAGTAGCTGGTGAAGACGTAGGATTAAGAATGGTAAGACCAAAGTTACACCTTACCAAGCATCACCGGACATGGCTAGAACGTTCAACATGGATCCACACCATTATCCGAACATATATAGAATTTTGATTTTAAACTTGAAGAAGTTTTCAATCAAAGAACGAAACTTGTTAAACATGTTTTTAGTGTCGGGTTTGTACTTGATTAGATGTAGCCATGTATAACAAGTGTAATGGTCTATAAAAATGACATGGTACCGATAACCATCATAGGAGATACCAGGGAGCTCCACACGTCAAATAATATAACTTCAAGAGGGTGATTTGATTAAATTGTGGAATTATAAAAGGTAACTTATGGATTTTATTGATGTTGCACGAAGTACAATCAGATTGTTTAAAAGACAAACCGCATAGATGAAAGTTTATATTTTCTAACAAGTAATTGAAAAAATTGAGAAGATGTGTACCCTAGTTGGTGATGCAAAGCGCTTAACGAGAGTTGAATAGCCAAATTCGTGGTTAGAGTAGTGTTGGTCATAGGTAGACACCATCGACACATGGTTCCTTAAGAAGAGTTGTGTTGGACTAGAGGTCCCGCACAAAGAAGGAATCAGATAAGAAAACTACAAAATAAGAAGTATTATGCGTGAGTTTTGAAATGGAAATTATGTTCTTGGACATTGATGGTACACATAAGACGTTAGATAGATTGATATTCATTGTTGAAGAAGATTTAGAATTGAGTATGAATTTGTGATAGGAAGACCCTTCTATTCTCTACATGCATCTCGTCAAGACCATTATATGGATAATATAAGGCCAAGTAATCAAGGTCATTGGTTACATGATAGGTACCACTATCCACAAGCCAAGAGTTGGAATTTGTAGCAGGGGTGGTGAGGTCGTCTAGGGATTTTTTGGGAAGTGAGTAGAAGGTAGTGGCTCAATCTAGGGTGTAGTGCTCAAAACAATCGGCATTGGTTGAGAACATGACCTACTTGAGGACAACCACTTCCATATCCCGTTAAAGGGTTATGGTCCACCAATGGCACATGATTATAGAGGGAAGTTATAGGTGTTGTTATTTGGCATAGAAGTAGCACGGTTATTTAGGTTTTGTTGATGGTACTTTGAGGGAGAAGATGATGACCAAGTAGATTGAGCAGAATTACCATTGTTTCGAGAAGACCTGGACTGAGGATTGAAAGTCATCATAGGTGTTACGGAAGCTTTGTGAATAATCTTCAAGGATAACTCATGATTGATGAGTTTTTCATGGAGGGCCTCAATGTGATGAAAGTGTACTCTCGGGCGTTGATTACATGAACAACATGTAAGTATGGTTAATCAAGGCCACAAAGAACGTAATAAGTGAGGTCCTCTTGTATGACTGGCACATCCAAAGAGGCTAGGAGGTTGGATAAGGTTCGATGTTGCTTAAGGTATACAATGATAGAGTCTATTCCCTTCACGACTGTTTGGAGACGATCTTTAACCTGTTTGACATGTCCCCGAGATGGGTTACCATATGCGAGACGTGGAGTATCCCATACGGAATGAGATGTTGTATCTGTAGCAAAGAAGCTAGCCATTTCCGATAATAAGGATCCAAGGAGAGCACCTAGACTAACTTGTCTTGCCGAATGTGAGTCTTGTAGTCCGGATATGGTGTTGTGGTGTTGAGTAGACTATTTTCGGGCACAAGTGGTACCCAATATGTATCCCTGAAGACCGAAACCTTCAAGAGTTGCAAGGATAGCTTGTTTCCAGTTGAAATAGTTTGTTGGGACAAGTTTGATTATGTTTGTGAGTACAACGATAGTGAAAGGTTTATTAGGTTCGTATGGGTTCGCAAGGAATGAAGTGTACTCAGCCATGCTTTGGAAAGAAGGCGAGTAGGGTTTGTGTGATTTTGTGTAGGCCTAATCCATCAGGCTGAGAGATAGTTATAACTATCCCTATGATCTCTCTAACAACAAAATCTGAATTTAAACAAACTTAGACTAATTCAGTATTGCTATTGATACTTTATAACGGAGAAGTGTTGGTTGATTCTAACCTTGGATAATTTTCGTGACTACTATACTCATAAGTAGTTGTTTGGTTATGGTTTGGAATATCTTAGTTGGAGCACTCTTTAAATTTGGAAGCAATGTAACACGCGATGATCTTTGTTTTGTTTGTTTTGATTTTTTCAAAAAATGTCCTCTTGAGAATATTCCCTATGTGATTTACATTTTCTTAAGTTTTACTTTAATATTCTTCCTTATTCGATATGAAAATCACTGACTTCTCAAAACAACAAGCTAATGTTTGCGCTTTAATATCATTGATCAATGCTATCTTACTTTTCAGATCCTAAAAAGGACGAGAATTAATCATACATACCTCAATAAAACTCAAAGTTTTATTTTGTGAACTCAATCTCAACCACTCAATCTTAATTTTTAAATTTAACGTATATTACAGATTTTCGCTCCTTGAAGGTATGTGTAATATGAATTAAGGAGAAACGTGGAATGAAAATATGATCAAATTATTATCTAAAGAAAATAAACGGTTATCCGTTCTCTGAAAAATGGTTCTCATGAACGTGTTTATTCTCGTCTAAATTTGACTCCATATATTTTATGTATTTTGGTGTATGGACTCTGAGAATTTTTCAGAAAAGAGTACAAAAGGCCCAAATGGTTGTGCGAGTAGCATAAAGTTATGGGCTCGAGAATCAATTTGGGCCTAAAATGTTTCGGAGACGGGTCACCCGAATAACCTGCCCGACCCAATCATGGGTTTGAACACGCCATGAAGTCATGAACTGGTTCATAAGATTTTATCAGTAGCTCCTAAACTAATCCCTCGTCAGTCGTCCCTTTCTCATTCTCTCAATTTTCCGATGGATCCATTATCTGCGTTGCGAGACTTCGCCATCCGAGACGAACTCAGTAAAATCATCAGAGTCGGGGATGAGTTCCGGTTTGGCGACGGGTTCCGATTCCCGTGCGCAGTCGAAACGGCTTTCCGATCCAAACAAGGCAGTCTCTATCCTCTAGAAGTCCTCGTCTATTTCCTCCATCACCACCACCTAAAACACACGGACTACATCCAATCTGCTCGCCGCCATGGAGTCGCCGCCGTCACCCTCCCTGACCGGAAGCCCCTCCTCGACTATCTTCTCGGAAAGGTCTCTTCTTCCGACGCCATCCAGTTTGCGCCTCCCGATGAGTACCGTCCCGACGACCCCCACTTCAATGGCCCTGGAGCCACGGTAGGGTTTGATTTGGAGGCTGTTCCGCCCGCTGACGGCTATGCTGATGATTCTAGGGTTAGGGATCCTGCCGAGGCGGATGGATCCGATCTGGATTTGATATCTATGATTCTCGAAGGTGAGAGACCGCTTAGGGACAGGAATTCGCTTTTAGTTTGTCGGAATCGAAACTTCTTTAGTGTGTATGCGGCGGCGATGGAGAGGGAGGAGAAGAGGAAGAGAATGGAGTCTCAGCAGAGAAAGGATGGATTGGTTGCCAAGAGTCGATTAATGGGGGCTGGGGATGATAGAGGAATGGGTAGGGAAGACGTAGGGTTCGATTCTGGGCCAAAGGCAAAGATGTTGAAGACAGGGAAGGTCGGCGAGGGTGTGCCTATAATTCTGGTTCCCAGTGCTTCAAGCACGTTGATTACGATTTACAATGTGAAGGAGTTTTTGGAGGATGGGTTGTTTATACCGACGGATGTGAAGATGAAGCAGATGAAGGGTCCGAAACCGGAGTGTGTCACTGTACAGAAGAAGTTTGGGAGGGATAAAGAGAGAGCTGTGCAGGCTTATGAGGTTAGGGATAAGCCTTCTGCATTGAAATCTGAGGATTGGGATCGGGTTGTAGCCGTTTTTGCCTTAGGGAAGGAGTGGCAGTTCAAGGAGTGGCCTTTCAAGGATCATATGGAGATTTTCTCTAAGAGTAAGAATTTGTTGCTATCATGTCTTATTTCACTTGATTTTGTGACTGTTGTGCTTGTCAGTTGGCTGGCCTATGTTCCAGTGGTCATATTAAGCGAATGATTGCAGTTTGTATCGAAACTGATGCTTTGTGTTGAGAAGCATTATGATGTTGCTGCATAGAATTTGATGTTTTATTCTTTGAGCTGTAGTTTTTCACATTTATGCTAATGAAATGCCTTTATGCAGTTGTTGGATTCTTTATGAGATTTGAGGACGATAGCGTTGAATCGGCAAAAACTGTCAAGCAATGGAATGTTAAGATCATTTCGGTAAGGACTACAATGCTCTATGCTGATATATTTTTAGGTGAAATCATAGAATATCATGACTTAATTTCTGTAATCACTTGTTCATTTGGATCATTTATGATGTCTTTTTGTAACTTGGGTTATGCAGATTAGCAAAAACAAAAGACATCAAGATAGGGCTGCAGCTCTTGAGGTTTGGGAAAGGTTAGAAGATTTTATGCGTGCTCGATCACATTCTTGAAGTGTATGGCTAGATCTATTCTGTAAGTTTCCTTCTGTAATCTTTATAATTTAGGTTAGTAAAAACAATGGGAATTTGTCTCTTTGGCCTTCAACTTTGTAACATATTGACAGACTAACTTGATTTCTGGAATTGACAGCATGTTTATTCCATCGATTTGCATTAAGCTGTTTTGACGGAAGCCTTTATTGGCATCGGGCTCAGCAAAACTGTATACATACATCATGACTTGATTTCCCTCGTAAGAGACTACATACTTGTGCTCAATGGATTTATTGAAGAAGTAAATTCTTAAATGTTGTTGGGCTTGCAATATAAGTTAGTTAGAGTTGTTCATGCTCTCGTTTGATAATTATATTTTGTTAAATATGTAGGATCTCTTGGTTAAATTAGTATTCTTTACGAGGATCACGAAATTAGTCTGCAATGTATGTGTATATACTTATAAGAAAAATATGTTTTCCTTCACGAAAATTCTCAAATGTTTTATAAATGTTGATGCTCATGGAGAAATCGAGCCCTCTATTACATATATTGGGGTGGGCAATGGATCGATCCGAATGTAGTGTGTGCACGGAGGTGATGGGATGAGTTGCCAGAAGGTGCCAACCGGAGTGAGGACTATTTTTTTTTTTAAAAAAAAAAGGAAAGCGGTTAAGTTGATTACCTCTTAGAGAGATAGTCCAACCTAAAACATTCTTGTGGATGAGAACACGAAGTTCGGGATCATCAGAAAAAATGGTGTTGGGGTCGAGATTCGCAGATGGATCAATTGGTCGGCAATAGAGTTTATTTCTCTAAAACATGTCTGATACAAAGATCCATTCTGGAGTCGGATATAATCATCTTGACATCCCATGGATAGGTCCACAAACCTTGAAATGTGCTGATGACGCATAGATTATCACATTCGATTTCGATTTTTTTGATATGTAGTCTAATTGCCTTTTGTAAGCAAGTCTTAAGAGCGAAAGTTTAAGCTTAAGTTTAAGCTTTTATAACCGAGTTAGAAGTTATTTTTCTTTGCACCAAGACTAACAACTTTTCCATTGCACGAAATCAACAGACGATACACCCGAATCGAGATTGGTACAACAATACTATACACCCGAATCGAGATTGGTACAACAATACTATGGACAAACAAGCTAGGCCCAAGAAGATCAACTAATAACAAGGCCCATTAGAATGGTTTAAGGTTTAAACCCACTAAGTCGGCTATTCGATTAACTCGAGTCGTGTTTTTGAATTTTACAAACTTCACGTTATATCTTTAACGACTTTGCAATTTCATTTAGTGTGCGAATTTACATTTACAATTAAGTGATACGTTTTCATGTCTTACATGAGATTTTGTTAGGCATCCTACTATGTGAATTGCTATTGATATCCTTCACTAAATAAGTGATGAAAGGTCTTTTCCCTCTAAAAACTTTTTGTCATTTTTTTCCTTATTGTTGTCGTTAATAATTGCTTTTTCTGATAACAAAAGAATTTTAAAACGTCTTCATATTAAACTTTGACAATGAGGTAAAAAAAATGAGTGCAAATAACCTTTCTCCTTCTCTATTTCCAACTTTATTCATTTACTTACTCCGTCTTAAAATTGTAAAATTATTGTTTTTAATTAATTTTTTCTTCGTATTTAAATCAGTGGCGAGCCAATAAAAAATCATTTGAATGGGTAGATTGTAACATCCTGTATCATTTGAATAAGATTGGCGTATAAGGACGGAGTGTTAAGCGTGCTGATATTAATTTCAAGATGGTTAACCTCTTAAAAAGTTTTTGGGCGAACATCGTTGGCATGAAAATTGTGTCTCTAGTTATTTATAAAAATTGTACTTATATGAAAAATGACTACTTTAAAACAACTATCTAAATCTATATATATACTATAATAAAGTAAGGGTTATAAAGCTTATGTGTTGCGCTCAAGTTTGTTTCGTCTACGTGTCGCACTAAGGATTAAAGTCACAATTCTATTTTTTTTAAATAAAAAAATCTATTTGTATTATATGTTACTCCATTACCATTAAAATAAAATAAAATAAAGTCTATTTGAATTAGATGTAACTTTTATAATTAGACAACTTTTATTTAAGAAATATCTCACTTCTATTTTGATCACAACTTCTATTTAAATTAAATTTTAGTTTCATTGTGATATTATTTCCTTTTATATAGAATATTTTTTTTAAAAAACTTCTATTAAATTAGATTAGTTTTTAATTATGCTGTGACTACAACTTTTATTAAAATTAAATATTATGTCTACATTTTATATATGTCCGAGTATTTATAAACTCAAAATAAACAAATTTTAATTTTAAAACTTTTTAAAAATAAAATAAATATTTATATTGATCAATCCGTGCAAGGTACGAGAATAAAAGGTAATAAATCTTACGTGTTCCGCCCACGTTTGTTTTGGCTACGGGTCATGTTGGTGGTTAAAGCCACCGACTTCATTTTAAAAAATAAAATATCCTATTTAGATTATATTTTACTTTCTTTACCATTAAAATAAAATAAAATAACTTCTATTTAAATTAGATATAACTTTTATAAGTTAACAACTTTTATTTAAGAAAATATCTTACTTTTGTCTTCATCATAACTTATATTTAAATTATATTTTACTTTTATTGTGATCTCATTTTCTTTATTTTCAAAAATAATATATTAAAACAATTCTATTAAATTAGATTATATTTTATTTCGTTATAACTAAAATTTTATTTAAATTATATATTACATCTACATCTATATAGTATGATAAAGTAGAGGCAATAACGCTTACATATTGCGTTCACTTTTAAAAATTCTATATAGATTAACTTCCATTATCATTAAAAAAAAAAATTATTAGATTTGACCATTATTTATTTAATTCTTACTTAATTTTTAAATATAAAATATATTATTTATAATAAACAATACATACAGGTACGAGAATTAAACTAGTTACTTATAAATTTGACCCTATAATTTCTAAATATATAAACCTTGTCATCTATTATATATATATATATATATATATATATATATAATTTATTTATTTTTACTTAAAGGTTATTTCATTTATATTTTTCTTTAGACAACTAAACGAAAGTTTTTGTATACTTTAAAAGCTAAGAATGAATGTTGTTAATAGTTAAAAGTAGTAGACATTTTTTTAAGTAGGAAAGATATTCAATTTACTTGTCATTTGACAAAAGAGAAATGTATAACGAAAGTCATTTGATCAAAGAAAAAGAAAAACAGATAAACCATAAACAATATTTTGAAAACTTCCGAACAATGTTTTCTTTAACCTAATTTATTATATCCTCGAGATAATATAGGTGGGGAAAAATAATAAAATAATCCTTAAATAACAGTAAATTGTAAGTGTACAAGAAAATGAACCAAAAAAGTGGTGGTGAATTTCATGATATTTTGCAGACAACGGGATTTGCTACTTCCTTTAATGACCTTAATGATTAATGGATTATAGTTTTACATTAATATATTATATTAATGCTAATGCATGATTATGAAGTTATTTGTATGGTTTTACATCATCAAGCAACGTGATGGTACCATCCACAATAGAAAGTGTAGACATTTACTACACTTTCATTCGCTAATGGACGATGGAAATTGTTTTACAATATTTACCACTTCAAATCCTCCACCAAAGTTTGCCTCATTCACTGCTCATTTTTCTCATTATTGTTTTCGGCAATATAACAGTTACCTTACAAAATTACTCGTTTCAAAGAAAATATAAATAAAAACCTTACAAAATTACAGTATTTATCGTTCTTGCTGGCCGATCAGACCCGTCTTACTTATGAGATGAACTTTATCTCGAAATATTAACATAAATTACAGTTCTGCAAAACAAGTGAGGAAGAACATAATTCAACAAACAAGAAAGATAGACAACACACAAATTTATAGTGGTTCATTCAATAAATGTTAGAGATTTTATTGAGAATTTCAGAGTATAAATAAGAGGATAAACAAATGATATCTAAGTTATTCCAGATAGATGAGCAAATGATAGGTTTAAACTTGACAGGTTTATAATGGTAAGTCAAATATAAGTTTGGGTCAAACAGAAAAAAGCTGAAACCAAGGCATATTTAACAAATCTCCACCAACAAAATCAACACAACATCATCGTCCTCAATCTTAACATCAATCTTAGACGATTAATCTAGCAATCAATCATTCATGTTTGGAAGAATACAATGCTTTAACTAGTAGATTTAGACTAATAATATAAACCACCAACAATAAGGTAAATCCAAGATGAATGATAAATCAGTCCAGATTTTTCATCCCTGCTATTAATTATGCTTGAGTTCTCTTCGTATCATAAATAAACACTAGACCAACAAAAGTATATCAAGATTTGAGATTTTCACCCCAAAACATAGATATGAAACTACTCACTCATCTTAAATTCAAGCACGATAACGATTAAAATAAATACCACGGATGGAAACTAGACAATAAACAAGAGATGTAGAAAAAATAATTGACGAATATGGACTTACCAATCAAACGTTATGAGCAAATGAAGTTGAGAGAAATATTAATACCAAGCTGAAAATACGAAGAATGCCAAAATAATCTTGATTTTGATCCTATTTCCATTCCAAGTGTGCACCAATATTTGTTTCTAGATCTAAGAAGAGTGTATGAAGAGGGATACGATGAGATGCGTGGAGATATCTATAACAAATCAGCCAATGACCTTATATAGAAGCATACCCGTCCAACGGGGTGTTCAAATAACTAACTGAACAGGAACTCACAATTTTATGGCCTATATATTTTAAATTGATATACAAATTTATAGCTCAAGATTGTTATATTGGTAGATATGTAGTGTTTTATTTATAAGACTGGATTGGATTGCAAGGTTTGGACCTCGCTCCTTCTTTATATACTTTTTTTTTTTGTCTTTTTTGTCCATTTCCTTTTCTTTATCACTTTTCATTTTGAACTTTCATTCATGTTACTTATCTTTTACCTTTCTTATTTCTAGGTTGTTTTTATTATTCAATTTTACTTTTCAATTATACCAATTTATTAAGAAAAAAAGACTTTCTATTTTTTAGTAAGTACTTTCTATATATTAGTGTCTATGTATGTTTTAAAATGTAAAACATGATACATATAATTATAAATACACATCAATATCATCATTTTAGTTAATAATTTCAGTTTTCTTGTTATAATTGTTCTTTTTTTTAGAATTAATATTTATGCTATCTCAAAGGGTTAATGATATCCTAAAAGTGAGATAAAAACATAATTAATGTTGAATAATTAATCATTTGATAATCAATAAATTAATGCATCATAAATAAAATTAACTTTTTAGCACAAGGCCTCCAAATTTTGTTGGACGGCCTTGTATTGAAGCTTTAGGACGTGACCCCTCTTCCAAAAGGAATCTAAGTTAGTTAGGATAGAACTCCTAGAAGGAGTTAATCTTTCACCTCGAGGTCAACTTGGGCGAGTACTAGTTGCCTTCACTCGGGTTGCCACCGCCTCACAACTTGGCCAAGGTAAGCCATCTTTTTTCACTCCGGGTGACACTTAGCACGAGGGTAGCGTCTTCTTCACTCAGGGTAAAATGTCTTTTTCACTTGGGGTGCAACATGGGAAAGACTTCTTTTCCCTTTGATCTCTACTCAACTCAAGGCTAACTCGAGGGGAACCCGATGGTGAATGGTGGCCTTTTCTTGAGTTGCTTCTCAACTCAAGATGAACCCGATGTGAACTCGAGGCTTGGCACTTGCTTCCTCTTGGTTGTTTCTTTTTCTCCGTGCTTCAATGTTTTGCTTCCTAATTTATTTCTGCCCTCCTTTGCTCAAGTGATGACGAGTATGGTGATGCTTGATGCTTAGTTTCCTTAGATGGCTTGATATTTTTGTTTTTCTCCATTTTAGGCCAAAATACCTACAAAGACACAAAACAAGGAGAGACATTCTTTTGTGTTTTAAAGTCTAGCTAAGATCTGAAAGTACAAACCATGCAAAACTAACGGAAAAACATTTTTTAAAAAATAGCATGAAAACATTCAACACCTTTGTTCGCTAATTTTCTTGAGTCTACTTGTTGTTTTTGTTAAGTTTCGAAATCTTGAATGATGAGGTATTGTTTTTAATACAATTTTGTTTTATTTTATCCGTTACTATTTTAATGATTCATATTTGCATTCATGTTAATTGCTTTCATTCTAACTCCATGTCTAGATAATTCCTTCATATCTAAGTATTGGTCGAACCTCATGATAATGTGTTGATTTATGGTTTTATATACGAATCTTGAATTATATATCAACTAGTTAAGTGTTGTTTCACCCTAGTGATCTTATCCAAACTTTGCCTTACCCATAAAAAGAGTTCGATCCATTTTTAGGCATACGTTGAAAAACGATGTTTGTCTTGGGAATAAAAATATAATATTTTTGTGAGAGTGTGTTAGTTCTATTAAAACAATTAGGTTTAAATCTCATTTAGGGAGTGACGTTTTCCTTTATCGGGGATCCGTGGTTATCGTAATTATATATAATTTATGTTTTTCTAACTAATCTTCAAGAGTGATCAAATTAGTTTACATCCTAAGTTATAGGTATTCAAAGGGTTTGACCTATATTAGTAGCAATTATCAAAACCTCTAATAGGTGTTTGTTAAACATACTTTTTGCGCATTGAGAGGTAGCAGAGACGACATTAGATAATATCTACGTTGGTTGTTGATTAAATTTATGATGTTCATATATTATTATTTTTTTATATTGATATTCATTTCGGTAATACATATTCCTTATATTCAATCTACATATCCATTCACATTATGAAGTTGGTTACTCTGGGTATTTGACACTAAAACTTACAAGCTGGAAGCTTTCTAAATCCTTTTCTCTAAAGGCTTAGCCGAATTGCATAAGTTACAAAGATACAAACATATTCTTCGTGATTCAATTCTCGATACTATGACGGATCAGTCATACTTATGCGGTAAGTTTTAGCTATCAAGTGAACTAAATTAACAAAAGCATTGAATTGTTTGTATAAAAAAATTGAACTAGAACTATGACAACCATTATTTATTTTTTCTAAAAAAAATATTCTATTTTTTAAAAATATTAAATTTTTTTTATTAGATTATCATCTTAGTTCATATATTATTATGAATTAGTAGTTCATTTTATATTCATTTACCAAAAAAAATTTCTTTGTTTTATATTATATTAATTAATAGTTCATAATTTATTAACTTAGGTACAACTTATTTTACCTTAACCACTCCCAATTTTAAACATTTATACATTGAAAACCCTATTATGTATTTAAAACCCATAGTCCACTTTTTGACCGAAGATTACCTTAATTCTTTGCAAGCGATCTCTCTATATAAGAGTAGAGTAACCCTGTCATTAACCCTATCCCCCTCGATCTTCTAAACTGTAAGCTCTGCATTACATTTACCTTATCTTATTCATGCACCATGCCTGCATCATATATGCATACATAGGCTAAGAACTTAATTATACCAACAAAAAAAAGCCCTAAAGAACTCATGACTAAATAATTAAATTATGTCAAGATTAAACTTTTCTTGGATCATGTGCAGGACTCCCCATAGAGATCGACTGAGCAAGCAAGTGATCTATCCAGCTATACAACGAACATGAGATTTCGAGTTGTGATCCTCATCATCTGCACAGCGTTATGCTTTTGTGCAGCTAGGGAATCACAAATGATGGGAGCTGAACTTGCCAAGAACCCGGATGTCGGAAACGGTAACGAAGATGACAATCCGATGGTAGGAGCAGGTGGCGAGGAAGGTAGAAGCAGCAGTCTCAACAACCACCATGAACTGTCTAGGCATGAATACAGTAGCTACCTTCCACCACCTGATCAATAATGCTTACCTGCGTACGTTAATCTCAACCTCTTGTCATATATATGGAGCAATAAGCAGTGATTATTGATTTACTTGAAGTCTCAGATTCAAGTACATCATGCCGTTAGTACGTATCATATATGGTATAACTGTATAAGGTACTTAAGAGACGATTCTCCTATCGTCATATGAATTTAGCTCTTCCAATATTGTAAATAAATAAAGAGTAAAGTATTTTTACAGTTTACCAGTTATCGAACGTACCATCGATCGCCAACTGTTGTTATTAAGAGGAGAATTAGAAAAGGTGGTCAAGTTCTAATGCTCGTCTTATTATTTGATGTATTTCTCCTTTAATAATAATATATTATATAAATAAAATAAAAGATCAAATAAAAACGGAGTTTAAGGTGAAAAAAAAAAACTCTAGGACCCCTTCAATCCTTCATGTTCTTTACAGTAGATTTTACTAACTGATCACTTTGTACACCTGATCTTATACAATCCAAAGACATCTTTCTCCTGAGCATTGGAGATCACTCTTTCCCATATATACAACGACTACTATGATGTTTAAATAATGTCATCAAATATATTTAAAGGCAATTTGTGACCGTCATTTCAAATCTGATATCCACGGTACGTGAACAACACCGATAAAATCGGATATTCACGATGTGTTGGGGTGCCGTCAAAATACGTAAAGATCTTCCACGATGTTTGAAACACATCGTAGATCGAAGACCTTTAACGACATTTTTAAACGTCATTCCGTAACACCTAGTAAGTGCCGTCAAATTCTATTGGTACAAATTTATTGTAATACTTGTTTGTTCAAAGTATTATACTATTTATTCAAAAAATGACACGTGTTCGTAATTCTACCAGAAAAATCACTTTTTATTTAAACCTTTTACCTTAAAACTGTAAAATTAAATTGTGCAAGGCAAAAGAAATTATACAAGTGTTTTATTATAATACTGCAATTTGGGGACAATTTTTAACAAATAACATATTTTAGAGATAATTTGTTTTAGTTTTACTCCTTTTAATTTACTTTCCCCTAAAGCCCAGAAATTTCATAAAAAGCTCAATCTCAAATATTGAACTAGTAGTCTAGTACTAATTGACGAAAACGCCAAAGAGATACGAGTCACACATGTAGCGTATGAATTCCAGCCGTACAAATGGCCTTTGTACATCGGAATAAGTATTGGTTGTACGTAGACCACAACCGCAGAGGATATTTTCCTCCCGCCTCTTATAATATGAAGAGGAAATGCGTTCGTCATCGACCGTAGACCAACTCACTTCTCTTTGGAAGACAATGGCGATCGAGGTGAGAAGAAATTGCTCTCGCTCTCTTTCTCTCTTCGACTATGGATGATGGAAATATCATTACACTACAATTTATATTGAAAAAAAAAAATACCCGCAGGCATGGTATATGGATGAGAGCAACGAGGAACCAAGGCTTCCGCACTATAGCAATCCAAAGGAATTCGTCTCTCTCGACAAGCTTGCAGGTTTGATAATCTCTCTCTTTCCCTTTCAATTGGATTTATCAAGTTAATTTGGTGCCGCTATAGTGCTGTTTTCTTATGGACGGGCGGGGAATTCCATCGCAGAGATAGGGATTTTGTATTGGAAATTGAATGCGAAGAACTACGAAAAGGACGAGGAGTTGAAGAAAATTCGAGAAGCCAGAGGTTATAGCTACATGGTATCTTCTATTTCTTAGCCGACTTTTACCTTGCCGTGTTTGCACTAGTTGCTTATTTAGGTGTTACAGCAATAACTGGTTTTGGCTTTATAAAGATTAGAATGATCAGCAGCTCGTTAGCTCGTAGTTGATTTAAGAGGGTTTTAACTAGATTTTTGCAGTATTGCGCCGGAACTAAATGTTATTTTAGCATCAGTGTGACAGATGTAGGATGATTAGGGGACGGAACGTTTGGACTTTTCACTCTTTAAGTGTTTCAAGTGTACGCATTTTTTTTCTTTTACCACACTGTTGGAACTTCACTTACAAGTTGTCTTTTGAATCCTTACTGCTGCTCACACAAAATGATGAGCTCTTCTTGCCTATTTATACTTGAACTACCTCTCCAATATGCTTCTAGACTAAGGCATTGGCAGTTCTGGCATCCAATCTAGAACTCTCCAGATCTGCCTAGACTATTCCGTGAGTTACTAGATTAGTCAACACCATTCTGGATGTATCTACACGCTCTGTAAAGTTCCGGATTCCTACAGACTGTTCCCTATTCTTCTACTCAAGTCTAGAGACTTCTACCTCTCTCTAGACTTGCTTGAGGTACCGCCATCATCCAGGATGTTCCAGTCAAATCTTCACAAGTTGGAAATATGAATTAGTACTCAACACATTGCTACTCCTGGACATTGTATAATCTTCTGTAACTCTGTTTATATGGATACATAAGTTATAGAATGGAAATTAGTGTAAATTTCATTTGGTTGTGATCCATAGACCATAGGTCATCATGTGTGAACTAACCTTCTTCCTCTAATCTACCCTCTGAGCGCCTTGTTTGATGAATTCATGAATCAGGGAACTTGAGGATTCAAGTATGCTCAATTTTTTTAATTAATTCTTCCCTAATGAATACGAGTCCTGATGATTATTAATCACATTCTGCAAAAGAATCAGTGATGCCTTTTATTTTTCTTTTCCAAAATGAATATTTATTCATTCTCATGTGTAAAGAACAGTAACAAAACTCGAGTCATAGGCTCCCTAGGTGGCACAAGATTTCCCACATGCCAAGTGACTCAAGCCACTTGCGGCTTTCACAGTTGTAATTTCTCTACCCAGCTCGAGTTGTGAGTTTCACATGGTTAATAATCATCCTACGTATAGCGTTCAGACATCACCGTACGTTACATTCTTTCCTTGATGAATACAACCATTTTGAGCAAAAAAATAATGTACAAAAGAACCCACCTTCTCTGAGTTGACAGTGGAACTGAATATCGTTGGATAATATTCCACCCTGCATTGTATGTCAAACAATGTAAGAATGGTGTTGACATAACAAGTCCTCCCAATATGCAAGCATTCCACCTTGCAGCCTCTCCATTTGTTCTCATCACTTCAGACACAGCGTGGACATTTTCAAGTTCAGAATAAATATAATGTCATCATAATTTCTTCAGGTCCAGTATAACAGCGCTTGTCTACCTATGTTCCAGTACTTTGATGTCTAGTTGTGTGCTTGACTTAAACCCATTAATAGTAAGGTAAAAACTTAAAAATGAACCAAAGCCGGTGCTAGTTTGGTCCATAACATTCTTGTCATTGTCGTTTTTTATGTATTGATTCAAACAAGTCCTTTGGGACTTTGGAGGAATTAACAAGTTAACTCCCAGAAGTGGTGTGGAAAACTGATACAAATCTGCTGTTATCATTTCAGAAAATCATTCTTGATCTCAGAAGAGGTTTACTGAACCAACCTGTTGCTGATACAATTACCTTCTACTTTTCAGGACTTGATTGATTTCTGCCCTGAGAAAGTGGAAAACTACGAGCAAAAACTGAAGAACTTCTACACAGAGCACATCCATGCTGATGAAGAGATACGTTACTGCTTAGCAGGGAGTTGCTACTTTGACGTGCGAGACAAAGAGGACCGCTGGATTCGCCTCTGGATGAAGGAGGGCGATTTAATCATACTTCCTGCAGGAATTTACCATCGCTTCACTCTTGACACGAGCAACTATACCAAGGTAACCGCACAAATCCTTCCCAACGTTTATCCTCAAAATTTTGTAGCATAGCCAAGTCATTTTTGTTACACGTCATGAAATGCTAAACCATACAATATGAAAGGTAACTTGTTATAAAAGTAGAACTCAAATGTTATTTGGACAACAAATTTTAGCAACGCTGCTAAAAGGCCAAAAAGGGCTTGAATGGTGTGGATTAGATTGACAAGATGAACTTTTAGAATGAGTATATTGTGTCTGTAGAGTTGTATGGTGTGGTCCTTAGATTGGGGTATACGTCTAGGATTTTCTGATTAATTAAATGGAGTATCCGTGTTTGCAGCTAATGAGGTTATTCATTGGGGAGCCGGTGTGGACAGCCTACAATCGACCACAGGAAGAACACCTTGCAAGGAAGATGTATGTTAAGAGTTTGAGTGAAAGATCGTCCGGAGCAGCTGTTGAGGCTCATTAGGTGCTTCACTGGTGAGTTTATATCATACCAAGTAAATGCTAGCTGTATAGCTGAATACTATGGTAATAAATAGTATATTGTTGTATATTGCCTCTTAATCATCGCATATAAAGAAGGCATGGGTATATTTGGTCTCCAAACTGTTGTTTCTGTGAAACGCAAGCTGACGCAGACATTATTACAACAATGCATATTCTGCTTGTTTATTTCTTTTTTTATTTATTTATAAATAAATCATATGGAAAACCAGTTAAATATTCTGGCTTTTGCAAATCAACTGTTGGATGACGAATAATAATAAGCTATCTATATAATACGGTAAAGGATATTCGACTTGATTACTTATGAGAAAGAAATCAAAGAACATCCATTAAACCTATACATGTATGAGTTTCACAACGTACATCTGCTCAGAGCTGTTCAATGGAATTAAGAAAACAGCTGTCCAGGTTTCATGCGACGCCTTGTTCCATGCTTTTTTTTTTCACGCCATTTCTTATGTTTCAACATCTACACTTTGCTCTTCATTTGAATTCCGTAAGCTATGCAGCCATATTGTCCCGATTGCTTCGTCTGCGGATGGAATCGGCAATTTCGACTACGACGGTGAGGTGAATTCGATTACTTTCTATTTATCGTTAGGTTTGATTCTTATTTTCTTGAAATCAATATATTGGAGGTCAGTAACTAGAGTCTTCGCCCAAAGTCTTCCTTACACTTTTACATTTCAAAAGTGAAATGTGTGTTTAATGCACGAGTTATTTAAGGAGGTTATTAGGCGTACCTGCAAAAATGTCACTGTAACTACGCTAAGTGCGTGCGTAGTTGACTGGTTTCCAACTATGCATATGGGATGCGTAATAGCTAGTAACTCAGTAATTAAAAAATAATAATAATCAAAACTATGCGTTTTGTTGTATATCCAGAGAAGTGCTGATTGCTGAAGTGAGAACCGGCTACTGAGAACCCTAAAAGTAAAACGCATCCCTCGTTCGGCGGCCGCACCTCTCTTTCCTTGGACGAAGCTTGGCCATCGTTGTCGCCCGTGACGCCCGTCGCTGTCGCCAGCAGCATTGCAGCAGTAGCTAGTAACTCAGTAAGTAACAGTGCAGAAGGAAAAATAAATAAATAAAATCCGGGACCCGGTGGACTGTCCGGATCCGGGACGGGCGGAGCCGGACTTACTTGCCGGCCCGGAGTCCGGGATACCCAGGTCTACCTTTGGACTATCAACTCTTACCGGCGACAAATTTTCTTGAAGACATTTAGGTAGTTGTTGGGCTTTAGTTTTCTATTTTACATTAGTTGTCCTACCAAAAATTTTCGTGAAGACATTTAGGTAGTTGTTGGGCTTCCAGTCTTCCACATTTCTACTACAAATCCCACTAGAAATGATAAGGACAAGGAGGGTCCGGCCTAACCCTAAAAGGGAAGCCTTAGAGGCAACAGTATAAACCCATATCACTAAGAGCTCGTTTGGTACGTGTAGGGATCCAAATCATGAATTGGAATAGAACGAGGAATAAACTAATCCAATTATTAAAACATAGTGTTTCATCAAAATTCAAAATTTGTGTTGAAATCAAATTGATTTTTATAAAAGAATGGTTAATTTTCTTACGATAAATCAATGACTTAAAAACAATATATTTGAAAAAGATAAGTTGGAATGATACAAATCCATGAAAAACTCCGGAATCAAGGAATGAAAAATACTTGAATCCGATACCTTTTTGCTCCCAAAACATAAGAATCAAGGAATGAACCATTCAGGTAGGGTTGTTCAAACGGTCCGGACCGGACCGTAAACCCAAGGACCAGATCAGACCGGACCGTATTGATTTTTTTTTTCAAATAAAAAAATATTTTTTGTATGGAATAAATCTAATACGGTCCGAGTTTGGACCATACCGAACCGGACCGTATGCAATTCATGTTCAAAATATTTTAAAAGTATAAATTATGGTTCAGACCATATCGGACCGGAATTTTACAGTTATGGTCTAAGACCGGACCAAACTGTAATTTCTGGTCCATTCCAAACGTGTGCAGCCCTACATTCAAGAATCAAAGTCAAGAAAAAGTCAGAAATTAAGGAATGAAAAGTATTGGAAACATAAATGAATTTATACCTTTTTTATATTATATATTAATTATGCAGAGGAAGTGTTAAAAATCCCTCTTGTTAGCGTGGAGGTCTCGGATGATTGGATGTGGCATTATTCATCTTTTGGCCTTTTTCGGGCACCTGGCGTTCATGTCATCTTCAAGCTCGTCTCTGATGGAGGGAAGTACTTCGACCGGAGAAACCGATGATCGATGGAAGTGGTTTTGGAAAATTAAGATGACACCCTCGGTACGTAATTTGACATGGAGGGCATGTAAAAATGTTATTCCATGTAAGGATGTGTTGTGTAGTCGAAAGGTTCCGATTGAACCATGGTGTGTTAGCTGTGGCATGGTGGAAACACAATTGTATTTCTTTAGAGATTGTGAGGAGATTACTAAGGTGTGGAAAGCTTTTCCTTTTCTTAGACGTTCTGGTAAGAGGGCAAACTCCATTTTCGACTGATTTTAAAACATTTAAGTTGCAAGTTTTCACTTCGATTGTCAGATATGGATGGTTGTACTTTGGTTGCTTTAGAGAAGAAGGAATCAAATAGTGTTTGAAGGAGTTTCTTCTCCGCCTAATTTTATTGCTGTAGAGGCTGTTACGATGGTTGACGAGTTTACTGCTTTATCTTCCATGGAGGTAGATGTCTTGTATTCTTCGGAGGTAGGGAAGAGGAATTGGAGTAGGCCTCGAAGGGGGTGGGTTAAAATCAATTGTGACGCAACGGTACGGGTTACGGGTGGGGGGCTCGGAGTTGTGGTGAGAGATGTCGAGGGGAGGGTTCTTTTAGCGGCGTCAAAACGTTTAGAGAGAATTAGGGAACCGGTGGTTGCAGAAGGGGAAGCGGTTTTATGGGCACTCGGCCTAGCCAGGGACAACGGTTGGAGGCTCGTTGAGTGTGAATCTGATTCCCTTTCCATCATTTCGATGTTTAAGCGCAGGAGAAGCGTACGCGGTGTGCTGAGTAATATACTGCGTGTTGGAAGACGGCTGGAGTCGGAGTTTGATATTTGTAGGTGGACTCATGTTCGACGGGAAGGAAAAAAAGTAGCACACTGGTTAGCGGGAGTTTGTCCAGAGTCTTTTATGGCTTTTTATGATTCTCGCAATGACTTACCGGAACGCTTGTGTACTGTAATTGCAGATGATTTACTTGTTTAATGAAATTTCGTTATTATCAAAAAAAGAAAATAATAATAAAAAATTTAGACGTTTAAACTTTTTTTACAACTAACAACAACAATATTTGTTAACCGGATATTTGCAAAAGATTCTTTAACATGCGTATATAAACATAAACATATGTACATACAATGCACGCAACCCCCTTCTTTTGTCTTCTTTATAAGTAACATTACTTTCTTCGTATGTGAATCGTAGTTAAATAGTTGCTTAATAAACATCATTTAATATCCATACTAGCTTGTCATTCAGAGTTCAAAACCCACTAAGTACAACATATGTATTTTCGATGGACCTTGTGTAACTCTTTGAGTCTGGACTTGTATACAGCCCTTATATATCTCGGACCTTATGTATTTTTGACGGACCTTGTGTAACTTTTTGGGTCTGGACTTGTGTACGGACCTTGTGTAGATTGAGTTTAGATTTGTGTAACTCGAGTGTAGTTAATTGAATTTGACCCTAAATAGATTGGATTTAGACTTAAATAAATTGAAATTAACAATTAATTCTTTTATTTAATTTTTATAAATAATTAAAAGAAATATATTTTATTACCTGAGTTTTAATGATACTCAGTTATATAAGTCTTATGGCCATTTCATCCGTAGGGCATAAGAAAAACGTATCTAATAATTTACCTAATAGTTATTTACAACAACTTTTGTACCGTAAGTTGGGGATGTGTTAACTCTCCACGGTCCATCTCCATTATTCATTGTTACAGTTGAGATTGCCTTAACTCAATGGACCACATGGTCCACATTCAATTGTTGAGAAATAATATTTGTCGGTAGTAACGAACAGTGATAATATATGTAAATAATTATATATCATCGACGTGAAACCAAATAAGAAAAGTTATGACATAAAATGATATTTTAATTAACAAATATTATATACTTCCTAAGTTGTAAGTTTAACTTTTTTGAAAAACAAAATCATAATTATTACAATTTTAATTAAATAATTTATATTAACAATGTATTTTTTTTCATTTATTTAACATATTCTAAACTATTTTTTAAAGAAATTTTTTGTACTATTTACAATAACTTTTTTTTACGTACGACACAGTTTATTAATATATTTTAAATATTATTGATAGTTTAAAATTTTGTTATATTATTAGTTCATATAAAATATTCCATTAGTTCAAATATATGGTATTACTTGTTAATAGTTTATTGTATTTTTGGTCGTTATGTTGTTTCAAAAATTTTACAATATTATGTATTTTAATATTTTACAGTATTAGTTCAAATTTTGTGTTTCATTAGTGAATATTGTTGGAGGTATCAACACTAAACTTATCAAGATGTTGATGATACCAGAAATTATATTTGACCAACAAACAATTGTTGGTGACATCAAATAATATTTTGATCATAATTATACATTGCGAATTTTTTTTTAAGTGTCAAAAATAGTATTTGAATTTTTTTTTTCCAAGTTGATCATGATATGATATATCATGATATCATAAGAAAAAACGTATTTGTGAATTTAAAAATTAAAAGGGTCAAAATCAAATTTAAAAGTGAAAGTGAGATTTTCTAATTAGAAATCTTATATTTGTCGTTTCATTATACTTCTTTAAATAAAAACTTTTTTACAATTATCTTACATACATTTTTTTTTTCTATATGTTAATAACTAATAAGGTATAACCGATGACTTTTGTATGATTTAAATTGTTATGGCCTAATTACCAAATTTCAACTTGAAATTTAGAGAATATAATACCTTTTGTAGATTTGATAAAAGCTTTTTTAATCTAAAATTTCGAAATGGCATTTCTATGTCGCAAATAATTTGTAATATATATTATATATGTATTTGTTTTTGTTAATTTTTCTTTGTAATAACATTTAATTTTCAACTGTAAACCGTAGTCATAAATGCATTTGTAAGTTGTCAATTTTATGTTGATATATCATCTTCATCACATATTTGTTGATGAAATAAATGCCTAAACAAAGTCCAAAAGAATCTCTAGAGTTTTTCTTTCTCCTCTACATATCACATATGGAGTTTGAACCCTTCACGTTTGTTCTTGAGCGACTCACAAACCTTTTAATCAATGGAATTGGTATATTATCTATTGATGTAAAAGATGAACTTGAAAACTTACATAAGGAGTTGCAGATTATCCAAAGTTATCTGATGGATATAGATGAAATCAAGCGAAGAGCAAGCATTAGCCATGTGTTGAACACTCAAGTCCAATGGGTGCAGGAGATGGTTCCGGAGATCGAGACCATGATCGACATGTTTCTTCAAGATGAAATAGAGACAACCCAAGAAAGGTACTTAAAGAAGTTCAAAACTTATCTCTCATATACATCCAACCCTCTTGTACGCAATTATCGTAGAGTAAAAAGCATTAGAGATTTTAATGAAAAGATACAAAAAGTCACTAAGAGCATGAAGGGATATCAAGTGTTTGACAAGCCAGCCCAAATATATTACAAAAAACGGTCAAGAACATCTCCTTACATTAGCAATGTTGAGTTCATTATTGGCTTGGAAGAAGATGTCCACATTCTTGTTCAAAAATTGACTGAAAATATCGGTGACTATACAACTCTTTTAGCAATTGTTGGTATGGGTGGTGGCGGAAAAACAACTCTTGCTCGAAAGTTGTACATCAATAAGGAAATCGAGAAACACTTCCCGTACCGTGTATGGGTATGTGTATCTCAAGAATGGGACACTAAGCGTCTAGTACACGAGATGTGTGAACAAGTTGGTCTTCAACTTTTACAAGGCGAAACCACAAACCCTTTTGTTACCTTTGCGCGTTTTTTACAACAAAATTCTTGTTTGTTTGTTCTTGATGATGTTTGGAGGAGGGAGGCTTTGCAAGAATTGTTTTCAACATTACTACAAGGTGAAAATGGAGGCATTCATAGGATTGTAATCACCACACGCAACAAACAAATCGTTCAGTTCCCTACTTTAGGACGATGCTTTATCCACGAAGCACGCCACCTCTCACAAGAAGAAAGTTGGCAACTATTTTCCATGATCATTCGCAAAAATTGGCAAGGGATGTACACTCTTGAAGACGATGGAGATTTCGCATTTTTAGGAAGAAATATGTTGAAGAAATGCAATGGGTTACCGCTTGCTATAGTTGCACTTGCTGGATTTTTATGCACAAGGAACACAATACAAGAGTGGGAGAAAGTGAAATATGATGTTTGTTCAAGGATAATGAGAAATGATACTGGTACCCATGATTGTGAAGCATTGGAGAAAATATTAGAACTAAGTTATGATGATTTGCCTTATTTCTTGAAGCCGTGTTTTCTTTATTTGGGTATCTTTCCAGAAGATTATGATATAGAAGTTGAAGTACTAATCCAATTGTGGATTGCTGAAGGGTTTATTACATCAAAACAAATATTTGGAAATGAGACACTTGAGGATGCTTCCATGGAGTTCGTAGACCAATTGATAATGCGATGTATGGTTCAAGTCATCCACACAGATTATGAAGGAAAAGTGAATGCTATTCAGATTCATGATCTAATGCGGGATCTTTGCATAAAAAAGGCAAAAGAGTTGAATTTCTTTGAAACATCATCTCCGGCAACATCAAATCCAATCTTCATGAGCAGGGCCATCATCTACAAATGGTATGTCATATATATAATTTAGTTTGCTTGAGTAAAAATTATAATGGATAGTACTTTATCCGTTTCTTTATAATTTTAACAACAGAAACACCAAATATTAATATTTTCAAATATATTACAGTCTAGAGGATAATTAGAATCTATATTTTTTATACTAAAATATAACCGATAGTATAAGATGTGAAACAATCAAGTAAGTTATGATGCCTGAAATGTGTACCGCAATCTTTACTACCTATTATTGTGAATGATACCGACAAAAAAAAACCCTCTTCTACATATTTATTATTTGAGGATATGTATATCATACTTTCATATATTAATTATAATTTCATATATTAATTATAATAATAAGAATAATATCTATTTATTCTAGTATATATATATATTATTTTATCTTACAATTTTTATTATTTTATTTATATTTTCTTATAATCTCTATATAAAAGGTCTTTATAAATCAATATATTTATGGTTTTATCTTCACCCTAAAATCTATCACTTATCCAATCAACACATCTCCTTCTCTTCCACAAAACCAAAACCCTTTTTTAGTATATCTCAATGGTGTGATGTCAAAGGCCACAACATCTCCTCTATTCCATTGAACACCGGTGTCTACAATTGGCCCTATCTCATACGGCACCCGTTCTCTTGTTATTGTCAATGTTATGGCATATTATATGGCATCGTAGAGTTGATCAACAATCTCCTATAATATCTTACAATTGGCCATATCTCATACGGAATGATTTAATATTTATTCTAAATATTTGAATAAAAATAATTTTTCTCTAGAGCATAATATTAGTTATTCACTATAAATTTAACTATCTTTATTATATATATAATACGGTAACAAACTCAAGTTATATTTATATAATATAAAACAATCTTGTCAAAAATTATAATTACATTATAATTAGTGCAGAAAAGATTATCTTCAAAAGAAACTTGTTTAAGAATATTTGTAAATTGAAATCTGAGATAAGATCGGAATTATCAGATTTTATTTACACATTTACAAATCATTAAAATTTAACTTAATAAATTATTAAGATTTGAATTTATAAATATCAAATTATTAATTTATAAAAGTAGCTTTTTAAAATAATTTTTAGAGCTGCGTAAACTGTGGTGTTGACACGTGGCAAGGAATCCTTTAATACATATAAGATAAGATAAGTATTAAAGGAGGGACCTTTATTGTCACGTGTTAGTGTCGAATTCACGCACTCCAAAATATCTTTTAAAAAGTTAATATTTTTTACATTAATAAAAAAGTCAAATTAATTAAGTTTAAAAAATAAAAAAGTTAGTAAATCTAATACGTTAACAAAAAATCCTATTAATTAAGTTTCTTAAAAATAGAAATATTAGTAAATATGTAACGTTAATTAGAGTTTAAAAAAATAAATTCTTCAAAATTAAAATTTTTAAAACTTGATCTAATGTACACTTGTAAAATATGAAATCAAGTTCATATATAATTCTTTTAATTCTTTATATTTTATATGTCGATTATTTTCTAACTCTAAATTTTTCATATTTCTAAAAAGATTTAGATAACTATTTTTTCAACCTATAAATATATTATATAATGTTTGTCTAATTTTTCATTGCAATCAATATATTTATATGTAAATTTAAAATACAAAAAATATATATAATAACAAATAAATACGTATAATCCAATAGTATTCAAAATCTTGCACATTATGTTGCTCTTTGCCAAGTTGATAAGAGTCACACACTAACCGTTAGTGTTTTACCTAGGTACAATTGTAATATTAATTATATTATACCATTATGTTTGGACCTTCCTTTTAAACCCTCACCATCATCTTAGGGCTCGTTTGGTATGGTTGTAGAAATGGGGTTGTAAATTGGAATCGAAGTGGTATAAGAAATTGGAATAAATCATTCCTAATACTTAGCGTTTGGTATGAACTTGGAATGAAATATTCTTGATGCATGTTTTTCATTTTATATGAGTTATGAAAAGAGAAATCGTATCATATTTAATGATATATGTGTGAATGTTTATAATGTAAATATATGTTACTTTTTAAACTACATTTAAAATATATGAAGATCAACTAATTAACTTAAAGTATAAACACTAAACAATCGTCAACCCAAATAAAATAGGTATAATTTTTCTATCAAATATATTTTTTCTAATTGAACCAATTATATTAATTTCGAGCATTTTCCGGTTACATTACATCTTGACCGAAATATCTGTATATAGTTATTTGTTTTTATCAAGATCTTGTTTTTTTACAAAATAATAATATAATATATCAACACGTTCTTCTAATTGTGTTGAGTATTTGTTGTATATTGTGCGTGAATATTTAGCTTATGTGTGGACTTTGTTGTGTAGGCACTCATTTAGCATAGACAATCCACGTCTAAGATCACTTGTTCATTTTGGATATATTGATCAAAGAACAAAGGAGATAGATATGCCATATGAGAAGATGAAAACTCTTAGGGTTTTAGATCTCAAAAAAGTCGATTTCAAGGGCACCCTCGAACAAATTGGAAGCATGACACTTTTAAGATATGTGAGCATAGAGTGGTGTTCCGGGTTTAAAGAGCTTCCTCGATCCTTCCAAGATCTAAAAAACTTGTTAACCTTTACATACAAAGGGATTGAGGTCCAAGTACCAAATAACATCGTTGGCAAAATGGAGCAGCTTAGGCATCTTTGCTTAATTTTCAATCCAACAACCATACAACTCCTAGGAGTAGATAAGTCTAAGACCTTACAAGTTTTGGATGCCCGAGCTGGCGAATGGTTAACGAAGGAATTGCATACACTCAAGGTTTTGCGACATTTGTTCTTGTCGAAAATACATGTGCCAATGCACCTGGAGGTTATTTCTAATTTCATTTGTGTAAAGCCTAGCCATCTTCAAGATTTGCGGTTGCATCTTGAATGGAGTTCAGGATTGGAGTTTGATTTACAAAAGTTAGGATTACAAGATTGTCATCTCTTGAAGGATCTTCGGTTGGTAGGAAAGATCAAAGAACAACATCCGCTCGGGTTGTTCCCTCCTAATCTTTTGTCTCTAAGATTAGCGATGAGCGGAATCAATGATGATGAACATCTCAGCGGAGCTCTTGAACAACTTGCTCGCCTCAGGTCTCTCACTCTTAATAAGGGTTCGTACACGGGGAGTAAGATGAACATGACCAGACTTCCACAACTCTATGAACTTAATTTGCGGAAATTGGAGAACTTGAAGGATTGGAGGATAGAAGTAGGTGCATTGCCTCAACTCCGAAGGCTATATATCGAGGCATGTGAAGAACTAGAAAGGGTTCCTTGTGGAATAAGTTTTGTTACCACTCTCGAGCTCTTTGAAGCAAATGACATGCCCGAGAGCTTCTGTAGAAGACTTGAACGCCCAACAGCAACAGCGGTGGGTGGTGGCCACCGAGGAGAAGGAAAAGACTTCCATCTTATTCAGAAAATCTCCTCTGTCCAAATAAAAACATCCTTTAACAAAGGTATATATCTCTATTCTTGATTTCCTTGTTGAACACAGAATCAACATTAGCTACTAAACCCAATCGAACTATGTATACTTTTCAGTTCGTGAACAATACATAACGGCTTTATCAGGATGTCGTTGTGTTGGATTGAAGCCTATATAAGTAAATAAGACACTGCGATGCAGGTGAGAATTCGTTTTCGGTTTATTGTACTGATTACAAAAAATGTTCTTGCACAGTGACAGAAGCCTGATTACCTTGATTGACTACTGTTTGCAGGTGTATTTGCAGACTTGTAAGTGTATGAAATTAAGAACGCAAAGTCCCGATTTCCAGCCACTTGATCAGGGGACACCGTGTTACAAATTTCTTCCATATCCTCTTTGCTGAGCTTCACATTGATACACATGACATTGCTTTCAAGGTTTTTGATTTTCGTTGTTCCTGCATAGCATGAATGTAATAAGGAGAGTTCATATAAGTAATTCACAGATCCATCAACAGATGTTTGATAAAAACAGATTCTCATACTGTGTTAAGGACAATACAAAAGCAAGGCTTCATTAACAGAATTTGTAATGCCTCGCTAACAGTATTTTAGGATTGCAAGGCATGGTTGTTTCGGTAGTTTACCCCAATCGGATAAAAAAAACAGATGAAATTTAACAAATTATGGCGAAAGTAGTAGATGAGGCAGGTGTACCGGGTATGGGAATGATATCATCTCCTTGATGAAGAACCCAAGCCAAGGCGAGCTGTGGAGGGGTGCAGCCATACTTAGTTGCTAGTGCAGAAAAACGGTGATAGAGGGCTTTGTTTCTCTCCAAATTTTCACCTATATATCTAGGATGAACATGCTGCAACCAATTAACAGAACAGCAAGTCAGTAGAGTTCATTGAACGAACTAGTCAATGTTCTAAAACCACGACACAGCTTCTTTCTACATGACATAAAAAGTAAAAAATAGAAGACACCTTAGATGAAGAGAAATGCTCAACTGGAAGAATAAAGAGCATCATGAAAACTAACATACTTAGTTGGGCAAATTTCATTAACCAGTTATAAAGCCTTGGAGCTGTCATATTCACAAACCGTAACTCCGGAAATGGAAACGAAATAGAAATTGATCTAGTCCATATGTGTACATTGTTCATGGAATCATTCCTTGTGGTTTCAAACAAAATGCACACGCTTCTCTCATTTTGTTTCCCTATAGGATATCAAAACTAATCAATTCTACTATAATTACTTCAAACCACGAGGAATGATTCCAAATAATTTCATGAACAGGATATTCGTACGGACTACATTCGTTTCATTCCGTTTTCGTTTCCGGTGTTAAAACCAAACGGGCCCTCATTTTATCCTAATAGATTCTTGCAATTGTGTTTTTGTAAAAATAATCATTGTTCCACCGACTTGGCCAATACCTCACAATTAAGTAAATTATGTGGTATCTAAGACTAATAAAAAAAAAAAGGAATAGGGACTCATTTAGGACATGACCAAAGGGTGAAGAGCAGCTGATAAAATTACAAGGCCTCTTACTGGCCTGTTTCTTCATCTTATGGTAGGATGAATTTTGGTACAGATTCCTAGAGTTGCGGGATGGCTTTATATAGATAAAATAAAATTTAGGGACCTAAATGGGACATGATTCCAAGATTGAGGACGACCTATACAATTTATTCATGTTGTACAAGTACTTGCATACCAGGATGCTCTCTGTAGGCAATGTCTCAACACCTGCCTTCCCACCAAAGAAACCACGACCAAGAGGACTATAAGGAACAATCCCAATTCCCAGCTCTCTGCAAGAATGTGTCAAATTCATGTACTTCAATCAAATACTGTTAAGATGAATAAATAAAACTAAGAACACTGTATATTCAGTCTTGCATTCACATTGAAACCAAAAATTTCCAAATTAATAACATCCAGAAGCTTTATAGAGACTACAACCCCCACTAAAAAGAAAAGAGAATCCTGAAAAGCAGCAAGTTGCTTAGTCAGAAGAGAACCTGCATAAGGGAATTATGTCGTCCTCTATGTCACGAGTCCAAAGTGAGTATTCCATTTGCACAGCAGTTATCGGGTGAACAACATGAGCTCTCCTAATTGTGTCACTACTAGCTTCAGATAAGCCAATGTACTTTATTTTTCCTTCTTCCACTAGCTTCTTAAGCTCACCCATCTAGTAAGAAGAATATATATGAAATAAAGAACCTAGAAAGTATCAATGAATTTTAAACATAAAACACAGTGACTCGGCACAAAGAAAATTTCAGAATTTAAGTCAGATTATGGTGCATACAGTATCCTCAATTGGCACTTTAGTGTCCACACGGTGAACATAGTAGAGGTCAATGTACTCTATGTCAAGCCGTTCAAGACTAGCTTCACAGCATTTACGAACATAATCCGGATCACCCTTGACTGCAAATTGATTATCATCGTACTTTAGGCAACCGAATTTTGTTGCTAGCTGTATTTCTTCTCGAGGAAGTTGCTTCAAGGCCTAAAGAGATAACCCTATTAGAGAAATACAGAGAAGGCACCAATTGTCCTTTACCAATGCAATTCAACCAATTCTACAATAACACAATGAAATAAAGACCTCCAAAGATACTTTTGCAATATATCTCTTACAAGCACCTTGAGAATAATTGGCCAAGTTCTCACAAAAAAACTTAATTATAATATATGGACCAACTTATGTGCAAATTATACCATTATTAAATACTGTAGGAATATTTCTATGCTAATTTAAATATTGACACTCGGACAACAGTTAATCAATTCATGTAAGTTTAAACTTATTCTTTCTCAAAAAAAAAACTTGGTCTGTGCATTCAGAAGGAGATCTTAGGATAATTGACAATTATAAACATGTTAAAAAAAGCAAACTTATTTAAGCTGATCAAGCACAATAAATTACAATAAACTTGCTAAGAAAGGGTCTTGATTCTTGAAAATTGAAGACTGTTAAAATTCTTATTCTCACAGAATCTTGTCACAAGCCAATTATCCTTCCGCTGTATGGCTTTGAGGCCTAAACAGAATTATCTGAAGCAGCATGTGGACAAAAAAATATCTTGTAAACTATCTATTCCACGGACTCCCTATTTCACACCCCAACTAAAGTAAACCAACATGGGAATATAAAAAAATATCAGAGAAGAACAGGACACGGGAATGAACATGGAAATGAACTATAAATGAACTCAATGTACTACCTTTCCAATCATAATCTCGTTGTCATACTTGTCGCCATAAATATCAGAAGTATCAAAGAGAGTGATACCTACACTGAAAGCTTGCTTAATAACCTTAATTCCTTCTTCATGTTGAAGAGGGGCATTGTAAATTCCAGAAAGTCCTCCACATCCTAACCCTAACCTTGATACCTGCAAATACCAACAAATGTTTCAGCTACTTGTAACAAAGCTATTAAAGCCCAGAGTAGACACCGGTCCACAACTGCTAAACTTCCAGCAAACAAGAAGTACAGAAACGTTTGCTTAATCGTTTACAATTGGGTCAACTACAAGAAACCAACGGTTCAATACAAAGTCAAATGTGAAATTGCAACCTAAATAGATCTAGCAAAAATGCCAATTTAACTTGTGGTTATATGTTTAGGTTCGACATCCATCTTCTTTGAGTAAAATCGTCGAACACTAAAGGACAATTCATACGGATTACAATAAATCAACAATAGAAACCAACGAAGCATTTTTTTACCTCAAGGCCCTGAGAACCTAGTTTCACCTTTGGTACCTGAATCCACTCCATCTTCAACACAAGCAAAGTGAGGTCCTAAACTTGTTAGGTAGAAAGATGTGCATAGTGGAGACATAAGTACTTCACCAAAGGCATTATTAGTTGGTGAGACATCGTCCAAAGTAGCGAAACGATCTCTCTAGTCAATTAAGATCTCTTTTATATCACTCGTACATGTATTCCTCTCATGGTGTGGGTGATATAGAAAATCTTAACCGCTCTCTAATGACTTGTTATTTAGTATAAAAAAAAACATAAAAGCCAGTAGACATGTGCTAGCCTAATTGAGATTTCCTATTTTATCATATACAAATGATACATGTATCCTTATATTGTGATTGATTGAAGCTAAATAATTAAGGATTTAAATTTTACTGTTTTACGAGGAAAAATAATAAATAATATGAATTCTACCAATCACGCGAAAGGAATACAAGGATACACATGAGGAGGGATATAGAAGATCTTGACCGGTGCTAGCCCAGCTATTTCCGCCATTTCATTTATTAAGAAAAGCTTTTTTAACATTACTAACTGGTACCCGTTCTAAGTGCATATTCCATAAAAGAGTAGTATTTTGCAATTTGAATGAAATTGAGGCTGAAATTACGATATAAAAGCTTGACATACTTTTAATTTCATCGAAAGTTAAAGGTTATGATAAAAAAAAAACGATTACTATTCGCGCGGACATCTTTTAAATCTGCACGATAATGCGGACTCCGCATGTGCCCCAGCGTTGAAGCGCATGCGGAGTCCGCTAGCGCACCAGATGGACAGTTTACTAAAAAAAAAGTGTATATGTATGTTTGAAAGTTGGGGCGCATGAACAACCCAATTCGACCGTTCCATTTGCGATTTTTGCTCGCGTGAATAACATTACTAAAAAAAAGATGGATAGTTTATGTATTTTTGAAAGTTGGGGCAAATTTGAAATTAAATTATTGGGAGTATTTGTATTTTTTGAAAGTTGAGCTCTTAAATAAAGATGTTATAGAAAAGGATGGACCACATTTGTAATATGTTTGCAATCAGGGTCGAATTCTAGACAAATTGTTGACGGATAGTCAATGACGAAATTGGATAGCCTTATCTAAAAACTGTGTATACAGCATTTGTAATTCTTCTGAAAATTAGGACAAAAAATAAAATTATCGGAAGGTCTTTCTTTGAATTGTTATTGACATTAAATCAAGATCGATTTGATCAATTCTACTTTAAAATTAAGACAACTTTGACTATTTGATAAGAAAGGGGTTCGTTATTAATTTAGTTTTGGAATATGAATTTTTTAAATAATTTTATAATATGACAAGTTAAATAAAGTTGAGTCAAAATAAAATTATCATCTTGGTAATAGAAACTAATAAAGTATTATTATTACATCGAGTTAGAAGTTAGAAGTTAGGCGGGCAACAAGCTGTGCCGCCAACCCTTTCTGAATAGCAAATTCGATCCTCCTAAACACTACATTTGAAGACCTAGGTGACACAAAATTACCAAGACCCGTTGCATCCTCTTGAGAATCTCGACGACATCAGGCGTAAGAAAATCAAACGTATCGAAAGCGAACGAAATAAACACATGCTGGTTTTCAAGACAAGCTCTTTCATGCTTAGTCACCTTCAAAGAGGTCGCGTTGAGAGCCGCCTTACCCACTACAAAAGGCCCGTTACCCAAACCAACCAAAGGGGAGACTCCTATCAAATCAATACAAGCATGTTTCTCACCCACCCATCCAAAAACTAACACATCTGCAGGCCTCAACGTAGACCTTCCTTCACGCGGATCAGTCAAGAAGGATACAAACGCCTCTTTCTTGGGCGAAATTCCTGCTCTCTTAAACACGTCACATAAAACATCACGAACCAGATCATGCCTATATTTGAAGCCGGGTAGTTCTTTACAATGAACTGCATGCTCCCCAAAAACATTCAAAGGCCTCCCACAATTAGGCGTAGGACAAAACATATCAGACGAGAACAAAAGAATCATAAGACGATACTTGAGAATCGTGCGATAATAAGATAAATATAAATAGGAATATAAGCAAGAACGAAGAATTACTATATTGTATGTATTTTCTTTTTTGAAAGTTTGGATTGATAGCAATAATTAGATAAATATAAATGGATCTGCATTTGTAATTTTATTGAAAGTTAGATCTGAATATAAATAATGCCAATATCTATAATCACTTTATAGTTTAAATCATAAAAATATATTACATTATTCAAACGTAAGAGAAAATATAGGGATTTTTTTCTAAAATAATAATAAAAAGAAAATAATTTCTGAAGTTAGGTATGAAAAAAAACTAATTTCGAGAATACGAAGGCAATGGAGGTTCGGGTGAGAGCGCCGGCTGGGACTGCGAGTTATCGAATAACTCACAGTTTCAACCGACCAATTAATTTTTTTTAATTTTTACAAAGAAGTCGCCGTCTAAGACGGCGACTTCCCCTCTCTTTTTTTTCTTTTTTCTTTTTAAAAAAAAAATTCCAACGATTACATTAAATTATAATGTTTTTTTTTATAAAAAAAAAAGATCAACCAAATATATTTGCATCTCCATTGGCCTTCCTTTTTTTTTTTAAGTGGACTTCTTTTTTTTTCAAAAAAAGAGCCTATTCATTTAAAAAACAATATTATATAATCGTTGGAATTTTTTTTTAAAAATAATAGAAAAAGAGAAAGTCGCCGTCTAAGACGGCGACTTTCTCGTCATTTTTAAAAAAAATAAAAAAACTTTATAATTTAATATTGATCGGTTTTTTAAAATTATTTCCGCTGGATTTTAAAAAAAAAAGGAAGTCGCCTTCTTAGACGGCGACTTCTTTGTAAAAATTAAAAAAAAATAATTGTCCGGCTGAAACTGTGAGTTATTCGATAACTCGCAGTCCAAGTCGACAACTCCTACCCGAACCTCCATTGTCTTCTTATCTTCGAAATTAGTTTTTTATTCCATACCTAACTTCAGAAATTATTTTCTTTTTATTATTATTTTGAAAAAAAATCCAAAATATAGTCTAATTGGTAATTGAATTTTGAAAGTTGATAGAATGAAAAAGGATATGTTTGTAATTAAACATGAGCATAAGTCATGAATGCCGAATTGTATTAATGTATGGGACTGAGACAGAATTGAGCTCATTCCAATCCCGTCCCGGTAATTTTACATGAGGCGAGATTGGGACTGGTCTTGGGTATTTTATTAAATCTCATCGGGTCTTATTCCGTCCTATATCGGGACTAAGACGGGCCTTGGGTATTTATTTATTGTGTTTAAATTTTATGCTTTATTCACAAAAATATTCGTATATATCGTACTTAAAATGCAAAAACATTAAAATTTTCAAATATCTATAATATATTATTATAGTTTACATTAAATTTCAAAATAAATCTAAATGAATTTCGGTCATTTGTCAATTTTAACGGTTTAACTAACATAGTTTATTTTTTAAATATATAAGCATAACTATACAATAAATATATAAGTATGTCAGTAATGCTTAGGCAATTTATTTATATTTATTATTTTAAATTTATTATATACGGGACGGAACGGGCCTAGAGATGGAGAAGTTCAGACCCATATCCCGTCCTGAATAGTTTTTGGTAGGACGGGTTCGAATCGAAAATTTAAATTTCTAATGAAATCCTGCCGGAATTGGTACGAGATCAGAAGATTTGTGTCCACCACTGATATTGTATGTATAATTTGTTGAAAATCGGGATCGAAAACGAGAAATAGATGAAACAGGGTATGTTTGTAATATTGTTGAAAGCTAGTGTCAAATTATTTAAAAAAAAATGAACAAATCTACCTGTATGATTAGGACTTGAAATTAATTATGTTATTACATATAATAAAAGTATATGATGAATTTGCTCAACTTACAATCAAATGAACACCTTACGACCCCGTACAATAAACTTCAATCTTATAAAGGAGAGCCCTTCTTTATCACGTGTCAGTATCAGATTTAACGCAGTATAAAATTTTTTTTTTAAAATTAATTATTTTTAAGTTGTTAATATAAATTATTATCAAAGCCTAACAAAATCGTTTTAAAAAGTTATTTATCTAGATTATTAAAAAATGGATTTACATAATCGGATTTTTTTTAATAAAAATTATTTTTATTATTATTATTATTATTATTATTATTATTTAGTCATTTACATATTATCGGTCTAAAATTTATATGTGTAATTTAATCTTATTATTTTGTTAATCACATATAAAAAAACGTTTGCTAACACAATTTATTATAATATGGAAAAAAAATTAAAATATTGATTAACATTTTCAAACAAAAAATTATAAAAAAAAATATTAAAAATAAAATAAAATAAACGTAATCTCACTCATATAATCATATCACAATATCCAGGGATTGATTCTATGCTACCAGAAATACACTTGAAAAGTATAATAAATAAGTGATTTCATTTTCCGCATCCTTATATATTAAATTATTTATAATAATGTATACATATTAAAATTCAATCTCGCACAATGTGCGGGTATTAAACTAGTTTAGAATTATAGTATAATACTCTTTTAGCATTTTTTTCAACTTTTTCAATATAATATATAGATGAATGAAATTATTTATTAATCTAATTTACTTAATTTAATTTTATATATGATAAATGTGTAGCATTAATTGTTGAGATAATTTAACGAAATATATCTTTTGAAAATATATATGAAATTAATTCTAGTTTTACACAAAATAAAAGTATATAACAAATATAGAGAGAGAAAACAATTACGGCAATAAACTTTAATTTATATTATAAAACTCTTTTTATTATTATGTGTTTTCATATAGTATAGATGAATGAAAATCTTTTATCAGTTTTCAAATTAATATCGGGAATTTTTACCTATCAATTTTAATATAATATATGAGATAATTAAAATGTACGATTTTTTTAAAAGTTTGCCCCTGACAAGCACGAGTCAAGTATTCTCGAACAGATAACTATACGGATCTTAGTATTTCAACCTCTCAAAGTAAACCTTAATCCTTAGGTAGGGTTGTACATCCGTTTAGGACCAGTAAACCCGAATTTCTAACGGAACAGCTCAAAATAATAAAAACAAAAGAACTACGCTACTACCCCCAACTTATACGGTGTGTCATCCAAATAACCAAACATTTAGAAATGAGCATCACTTTGTTCCTTGGCATGATAATCTTCATTATCCGATTGTTCGCCCAAAGTACAAAATTTTGTCTATACAGACTAAGTTATTGGGTTGCTATTACTTCTACTTTCTGAATGGCAGCCTTAAGTTGGAGCTGAACTTGATGCCTTGAAGACAACAACACAATATCCTTCCATGCTAACGTTGGCTTGTCAAACTGGCTCGGGTTCGAGCTTAGGCTATGAAGCTCGAATATCGACTCAGCCTCCTCGTTGAGATTCCGGAGCACCTCCAGGCAGTTAATCTCATCAGGGTCAACCAACAACTTGTTGCTTCCATCCTTCCACCCTATCAACTACTCATTTCCATTTTGCCCAAGAAAAAAAATAAATCAGAAACTGTTATTAATTATAAGAAACACAAACCAATCTATATACTAATATCAAAACAGAAACCCTTAAATATTGTTGGAATTAATTCATATTTCTAATATTGGGTTAATTGGGCTTGGTTAAGGATAGTGGACCAATTAATACTTTGTGAGATTATGGGCTTAATATATTTTGACTAGTTCGCATGGTCTAAGCAACTTTGGAATTCAAGACAGTGAAAGAATTTTCTAGATGAGCTTTATGATTAGTTATGTAAGAATTTTAAAGACTTACTCTTGGGGCGCCACATGTGGCGTTGGTGCAATAGAGCCTGGCGCTATCAACAAGCTCACAATACCCGGGAAATGCACTCGCAAACATCTTATGCGACTTCAATTGCGACACCACCCTAACCGCTCTCCCTACCACAATCGCTCTCCTTATTCCTCTAACGACGGCCAAGTAGGCGTCGCACACCACCCCAACAAGCTCGATCCTATACGGCTTCCTACCTTTAGGTTGACTCGCCTCCTTGACTTTGTCCCAATAGTTCTCGATGATGGTTCCGTCTTCTGCTTCTTTGTATCCAACACCCATTCGGTATCTATGCTTGTGCACGTTCCGCGCCATCGCTACAGTCTGCTCGACGAACGGGATCCACGATAAGGTTCCGTCCATTATGACGTCTCTTCCTTCGTTTAGAGCCGTTACTAGTAGCGAAGACGCTGCATCCGTCGATGATTTGTGTACCAATTCCGCGGTTTGAAGCATGTCTCCGTGGTGGCCGTTGAGGCTGAGAGCTCTATATATTACGTCCGTTTCCTTGAATGCGTCCGCCTCGACTACCACCACGTTCGCCTCCGCGGCCGCTTCTGACCAAAATGACCTGACCATAATATGAAGTTTTAGATAGTAAGAATTATTTGGAGTGGTGACGAGAAAGGGACATACGTACTCTTTGAGGATGTTTTTGAGGACGGTGCTCTTGCCGGCTCCCATGCCTCCGCCCATGAGAAGAAGCACAGGGCTACGCTTGTTATGGGCTACCGGAACCATCACCTCCGTACACGTTGAATCCGCTGGTGACTTCCCTCCTATTGCCTTCATTTCCTCCACTAGTGTCGAGAACACTCTCGCCACCTTTAGGTTCTTTACCGTCCTCTCAAATCTCTGTTTCCTGTCTCCAAATTTGTTTCAACTTTGTCAGCTGAAATTTTAAACTAGATAGTTTTGAAATGAATTCTACCCCCAACTTTCATTTATTGGTTAATTTATAAACACTTAATTTGAAAAAAATTGAAAAAATTTGGTGATGTAAACAAGTGTTTGACAAGGGACCATAAATAAAATATTTAAGTTATTGAATTAAATGACAAAAATAATAGAGTTCAAATTCCAATTTCATAACATTAAATAATTAACCTATCAATTTTTCCTCTTGTTAAATTAACGATTACCATAATAATCTTATAAACAGAATTATATATATGGCTTGTTTGTCGGCAAGCTTAATTATTCAAGTATCGTTTTGTATTTGCGTGAGTTTTCAATTCTTAATTTTGAAATTTTATGTTGTATAATCACTATAACAATAATTAGATATATGATACATTAAAAAAATTTATTACTAAGAACCCGTTTAGAACCACTAGTAATCATTATTCCCGAGTAGTTATAAATTAAACAAAAATAATGTTTTTTAGTAAGTAAAAGGGAATGTTCGAGGTCTTTTAATACGTAAATATCACTTAACTATTTCCGTTTCATTTTTTCCTTTATTTATTTTGATCCTTTATTTTCATCGTGTTTCCATTCCCTAACAGTATTGTCACTACGTCTGTAACGCATACGCATTGGAATCTAGATATTAAAATATGAATGGAAGCAGTCATGAGAAGATTTGTGTGTACGTTTTCCTAATAGAAAACGTAGGAACAAATATTTGATTAAGGCTATTATATATATTCAAGTTGCAACTTAGTGACCATTACTAAATAGTTTAACAATAGCCGGTCATCACGTTCTCTTACTTGTAAGGATGAACTCAATAAGGCCTCATTTTCCTATATGATATGATGTGCATGTGTTCATGGAATTAACGAATAAAACCTAAATATATAATTTATATAGGCAATTAACCTGGTTGCAGCGAGAACAAGGTTCTTGAGCTTAGTCTTTTTATGAGAGTCTTGACCAGCCAAGACCTGGCTAACCAAGTCAGAAGAGTATGACCAGTGAAAGGCAAAGTAAGCCAAAATGCAGCGTTCTAGCTCTTCAATCAACTTAACGTACAAGCCCTCTGCGTCAGGGTGGCTGCCCAAGTATTCGAATATCCTCGACTCGCACCCTTCCGTCTTCCTCAAGTACTCGTTCGCTAGCTTGCACAGCATCGGACACTCATTCGGATCCCCAAAACCGATTTGCCTAGCTACATTCAGATTCAAAATGGGTCAACAAAAATAAAATAAAATAAAATTATATATATATATATATATAAAAGATGGATTTGAACGATCGATGGGTTACCAACGTAGTGTGAGAATCGTTCGAGTTGACCCGCCAAGATCGGGATGAGTTTAAGAAGAGGGTCCGACGCAGAATTCGTCTGCTTCTGGTGGTTGGAAATGGCGGTCGAAGCAGCCATGATCGGAGCTAGGGTTGGAAAAGAGCTCGGTTGATCAAGAGCTATATATATACTGATCCAAGACAATTGATGTTTTTTAAGTGTTGTAAGATCGAACTGTGAAAGAGAGAGATGGTGGAAGAGTTGAAGGTTTTTATCATAATAGAGCATGAAAACCAGAGATCTATAGAGAGAGAGAAAGAGGATTGGGGAGTTAGTGACTAACCATAATATGTTGATCGTTCATTGTTTGATCTTGAATCGGCTTCAAATCTAAATGCAAGTGAAGAACTTGACTTTTGCTTGGTCTTATATTATCAAATTTGTTTGATTTGGCATGTTTCAACGATCCAACATTGATTTTATTTTGTTTGGGTAATTAGTGGTATAAAATATATAGCGCCATGTGGAATTAGTATAGATTAGAGATAAGTTATTGAAATTATTTATTTTAAAATTTCATTATGCACTAACAACGTACTATTTATGTAAGCTATAAATCTCCATATCACCAATTGATTTTATAGTACGAAAAACTTGAATAATTTATTCTCAATGTACGTAAAATAATTATTTACGGTTTTTCTATTTACGAAAAACTAAAACAATTTATCTCCAATATAAATATAATAGTCTATTTATGATTAAAATTACTTTCTTTTTTCTAGCAATACGTCACTACTGAGATTGTTGGGTATAATTATATCTCACATAAAAACTTAGCATATCAATTCCGTCAAGTAAGTGTAAGGTTATTCCTATTTTCACCATTGATTTAATGATAATTAAACTCATGAATTTTCATATTGAGTCAAATGAGTTGGACCTAAAGTTGAAATCAGTATAACAACGGAAAAGTTTATACAACTAACTATTGTATGAACTATAATTTGAATTTGGTTTTTCCTAAGAAATAATTTAGTATAAGATTTTATAAAGAGTTGTGAAAGATAGCTAAAATTGTATATGGTAGCTACACCACATAAATAAAGTGTAGACAAATGTTATTGTGAGGTAGGTATAGGGAATGATTGTTGGAGATAATTTGTCCCCCGTCTAAAGATTGCGACTACCCAACCTAGTATATAAGGTCGGTGGGCTCCTCCTCCTATTGTCAATTGGTTTTATGATGGAACCTCGTCTGATTTATGTGTTGGGTTTGGACCTAACGCGTATGTGCGCTCGGACGTACATAACCTCCGCTCTACCCGGTCCGTCTGTATCGAACTTTGACAATGATAACGTTCTGGGAAACAAAATGAAAGGTCAATAGTTTTTGCTTTGTGGCTTAAAAGAATAAGAAAAAAGATGTATTTGTGGAGTACTGGAGTTCCACTAATGCCCATTATTGTGCGCATTCACCTCTCTTTGGTGGCATAAAGTAATATCAACATCATATGTAAAGGTCATCCATAACTTTGCCAAACGCTTCAATTAGTGCACAAGTTCCGCTCTATCAAGTATCAACGGACCCCGCCCTAAATCCAATGTTCATACCTAAGAATTAAATATTGACGATCATTTATATAAGAATTAGAAGAGAATAATCAAGATTACAGAGATAGAATTAAATATAATTAGTCTAATATAATGAGATAATATAATTATCTATATAATATGATGATATTATGATATGTATCTTTCAATAGTATCTTTAGTATGTATATATATATTGAAATTCGATTATTGAATTTTAGGCATTAGATTTCGGATATATGTCTTGGCGTTTAATAATTTTCCTCCTAGTGTCTATTCATCAATCCGGTCTTTGACCCTTTAATTTTTAAACCACAGGAAACATTATAGATAGGTGTAGATGTTATTTTAATTATGCTCCAAATCATGTTCAATATAAATTTTAAACCATGTTGAGTAAAAGCACTAAGTAAATGTTCAAAATAGAAAAGTGAATGATATTTGCTACAAAACCATGTAATTCTACACTATATGCTGTGAATATGTATCTAAAACATGATGGAAAACAATGCATAACTACTAGTTGCATTGAATACGAGACAAAGGCCTGAATACAAAAGGCTATACAATAGACATTCATATAGCAATATTTACGACATTTCCCTTAAAATCATGTAAATCTATATATCTTTATTAAAGTAGACGATATTTTTTTAAAACTAAGTTCTAAAAAATAATTATGCGAATTATCCTGATAATGTAATGTAATGATTTGATCAATAACAATCTTGTTAGATAAACTCTATTTTAATCTAAATTTTAATTAAAAATAGTAAAACGTGTAGGATAATCACAAAAATAAAACTTTTCAGAAAAGCTTTTTCTAAAGTAAAAATTGCATGAGAAGTTATATTGTAACCCCGCTTTATTTTCCGTTATATATATATAGATCATCTAGTTGTGGTGGATTTATCAATCTTTCACGTTCCTATAAGCAGGAATCATTTTCGTATTTCAAGTAAACAGTCAATTATTTTACCTTGGGAAATAATTTTTAAATTGTTGTGTATCTTTATGTGTTCACATAGTCATTCAATTCTTCTAGAGGATGCAACATTACACAATCAAGTATTAGTAATAGATTAGTAACTTTATGTTATTTGTTCATTATGTCATATATAATTTTATTGATTTCTATGTTATTGCAAATAAAAATTATATATTTTTTTTGTATATCTTTATATCGAACCAAATATATATGTTACGACACTCTTTGGTTTATATCATTAGCATAAACAAGTTTCAAATCATTCATAAACAAATACCCGTGTAAGGCACGGGCTATGAACTAGTTTATACTAAATAGAGTGAATGTCGATGCAAATAAATATGAAAAACAATGTAGAATTGGATGATATAAAATATTTACTAAAAGTGTTTGGTAATCCTACACATATACGGGCTATATACAGACTTCTAGTGATGTAACACTCCCTATTTTAAGGGAGTGTTGCACTAGAGACTCGGGCCTCCATAACGGACATATGCCTACAAAAACCTTGGTGTCCGCATATCCGTTTCTATTTAGGATCGTCCCTGGTGGTCGATAAGTCTACCAAGTGAAACCATGGTTCATAGAATTGGTGCATGACACGACCAAACTAACACACACTTAGGGCAAGAGTTCTTGCCTACTTGTAGAGGAAGTTGGGTGATGACATAAGCTCATAGAGTGCTTTCATGATGGAAGGTTGCACTGTGTTGCTACAAATATTTTTTTTTATACTTCACATTATCATACAAATTATTTCCTATATACACTGAAATAAAGCTAACATGTTTTTGTTTCAATAGTAGGTTTGGATAGGCGCACACACGTATGCACATGAGGTGGGTTGAGAGACTTGTATCCCAGACTATGAGTGCATATAGTGTAGATCGGGTGTAGTCTTTCCGTAGGCAAATAGACTAGATGAGGGCGGAGGATGTCGAGATCCTGTCGTACGAGGACCAATTGTTGGACTTTGGGGGATGTTACGAGATTTTGAGATAAAAAGGGGTTATCTGCATATCTAATATAGAGGAATAGTACATGCCCATTGTTTTTTACGGTTAGGTTTATAAAAGTTGTCATTCGGGTGCATATCGAGCCCGTCATAAAGGTCCATCCGACCCACATACACTTATAACCCCATTTCACTTTCATTTGGAATCCCCTTCAATTTCAATGTTCTTGATTCCAAAATCAACCGCCCTCACCAAACCTTCCCTCAAGTACACATTATTTAGCATGAAAGACAGATACGTTATATATTGTCCATATCCAAGGAAGATCAGATTAGCTTCCTGATTTCGGAGAAATCACCCTATTAATATTTCTACCCTCCGCTACTCCAACCAAAGAACCTATTTAAAAAAAAATAAAAAATAACAATATTAAGATGGTTTGCTGAGTACGATTCTAAGGTGTAACCCGGACTGCCGTTATGGTGTAAACGTGTGATGAGAGCGGGAATGAGAAATTGGGAATACTTGGCACGCAGTTGAATTCAATCTCCAGTTCCAACTGTCCACGACGACGACACAATGAGCTCTCCATCGCCGCCGCCGAGACACACCTGTCTCAAGCTGGGTCTTTCCGGCGCCTCCGAATCCGTCTTCGTCAAAGGCGTCTGGTTCGACTCCCACTTTTCCCTCTCCATCACCGACGGCCGAGACGCCTGGCTCTGCCTTGGTAACCCTTACTAATCTAATCGCTTCGATTCTTTCAACATTTCTTCTTCTAGTTTGTTTTTCTTTGAAATTGGTTTCAATTTTGTTCAGCTTCGGAAGAAGACGTCCAAGAGAGGGCGAGTCAATGGGACCAGCCGGTGTCCGACTACATCGAATTCGCCGAGACGTACTTAGGGTTTCAACAACCCGGTTCCGTTTACAGCTTCTCCGACGCCGGCAATGGCTTTCGAAGAGTTGCGCTTCTCTCTTTTCCTTTTATTTCTTCTTTAATCCCCTAACTTCATATTTCCTTGATCAATCCAAAATAAAATTGAGACCATTCACTTAAGTAGAAGGATGTGCTTGAGCGCAGATACTGTTCCTTACCCTGTTGTTCATGAGTTCCATAGAAAATTTGATTTAGGCATGGGCATTTCAGTAGTCCTGCTGCTAAAGTTGTTGGTTGAATTGGTATATTGTTTGATCACTCTTTCATATGGGTGTCATTTTTTTTTCAAGTGAGGCTTGATTTGTACTTACCATGACTTGTTTTTAGTTCTTTATTTGTGGTGAATATGTTCACTAACTGATGGATACCTCAACTTTTAATAAAACGTGATGATTTCGCAGTTATCATGGACATTTGAGAAGGAAGGCACAAAGCTGGAATGGAGATGGAGGTGTAAGCCTTCTCCTGATAGCAAGAAGACAACAAATGAGGTTTTGGACTTTCTCATGGATGCAAATATAAGATTAAGTGTAAGTTTGCTAACTTTTCAGACTTGTCTAAACATGTCTCTCTTTTGTCTGTTGTTTCTGTGAGTTCTATATAAGATTTAAGATGGGGGGACATTTAAGTTGAGGTTTAGTTGCAGTCGTATTAACGTTTTGTGGAGGATCATTGCTTCATAGCTCAATATGAGGGGCAAAAGAGCTTTGTCCAATGGTGAGACATGGGAGGCCTGACTGTATTACACCTTTGAGGATTAACTGTAAGAAAACTATAGCTGAATAATGAAAGGTCATGTTTGAAATCATGAATACAACTCCAAAGCATTGTAATTTTGATTGTTAGTGACACCTTGGACGCTTATGATCAATGAGACTCTAATTGGTGGTTTTGTGTGCTTCATTATTATGATGCCATAATATAGATTTAGTAAGAGAAGGAAGAAATTTAACCCTGTAGCTTCAACTTAATCTGGTAGTTGTTCTCAGTATGCATGAGTGATTTGGGTTACTACTCTTTAAGAAGTGTGAAGCCTTCTTTCCGATTCTTTATCTAGTGTCGATTCGGTGGAACATGGACATAATCTTTAAGCTGCAACCATATGCTAAATATATAGATATCAACAGGAAGAAGTGGTCCGAAAGGCTACAGCATTCGACAAGCTGAAAGAAGAAGCTGAAAAATGTGTGGAACAAAGTGAAAGATTAAGCAAAGAGAAGGAGGAGTTTGAGTCTGCAGTCTACGCAAAGGTAATAACAAATTTTAGTCATTTATAACTTCTGTAATTTTCTTCATTATGACTACTGACAATTCTGACTCACCCTTGTTGTGGTCATCCTTGCTTTAGGTGCTCAAATAGAAAGGGGTTAATTATAATTTTGAATCTGCAGTTTATCACATCAGTAGCCAGATTTATTTAGATAAAAATGATTGTTATGAGAAATATCCATGATGTACTCATCAACATTGAGGTTTATTACTATACATTCTAAAGCATAAAGTCATGCTTACGTGTGGTTGTGGATGTTCTGCTAGAATTCTTTGGTTTTTTAAACTAGATAAATCGCTTGTATCAGAATTTGGATAATGGTATAGTTGGCAAAGTGTAGTTTCTCTTATTTGAACTCACATGGACATGCAAACATATTAATCTAACTGGCTCTGTGATTTTCTCAACTTATTTTTTTCCAATGATACAAGCCAATCGATTGCTCATTGGATCTTGTAATGTTTGTTTTGCTCAATTGTCTCTTCACTTCTTTGTACATCTGGAGAAAAGAGCAACATTTGCAGCAAATTTCCTGTCAATAGCAAGGCCATAGACTTGACACATTTGCAGCAGCAATACACCGACTCATAAATAAGCACATACTCATTTCTAAATGTCTCATTGTACTAGGAAGGTCCTCTTTGTTATTCTACTTTCTTGTATTTATCCTTTTCTACCACTAGAAATTTATAATCATCTCTAAGATGTCCTCTGAAGTTAGCAAGTTTATTTTTCTTCACAATTCTGACGATTACGTATGTTTTGCTTATAGTTTGTGAGCGTCTTGAATACGAAGAAAGCAAAACTGAGGGAGTTTCGTGATCAGATTGCGAACAAAGAGTCAGCAGGTAAACTGCAAAAGGAGGAAGACTCCACAGACAGAACTGAGGTTTATGACACCACTGGAAGTGACGATGGCAGTGACAGAGATGTTGGGACTTCGAAGATTGCTCCTCGGAATAAGGGTCGAGGTAGAAAGAGGAATCCACGCAATTAGGTAAATATGTTTTCACTCTGCTGTAGCTTTTACATCTCTGGATTGTATAATCAAATTGATTGATGCTGTAAAGTGATTCTTGCTGTTTTCTCTTCTTTCTGGGTCTTGCTTGCTTAACTGATTTAAAAAAAAAATTCTTGTTAAGGTAAACTGTTTGTGTTATTGAACTTTGTCTTTGTGTGGAGATGTACACGAACTTAGTCTAGATTAGAAAAATCACATGACCTTAAAGCAGCTTCTCTACTTCACTAATGAGTCACTGTTTGGACCCGTAACCTTGATGACATAATCTAGTTTAGGGCGCCAAATTAAGTCAACAACGGATAGCTCCTGTTACTATCTCACACAACCAAGTTTGGTTCGGTAGAGATGGAGATAAAATAGAAATTCATCCTTGATAATCTTGTAATCCTAATGAAGAGGGTCGGTAAAAATGATAGATTTCATCTCCACTCACTAAAGGCTTGTTTGATATGACGTTAAGAATGGAGTTGAAATAATGAATTTAAGTGAAATATAGAATAAAAATAAGTCATTCTTTATACTTGGTATTTTTTGCATGGTATTTGATATGACGTTGGAATGAAAGTTTTTTTTTTTAAATTTTATGATTTATGAAATGTGAAATCATTATTGATGATGTATGTGTGTTTGTTCATAATGTAAGTATATGTTATTTTTGAAACTACTTTAAGAAAAATCTTTAAAATAAGTCCAATTAATGACTTAAAATATAAACATGAACAATAGTCAACTTAAATAGATTATGGGGCCATTTGACACTTTCTCCGGATTATTTTAGAAAATTATTATCCCAATAATTTTCCAAATAAACAATAATCCAAGTGTTGGAGGATTAATTTTTTGTCAAATAATCCCTCAAATTAATCTTGGTTAGAATAATTTCTCTAATAAATCCCTGAAATTGGCTTGTCGAACGCACCCTATGCATATAATTTCTTCTATAAGATTTATTTTGTCTAGTTGAACTAGTTATATTGTTTTCAAGCACATTCGGATGACATATCATGTTGATCGAAATATTAAGGTCATAGTTCATTATTTCATTTAATAGTTTTTTGTAAAAAATGTTTTTTTTCTACAAAACAATTAAAAATATATTATTTGAAATTAATTGATGGCCACTTATAAAAATTTATTATAATTCTATTTTGTAAAAAATAAGAGAGTATAATATATGTTAGACCTAGGCATGCATGGACTCGGGCTGAATCCCAGCTCCAGACCTTCCCGTTTACGCAGGCCGAACTTGGGTCGGGTCGGGATTTCGGGCCGACAAGTATGTCCGTATCCGCTCGTCCCAGACCCGGGTTGTCCGCCGGGTCCCAGATTTTTTTTTAAAAAAAAAATTATCCTTACTACTGCTTAATTGGTTACTGGCATGTTGCTTCTTGTTTTTTGAGCTGTTGAGTTACATTACAAAATTTACATGCCATAATAAAGTGAGAAAAAATTCACATATAAATATAACAATATCCGATAAACCTGGACATCCAAACACACAAAAGCCTCAATAATAAATAACAAAACAAGTACCAAGTCGGAATTTCTAAGTTCAAAACATTAAACAAGTTTTAAGTCCAAACATTTCAAACCAAATACAAAATCGAAAGTCCAAACATAATAAAATCCAAAGTTCTAATACATCAACAATCCGCGCTAAATCTGTTAATTAGTGGTCGTGCTTTCATCCTCTCCATCTTCAGTATCCTCCGCATCTTCACAACCAATTTTAAGCACTTTGGATGGACATTGAAGACAAGTAAACAACAACAAAAACGAGTTAGTAGCTACAATTTATACATAACACTTTTATGTACAAAAAACATTATTTATTTACTGCCTTTTCGCGAGCCTTTCACACGTAGCCAATCTTCGTAGCATGAGAGTGCTTCAATTGTTGAGGGTGCCAAAGAACTTCTAGTAGTCTTTATCATTTTTCCCCAAGCTAAATGCAGATTCAGAAGGCACACTAGATATTAGAACACTTAGAATATCACGAGCCAAAACAGATAAACATGAAAAACGCCGACAATTATGCTTCCAATAGTCTAAAATTGACATTTCCTCTTTGCCACCACTAGCAACATCATTAAGATAAATATGAAGCTCTGACCGACCGATAATTTTCTTTTTCTTATTCAAATGATTAAACAATTAAGCACGAGCACTAAATACACCCCTCCGAACATAACTATTATAATGCCTATATGATAGAACATCAAAATCACTCGAATCAACTTCACCGGATACTACAACTCTATAATCATCCATCTTCTCATAATAATAAGAGACTCCTTCCAAAATAAAGTGAGGATTTAAAACAGCAGCACATGGTAACAACAAATTATACTTAGCCCAATACTTCTCAAACATCTTTTGCATCTTAATCACCATTTCAGTTAGAATACTTGGAGGACCGTCAATAATACTAGACAACATCTGAATAGTCCAAACCCCATGAAAATAAACATTGGAAGTAGTATATTTGGAGGCTGAAAATTCATGGGTTATATCATAAAATTAGCTTAGAAAATTCTGAAGTTCAACCACTTTATCACACTCAAACTAATTTCAAGGAATACATCTTCAAATCTGAATCATTGCTAAGAAAACTTTCCATGGTATCTTGAAAATACAAATAATGTTCCAACATTAAAGTAGAATTCTCTCTTTGGAATGAAATTTTTCAAAGATATATTTTCCTTATTTTCACCACAACATCAATAAGTTTCAAACCAGCCTAAATTTATGTGTTCAAGAATACGTAAGACGGAGACGGGACGGAGAGCTACCGTCTAGCGTCTAGATGGCCGGACGGCCGTCTAGACGGATTCAGGACAGAACATACGTTTTTGATTATTTTTAAGTATATTACCCCTAATTCCTCCTAAATTTGTGTAAAACATTCATATAATGCAAATAAATATTCATTTTCATAATCTACGACACCTTAAAAACTAAAAATTCATGCAAATGAAACACATAAAACATTGAGTTTAATGTTACTCAACTTTAAAGCACATAAAAACATTCAAAATAAAATAAAACGGCAAAAGTGGATTCTTGATAACTAGACACATGTTAGACATAAAATGAGCTAATAATCTACTCTTCCATCTCTTCATAAGCGTCCTCTTGAACGATCTCCTTGTCCGACTCAAAGTCAAACTCTTCCTCCTCATCATCTTCATCTTCCGTGCCATCGGATACAAAATCATCCTCATAAAGCTCTCTCACCTCCTCCAAGGCGACCACTTCTTCTTGGTTGCAATTCCTCATCCGCTCCCATTGCCTCACTGACCATATCCCATACAAGGCCGGAACCGGGCATGACCTCTTCGTCACCGTCATCTACTCCATCAACTATCCATGCTTGTGCATGTGAAGCCTCATTTGCTAGAAGCACATCAACCTTCTCTTTTCGGCTTTTCATCTTCTTATTCAATAACATTGAATTGAACAAAAACTAGGTTGTTCATTCGGACGGTATCTAGTCTATTCCTCTTCTTTGTGTGAATCTACAAAGTTAAAATCAACAATCCAATAAGTAATTATAGAAACTATAATAACTATAGTAACTAAAAAATATTCTAACGAGAGTATATTAATTTACCCCTTCAAAGACACTCCAATTTCTTTCACATCCGGATGAACTTGTTGTCAAGGAAAGTATCCTAGTTACAATCTTTAGGAGATTTGGAGTTTGATTGCCATATGCCCTCCACCAAACAATTATAAATTAAAAAAACAAATAGCAAAATTCTTAACTAGTTCACTTTTGTATAAAATAAAATGTAAAGAGAAATAATCATACCCGGACTATAATTTTCATCATTCTTGGAACACCCTTTTGATGCCAAAACTCTTCTAAAAGCCCCTTCCCTATTCTTGTACTTAGGAAACTCCACATTTATAACTTGATCTTGCATGTCAACATCGGGATAAAACCACTTAAAAGCTCCATCCATAAGACCCTCCCAATCTTCAATGGACCATTCCGAACCGGAATTGTATAAATAAAATGGATTTAACAAGTAGGCCGTCAAGTGAAGTGGAGTATCAACACGGTCCTTTCCCTTTGCATCTCACCATGCACAAACCCCATGGCCGGCTTCAAATCTCCATCTACAAGTCGGAGCACTCTTACTGAAGGTGTAAACACCTTCAAAGATAAGCTCACACCACTCCAAAATGTAGAAGATAATATACTAGCACAAGCATCTTTCCCCTTTTTGCTCTTTGACCATCTCGATTTCTCCCACTCATCACATGTCATCATGCCCTTCAACGTCCCTTTCTTTTCAAGTAAACTTTGCAATGTCAAGTAAGAAGATGCAAATCTAGTCACTCCCGGACGGACAATCTCTCTTTGTGTACGACTTCTCATTAATGCCAAGGTCTTGTGATGAGAGTAGATGAATACGGTGAAGTTCTTTGCTTTAGTAATTGCATTCTTGCAAAATGAGAGCTTACCAATGGCTTCAAGCATGAGATTGATAGAATGAGTAGCACAAGGAGTCCAAAATATTTGAGGCCTCTTCTCAAGCAATAGGTTTGAAGCCGCAATGTTGTTTGAAGCATTATCGGTCACCACTTGGACCACATTTTTCTCCCCAATCTTTTCAATGCACTCATCAACATACTCAAATATATATTTTCCGGTGTGTGCATCTAAGGAAGCCTCTTTGAAACCAAGAAAAGTAGTTGAACCACCGGTGTTCACACACAAGTTCATAATACTTCTCCTCTTTCTATCACTCCAAACATCCGTCATGATAGAACACCCATCCTTTTCCCATGCTTCCTCTTGAACTTTGAGCGATGTTTTCATTCTTTCCACTTCACCCTTCAAGAGTGGTTCTCCAAGTTGATATTGTGACGGAGGTTGATACCCCGTACCAAATTGTCCAACCGCCTCAACAAATCTTCTAAATGCATCATTGTCCACCGCATGAAAGGGTATGCCGGACTCATACACCCACCTAGCCATGTATTGACTCACCTTAAGGCTCCGTTCTTTGAAGAGAGCGTCGTTGATGCTTTGTTGTCTCTTCCTTTTGCTCTCGTTCAAGCTAATGTCATCGGAATTGATTTTTGAAACAAATTTATCCATTGATTCAAGAGAATGAGGTGACTTTTTGGGACAATCATCATCATCATCATCTCCCTCAACGTCTATCACATTAACTTCTCTTCTAAGACTTTCATCTTCTTGTCTTGCAACCACCTTCTTCTTTTTGGTTTGTAGAATTGCATCTTTGCATCTTTGCTTGTCTACATCCGAAGACTTGGTACAAGATGTAATATTGCCCCTAATGCCGGCAATATGTTGCTTAGCTCGGCTAACTCCTCCACTAAACTCCTTCTCACATTTCAAACATTTTCATTTTTCTTGAGTTGTGCTACTAAGTATTGCATATTTCCACCCAATGTCTCCACTATTTCGCTTCAGTTGTGAAACGCCGCTCATAGACTCGTTTGGAGTCGGTTCAGTCGGACTTGATTGAGACATGATCTATGATCAATATCTATTACATTAATAATTAAAAAAAAAAGTCAACACAAACATCCAAATAAAGTTTATGTAAATTGTAAACATAATGAGTAATGAACTAATGACTCAAATAACAAATTAAATAATCACTAGTGGATTGTTTAAACAATTAAACAATCAAAGCAGAAGTTAAGGTTCACATTTTCTGTTTTCCAAAATCAAAACAGAATTCTGAAGAGTGAAGTCTGTGAAGAACACAGTTACAGAATGAGAAGAACCACACGGACCACGGTCCACACCATAGAGGGTTCACAATCGGACAAAGGATTCACAAACTAACAGAGGGACAGTCGGACAGAGGGTTCACAATCACTGAATCACAACAGACAAGAAGAAAGCAGAGATCACCGACTCACCGTTCACCGGAGTCGGAGAGAAGACAACAGATATCACCGCTCACCGGAGTCAGAGTCGCTGTCTCGGCGTCGCAGTCGCGGCGTCGCATCGGCTTGTCGGAGAGAAGAGGAGATAGGGAGCGGCCGTCGCTGCTCTTGGAATCGCCTGTCGTGGGACTCGGTGGGAGAGAACAAACCACGTTTTTTGACCTAAAATTCGGATTTTTGGGAAAAAATACGTCTAACCTGTCCCGCCCCGCCCCGTCTAACCCGTCCCGCCACGTCTTAACCCGTCCCGCCCCGTCTTAACCCCGTCCCGCCCCGACCCCGTCCCGACCCCTATTTATGCTAAGACCGTCTTCCGTTTTGGCCAAAAACGGGACGGCGTATTTTGGAACATTGCTATTAAATTGATGATACCATAAGATCAATGCATATGAAATTTTTTTTCCATGTAATACCAAAGGAGCGTTTCTTTAAAGATGACTTCGTAAAGATGCTATCATGGTATCATTGTAAGATGCACTGTCTAGTATCATAATGAACACCTTATCAACAATTTTTCATTCACATAAACACAACAAAATCTCATGGGAAAGAGACACCATCAAAATGAGGTGTTAAAGCTGCAAACATAATTATCCTTTTTTTGCAAGTTTCATATCTATCAAACACATAAACTCATCTATATGTGTTTTCATTCCTCCGATTATCAGTAGTAAAACTAATTTGGCATGGTGCCTCATGTAATTCAACACAAACTGACTTATTTTCTTCCAAATAATGTGTTATCGCATCTCTCTTAATAGTATATCTACTCATCAGATTGAAATCAAGTAACACAACACTCATGAAGTACTTAAAAGCCGGCTCCTCAAAATACTAAATGAATGTCCACCCGACACAACAATAGCACACAAAACATTACGAACTTCTTCTAAACTAGGAATAGGTTTTCTCAACACCATTTAATTCACATTCTCAACAATATTACTATTAGATGCACTATTAGAAATGTTGAATGATTTAATATCACGAGAACGACGTGCAAGACATGGATCAACAGGTCTCTTAAGATGAGATGTACCACTAGAAGAAGCACCGTTAAGAAATTTCTTACCGTGATTGAAGACAACAGTAATAGATATATTGTCGAACATGTGTCTTGTCGTATTATTTACAAACTGATGAAGTCAATTTTTTCCCTTGATCGGTGAATTAAACGTTTGATTATACTTCCACACAATCATCACTGTTTTGGGTGTGCATATATCCAATCTGCACACATTTTCAAACATCAAATACAATTAGCAATTATATGGAAATTGGATACTAGTTCAAATTTACATATCTGCACATAATGGCATAAACTAAGCCACACAAGCTGAGAAATTGAGAATACATGTGTTCAACTAGAGAAATTGAGAATACATGTGTTCAACTAATCTGGAAAATTGAGAATACATGAGAATTAAGAAACTAAACTAATCTGAATATAATGACATAAGCTAAACTAATATGTAATATCGTTAATACGTCTACACAATAAATGACCTAAACTAAACTAAGCTGCACATTACATAACCTAAGTTGCATAATGCATGACCTAAACTAAATATGTAATACCACTATATGTCCACATTAATAGTCAATACAAAAGCAATGACACAACAAAGTGACAAACTAAGAGTTGTGAAGGAGAAGGGAATGAAGTGAGAAAGGAAGGAAGACTTAGACAAGTGACAAAAGTAGGAAGCCGAACTTAAGTCTGTAGTGATAACGAGGGCCAACGTCGGCAGGAATCGGAGAGGAAGAGAAGCATTGACGAACTCCTAGAGTGTGGAGAGGAAGAGATGCGGCGGCCAAGCGGTGAAACGGGTTATCGATTCTTCATTTCTTTGTATTTTGGGTTACATGAGTTTCCACAATAAAATGATGAGTTTGTATGTATGTGTGTGTATATATATATAGACGACGGGCCGGAACTAGTAGTCCGGACGGGCCGCCAGGTCCGCCGTACTCGACGGGCCTAGCCATCCTTCCATGCCCTCCCGTGAAAGCAAGCCGGTCCATGTTTGTCCAGTTCTAAATATATGTATGATTAAAATTTAGAGAAATCCCGTTTGGTGCCCTCGTGATTTTGCCTTTTCCGCTTGGTGTCCACAATGTTTCGTTTTTCTAGTTGGTGCCCTCGAGGTTTTTATTTTTTTTGTTCTGTGCCCAATCTTCAAACTATCATTAAAAGTTATCTTTTTCCGTCTGTTAACAATTAAAATAAAAAAGAAAGGTAAAAGGAATTAGAATAACAGAGAGTACGCTTATCTTCTACCTCTCGCTCTCTCCTTGGCTGGGCAAAGAACCGGCCTTGTCTAAAGATACGAGAACCTTGGAGAATCACCACTAGAGAACCATTACTACACCGTCGGTCGGCCGGCCTTACCCTTGGAGAATAAGGTTCGATTAGCCCCTTTTGGATCTAATTATGAAATTTTCCCTAAAAAATCTGCTCTAAATTTCGTATTAGTTGAGTTTCAAATCAGTCGTAATTTTGATAGCCCTAATTTTGCTTTGATCTTCCGAATTGCAGGTGTCCCCTTGCATATGCTTTTACAAGCGGTATTCCAAACATCTATGAGCAAATCAATTAACAAAAGTATAAGCTGAGCTCTACAGTCCATATAGTTGTAAGATGGATGGTTTTTTCATATGAACAATCAGTTAACAAACATCTTAGATTATTAGGAGTTTCCATAAGAAGTTTAGGGAAGTATTTGATACTGTAATCAATACAAGTGTGTGGTCAGTTAACAAATGTCTTTGATATAATGCATTTATATATTCTCTGTTTTGTTTCCTTGTGTACTTAATTTATGCCTTGAATATGTTTATGCTCAATTTCTGCACTGAATCTGCTTTGATAGCCCTAGTTTCTGCACAGTTTTTTTGCTCAATGTATGCTCAGTTTTGCTTAGTTTATGTTCAATTTTGCTTAATTTATTCCCAGTTTTGTTTGTTTCCTTGTGTGAATTAGGTTTTGCTCTATTTGTATGATGCGAGATGGAAGATAAAAAGATATTGAGAATGCGCCGGAATATGGACTGGTTTTTAGATGTAGAGGTGGATGATGTTGATAAGTGTAATATATTGGATGTATACATCGAGTTAATAGAAGGGGCTGCAAAAAAAGGTTATGCTCTACCAGAAAATCCAAGCTTATTGTATGTTTATCAGTGTAAAGGTCGTAAATTGGAGAGAGATTTCGACTTGATGGAGTTGTTCAGCTTATTTCATGATAGAAAAGAGTTGAAAATCACCATTGGTTGTGCTGATAATCCATGTGAAAGTCTACAGTTGGCAAGGAGTTTACTTGAATCAAGGATGTCATCACATGATACCAACCATATATCTTCCCAACATACTATTCCATCAATGGGATATATGGATGAAACACAACCAAGAACAACCGCACCCAAAGTTCAGATTGCTCCACCCAATCCAGATTCAGTTGTAGCGCCACCAGATAGTAGTTTACAAAGGAGAGGAGTGTTTGCCGAGATCCCTAGTACACAACTTGATGAAGGAGAAAGGGAACCTTTGCAACCGAATTTTAGATCTTTTAGTTTTCCGTCAAAGAGGATGCCTCCCACATCTGCTAGAAGAAAAGGAATTCATATTCCAATTGAAAAGGGCTCCACGTCACAAACACCACCAACTTCTGGCAGCATTAGTAGAACACGTGGAGTAATGACGGTTATAGGTGACGCCGTGGTAAGTGGAGTTGATGATATTGACATTGATGATGATGAATATGAGCCATCCGATAGTTCAGATGAAGATTCAGCCGTCTTTTCGGATGATTTTATTATTGAAGAGGACCCTCTTTTTCCTTTTGTTGATGATGGTTATGATCCCGAGAAATCCAGTGAATGGGAGCTGGATAAAGATGTGTACTTTGACAGATTATACGATAATGGTGAGTTTCATATCGATAATCAGTTTGGGTTGATTAAGATTAGACAATGGATGATTTTTTTCGACAAGGAACACCTGTATCGTGTTTTGAGAGATTTTTGTATCCAAGAAGGGGTTGCCATCATTACTCAAAAATCCGATCCTACAAGGCTAAAAGTTGTTTGTGTAGATGCAAGTTGTGAATGGAGTCTTTGTGCTTCTAGATTACCAGATGGACATACTTGGGCTATAAAGAAATTGGAGGGTGAACATACTTGCACGAGGTTAAATGAGTTTAATCCTATGACAACCATGTATTGGGCAGTAGAGAAGATCATTGAAGATGTAAGATCAAATCCAGATATTCCAAGAAAGACCATTAATGAGCTTTTGAAGTCAAGATATGGTGTTATGTTAAGAAGATCAAAAACTTATAAAGTCAGAAGTTTGTGCTTGGAGGAGATTCAAGGAAGTCATGACACTTCATATGCAAATTTACCGGCTTATTGTGAGGTTCTGAAAAGTACGAATCCAGATTCTAAGGCTCACTGTTCATGGAAGATTGTTGATGAACTTCCGGAAAAGCCCATTCAATTCAAGAACATATTTGTTTCCTTAAAGCCAATGATTGAGGGTTTCAAAGGGTGTAGAGGGCTGATTGGGGTCGATGGTTGCCATTTAAAGGAAAAATATGGTGGAGTTGTATTTTCTGCAATAGCCTTGGATGGAAATCAACAAATTTTCCCTCTAGCATATGGTGTATATGAAAATGAGAGCAAGAGCACATGGTTCCAGTTCTTTTCACATTTAAAGGATGCTTTGAAGGATGACATGAGAGACAATTTGACTATAATATCCGATAGACAAAAGGTATTTTTCTTGATAAATTGTCTTTTACACACAAGTGTTTCTATAAATACATGTAACTATTATTATAGTTATTTTTTGTTTTTTAGGGCATTGAACCAACCCTAAATGATAGTTGGCCGGATGTTCGCAGACGCCTATGTTGTAGACACTTGTGTGCCAATTTCAAGAAAAAATATCCGGAACGCCGAATGCACAATCTGTTTTGGGAATGTTGCAAAGCGTATTCCGAGTTCACCTACAATAAGGTCATAGAGATAATGCAAAAAGAAGCCGGATTTGGTGCTGTTAAGTGGTTGCATGAGGCGGGAGATAAAGAACAATGGGCTATGCACACCTTTGATCCTACATTATGTAGTGATGAAGTCACGAGTAACTTTGTCGAGTCTTTCAATAATACTATTGGAGTGAAAAGATGCGGTCCGGTGTTGAGTCTACTCGAAGGTTAGTTATGATTAGTGAATATTTTGAATGCAAATAACTACTAACATGAAATTTATATTAAAAATTCCAATAATTGTAGGCATTCGAAGAACACATATGGTGAGATATGTGAAGAGGCAAGAAGAGGCACTAAAATGGCCATTGAATGGCATAACACCAAAAGTTGCTGAAAAATTAAAAAAGAACATTTTAGCTTTACGTGGGCTTCAAGTATGCCTAATTGTAAACTATTTTCTATATTTAGTCACAATTTGTTTTGGTGTTGATTGTTCATTCTTTTTGTGTGATAGGTTTTTAAAGCATCGGACATAGAATGTGAGGTCCGAGATGGTCGTTCTTATTGGCCTGTGAACTTCATCGACCAGGTATGTGCATGTGGAGAATGGCAAATTAGTGGGATTCCTTGTAGACATGCGGTTAGAGGAATTCTTGAGGTAAGGAGAGGAGACAACCTTGAATCTTATGTATCAAAGTGGTTCTCTGTGCAAGTGTATAAAACAGCCTATGCTGTGAATTTTCACCCCGTTCCCGACAAAGAACAATGGCCGACATTTGATTATCCAAGTTTGATCCCTCCAAGCATGAAAAGGGGAGTAGGTAGGCCACCAAAAAATAGAAGACGGGAAGATGATGAAAAACAAAAATGAAAGAGATCAACCACTGTTCGTTGTAGTAAGTGTAAGGCATTCGGGCATAACGCAAGGACATGTAAAGGTGGTTTGACAGCGAGAGAGATTAGAGAACAACAGGGAGTACACGTTGAACAGAGGCATCGAAAAAGAGGTAAAAAGACGTTTCAAGTTGAGGAAACTACTCTAGATTGCACGGGATCAGCACCATGGCACCCTTCAAGTCAACTAAACTAAATTTTCTGCTTTGGATCTAAGACTAGTGGATCATGTTGTTATCAATTTTGATTCTTGATGCGTTTATTAACTAAGAGCGGTTTCTATTTTGGAAGAAATATGCATTTTGATGTTTGATGCCTGAACCAACTAATATAAATGCAGTCAGCAAGTTTCTGTTTTGGAAGAGCGGTTTCTGTTTTGGAAGAAATATGCATTTTATGTGCAATAATATAAATGCAGTCAGCAAGTTTTGTGTGTAAATTCTGCATTTTGGAAAATCTGCATCTTGATGTTTGATGAGTCTATTAATTGAGATTGTCTCAACTTTTTATTTTGGAGTTGTCTCAACTTTCTGTGCAATAATATATATGCATTCAGCAAGTTCTGTGTGCAAATTTTGCGCTGTGGAAATTCTGAGTTCCAAATAAATATGTAGGCAGCAACTTTAGCAAGTTCTGTGTACAAATGCATTTTCTGCACTGTGCAAATTTTGCACTGTGCAAATTCAGCAAGTTTCTGTGTGCAAATTCAGCAAGTTCTGTGTGCAAATTCAGCAAAATCTGCACTGTGCAAATTCAGCAAATACTGACTGCATATTGTTCAACCTCAAACCATAAAGTTCTGAGCTACAAATAAATTTTGAATTTTTGAAATATCTGAGTTATAAATAAGCTTTGTATCTTGGAGATGAGAACTTGACAGATGAAAACTAAATTTTTTGAAAAACCAACACTAATTTATGGAAAAACAGAAATTACATAACAAGTGTGCATCAGCTGAAAAACCAGCAATTACATAACAACAAGTGTTCAACAACATTTGATTCACACATTAGAGACAAGGTCTAAATGCCCCAACATAACTTTGGAATATCTAATGCACTATTTAAATTTTTAGCACAATAACTAGCAATACCATATACAATACGAGAGCCACTTTAACTCCACCTTGAACATATGCTATAAAGTTATTCATATGACTCTTGAGTTCGTCTACGCCATCTCGAGAGGCCAAGTCTCGAACAAATGTCTTTAACTCCCTCACTTGATTCTTCAAATCTTCAAATTCATTTCTGCAAGTCGATGGTGAACCATATCTAAAGTTGTTTCCGTTCGTATGCTCGCCTTGAACAAAACTCGTATTTGACACATCCGCCCATTTGAAAAACTTACAAATGTCACATTTGTAGTATGGCCTACCCGGATTTCTTTTGGACCCGGAAATCCTAATTGGAATTGTTCTTGATGGTTGACACTTACAACATGTGTTTGTCATTCTCAATGTTGAAGATGAAGTAATTGAATCCATCATAAAACTCTTGCACTGCAAAATTGAGCAGAAACTAAGCAACAAAATCGTGTAGAATCAAAGCAGATTCAAGGCATAAATTGAGAATAAACACATTCAGGCATAAATTTAGCACAAGGAAACAAACAAAGCTAAGAATAAATGCATTACAAGTGAATAATCTAGAGGCCTAACAAGCAGCACTACAATTGAATATTCTAGAGGTACCCATATTTTTGAGTCAATTACTAAATTGATACCTATTTGTCTTACAAATTCTAGCTTTTATTTGCTTATATGAAAATAACCATCATCTTACGACTTTATGGATTACAAAGCTCATTGATCATCTCTAAGATGACTTCCAAAGTAAATGATATAACGGTCAGATACCGCTTGTAAAATCATATGCAGGGAGATATCTGCAACTCGGAAGATCAAAGAAAAACTATGACATCAAAACTACGACTGATTTCCAACTCAACTAAGAAACCAAAACTAAATTAGGAGACCAGATATCACTTTCAAACTAACTTATAATCAAAATTGAATTAAGATACCAATTTCCACTGCAATTTCTACCTATTTGACATCAGCAAGTAAACCAAACAAAGATCTTCGCACTTAAAGTTGAAGGCCATGAAATTTCATACTTAAAATTGAAACCACTGTTAATTTCATATTCAAATCGAACCTGGAGGTGCTAATCGAGGGTGACAACAAAGATCTTCGTCGGAATGAGGCTAGTCGAACCTGATTTTCAAAAGGGGCTAAGACGTCGTTGAGCGAAGACTCCGTTGAGCGACGACGTCTCTGAGGTAAAAGCCTCTGGTCCCCCCTCCTGAGCGAAGACGCCGATGGTCCCATCCTTTTGAGCGAAACACAGTTGGTCTCTCCCTCTTGAGCGAAGTGGTCGACGATGGTTCTTGCGTTTACAGAGAATCCTCACAAGACGAAGGGTAAGTTTATTTTCTCTTCACAATTTTTTTTGCATTTTCTTTTTTTGTTATTTAATTACTAACGACAAAATAACAAAACTAACGTGTTTTACTAGAATGGTCATAGACCGGAAAAAAACGAAATCCTAAGGGCACCAACCGAAAAAACGAAACATTGTGGGCACCAAGCGGAAAAGTCAAAACCACGAGGGCACCAAACGGAATTTCTCTAAAATTTATTAATGATGTTTTAGGTTTGAAATCGTTAATATCTTGGACCGGACATTACCCGTCTTTGATTATTGGAATCAAGTTCTTCCCTAGATATGAATAAAGTCATATTATGGAATCATTTCCATTCCGACTCCAAGTCTTACCAAACATGGCGTATGTGTATGACTGAGTTCTATTCCTATTTTAATTGTACCAAATTTGCAAGCATCATACATAATCTTGCCATTATTTTGAAATTTTACCAACATTTCAACGACTGTAGTTGTAATCTCAATCTCAACATCATTACCATATTGATCATTTTCGAACATCATTACCACATTGATCATTTTTCTAAATCATTGTCTTTTTCAAATAGACATACATATGATACACTTGTATGAAATACAAATTCAAAATAGGATATTCGCAACCAAAAAAACATTTTGGTTATATCATAAAAGGGCTCTAATAAAATTTTACTTTAAATATTTGACCTCATGCACTTGCATCTATGTGATACTTTGAAGTTATATAATCTGTTATGAAAATAAGAGAAATTCCGGTTGATACCCCTGTGATATGGGGTGTTCCAGATTTTGCCCATAACTTTTCCCAAGTTAGATTTTACCCATCAATTTTAAAATTTTCTGACATATGTCCTTCTCAACCATGGTTAAATGATGTGTTAGCTTAAAAAAGTAAAATTAAAAAAAGGCTATGATGTATATCGTGTTTGCTAAGGCCAACTGGACACCCACAGTATAATCTAAAATCTTCTTTCTCTCCTAATATGCCCTTCTCCTCATCCTACCATCTTACTGGCGCCTCGAGAAATAAATCTTCTATCTCTCTTTCTCTCCTTCCTACTCACCGTTATGAATTGCGCCAAATTCTTCTACTCTTCTCTCTCCTAATTTCTTCTTCCTCTTGCATTTCAGATTCTTACGGGTTAGGAGCGGTGATTTTGAAATTATTCTATAGAAGAATAGGGTTTAAGAAGACCGGAATTTGTTCGACTACTTTTGTAATTCAGGGACAATACCCTTTCTTGTAAAAGCACTCAGAAACGGAAGTCTGCAAGAAAAAGTGGATTCGATCATGGCCCTATACAACCTCTCAACTCACTCCAATACCATTAGCCTCATTCTTGATACCAATCTGGTTCTGTTCATGATCAACCTACTAAAATCTTGTCTTGAATTTCCTTTGAAAATTTTAATTCAGTCAACTATTTCCCACTAACTTCGACACACCTTAATAATTTGAGATTATGATATTAGATGTTTGGGTTTAGAATACACCCAACAACATGCAAAAGTCTATGAAGCTTACAGTTTCATCTTTTGTTAATGTATTCGAACGTTTTCTTATAATTTTCATCTAGTATGAAACTTTGGCATTAACATCTTCAACCCTATCCATCGCTTCATAATTACAAAATATGAGTGACTTTCTCTCTCCATCAACAAGCCTATGAACCTTAACAAGAGGTCCGAACAACTTCAAAAATATAAAGGACATTCCTCCAAACAGTATATGCAAAAATATAAAGAACATTCCTCCAAACAGTATCTGCAAAATATATCGCTTCATAATTATAACATATGAGTGACTTTCTCTCTCCATCAACTAGCCTATGAACCTTAACAAGAGGTCCGAACAACTTCAAAAATATAAAGAACATTCCTCCAAACAATATCTGCAAAATATATCGCGCTACATATTTGCAAAATATATCGCGCTACATATTTTGAAGTTGTCCATTGTTCCGAGTTACCATCTTTCTTATTTGTATCTTTGTTTATGAAATTGTGCAAAAGTGATGGAAGATGTTGCAAATATCGTAACCGTTGACCTATGCGAATTCCTTTGATTTGTGAACCTCGTCATTATGTTCACAAGAGAGATGTGACCATATATATGTGTATATATATATGATGAATTTGTTAGGGTTATAACCAATTTTAGAGAGAGGAGTGAGAACCTCTTAGAGTCGTTGAGTTATAATAAATCAACGGTTAAGATTGAATCGGAGCATTTCAAATTATCATGATAGTACTTACCATACTTGGAATATACTATACCTTTTATGTTTACGAACCATATGTTCAACTGTGAAAAAAATAAGATATAAAAACTCGTAAATACAACAATAACATGGCTAAAAAGATATGAGTATACTAGTAATTAAAAAACTCTATTTAATTAAATTGAATAAAAAAAAATATATACTTCTTCTTAATGCATTGCATCCCTTGCTTGCTCCTGTGCCTGCAATCGAGCTTCTAAGTCCTCTATTCTTTGTCTTTGTTGAGCATCTATCTCTAGCTCTATCCATCTCTCCTTCTTGATTCATGGCTAACTTGTTATCTTTCCTTAGCTTGGTAAGTGTTCTTGCAATCTCCAAGTCCAAAGACACAAGTTCCTGATTCTTGAGCGTCGTAGGTTCACTAATATATCAAACTACAAACACAAACACACACAAAAGTGCATCAAAAGTAACAAAACACTTGCACTTCTAGAGACAACTTCACACAAATGAGATATAACCTCAATAACCCACGACAACAACGCCAAAAACTTGACAGCAGTTTTCGAGTGTATAAAAATTTTCACTTGAAATCTAGCAATAACAGTCAATAATCGCCACATAACCACATTATAAGGTCGTGTCAATGCAAATATATGACTAGATGTCAATGTCATACTTCTCAAAGTACCATGTTATCCACTTTTTCACTCTAAGAAGACAACTAGATAAAAACAAGTGTTGTAAAATAAAAGCAAAAGTTTGTGATCAAATGATTTAACAAAACACTTCAAGAGTGGTAAGTAATTGAGATCGATTGAGTTGGACTAGGTAACTACAATCGAGTTACTAGTCAACTGCAATCGAGTCAAATTCTTGTAGCTTTCAACTCGTCTGAGTCAAAAACAGAGTATGCAATCAAATGATATCAAATTGTGAAACAATTAGGGGTTGTAGACTAATTCTCCCAATCCCTTGCTAATGCAATGTAAAAATATGATATTATGCCCTAAAGTGAGAACTATTTGCTCAAGTCATCAGGTAAATGATGCTAAACGGTAGTATGCATATTTAGGCAAATGATTAATCTTAGCATAAGTCATTCAAACATCAAGTGTCACATTGTGTTTTCTATTCACAAGATGTGAAACAACTACGGTTACTAAATTCAATTCAAGATTTCATATTGTGTTTTCTATTTGCAAGTATAAAACAAATTCATCTAGCATGGATTAATACTTTGCAATCAAGTAATCAATCAAACCTCACATGGTGTTTGTTTTTGACATGATTGAAATACAAATTCTATCAAATATAGGCATCGAAACAATCATTCACTATAAATGGAATGACTTATGAGTCTCATCCATATTATCCGACCAATTATCAATACATAGATTTATAAAATAAGACTAAACAACGTGCATGAAAGGAACAATCTAAACTTAGTTTATCATCCGACTTTCAAAATTAGCTCATCCATGAATCTATTATTCCAATCGGTTTCTTCTCTCCTATATGCTTACTAAGTTTCTTTGATACTCACATATATTATTTGGCATAATAACAAATTTGGACAACACATAGCTTTGTATTGAGATTTTCAACCCAATCCCTAATGAAGAACTATTCACTCATGATGACCGAAAAATAAAACATTTCATATTCATAAATCGAATACATGAAACAAAGAAGAGTAGAAATGAGTAACAATACTGAAAGAATCAACAAGATCTGAATTACTGAACAAAATTATGGGGGTTGCAAGCTCCATTCTCGATCAAACTCGGCTAATTCTTCAAGATTCTCAAGAACAATTCCAAATGCTAAAACTAATCTAAGAAGCTAAGCTCCGATCTGAATTGTGGTAGTGAAGTGGTGTCTGAATTGTTCTGAATTACATAGATCTAAGCCCTTTTATATAGGCTAAAATCGGCACGAGTGGCAAACATCACCAAAAGGAATCTTCCTTGTAACCACTGTCACGTGGCCGTGTTGGTTGTGATGGCCCGCCTCTTCATCCGAGTCGGGTCCAGATATACTCGACTGACGTTGACATTTAATTCGGTGACATTGACTTCTTCTTTAGGCGAGTCGATGGCCTCACTCGATTGAAACTCGAGGGCATGTCATGACAAGTCTTGGTGGGAGAGCGTAAGTCTTTTGTATCGAGTCAAGTCCCTCTTCTTTCTGCGAGTGAAGAAGAGCATTTAGTTGAGTTTGCACATGCACTCAATTTTTAGGACTTGCATCTCCTTGGTGATATTTGACTTTCCTCTTGTATGCTCCTGCCTTCCTCCAAGCTTTGTTCCAAGGCTTTTCTTTGTTGCTTCATTCCTTGCTTCCAGTTGATCGAGGTATTGAGCTTCCTTGGGCCTTTGATATATTTCTCATTTTAAGCTATTTTAGGCCTAAAATCACATAAACACAAGAGACAAAGAGGAGTAGACATTCTTTGATGCAAATAAGCTCTATAAAAGATATAAATGTCCAAAACCATGCAAATCTACAGAAAACACATGAAAACAACTCTATAAAAGATATCATAAAAACATGCTATCACCGTCTAACGATGTTCCTTGTTGAGCCGAATCACAAACTAGCCCTCACCAACGACGCTGCATATGACCATTCCAAACAATATTTCCGCCATGTTTGTCGCCTGATTTACATGATCATCACGAGATCAGCACTCAACTATGTTGTGCACATCCTCACGTAGTTTTTGCAAACTACATAACATCAACACTATACAACAACCATTTGAGTTCACCGGTACCTTAAAAGCTCTCTAGGACAAGGTATTTTTATTTCACAATTTGTAGGACCTCAGTTATTGAGAAAACAGGGAAAGTTAAGAACTAACCCAATCGTACGAATCATACGTTGGAATGAGTGGCAGAGACGAGACACTCTTAACTTAATTCTAAAATCGCCCCTATTACGAAGAAGTTTAATCAATTAAGAATTCCAGGATACAACTGCCCTTTGCTTCAGACTGCGTAACCAATTTTTGAAGCCTACGAGAACCTTCGGTGGAGTACTCTCAGACTCAGAAATTCGGACTTTTGGGGAGGAGGAGATAGAAGAGAGCAGTAGAGGATTCTATTTATTGAATGAGCTCCATAGGCTCTCCTTTTATAGGAGTTCTGGAGGAGGTGTGGATTGAGGGAATCACTATCGTTCCCTTATTCCTGATGGTTGTAGATTGAGAGAATCACTCTCGTCCACCCATTCCCGAAAGAATAAAATTAAAGTTTAAAAAATGGAGATAATATCCAACTAAATTGGACTAATTCTTTGGTTGGACTAGTTCTTGAATCTTGCAAGAACTATCTCAGCATAATGTTATTGAGATAGGATAAGTCTTGCAGCATGTCTAGTGATTTTCATTCCTAGTATGACATTTTTCAATCCTAAGTCCTTCATGTCAAACTTCTCACTAAGCATATTCTTAGTTTTGTTGATCATGCCTTTGTTGTTGCCTCTTATCAACATGTCATCTACATATAGACACAATATAATGTAACCATTTGATGTGTCTTTGTAGTATATACATTTATCGCATTCATTTATACTAAATCCATTTGACATCATTACATTGTCAAATTTCTAATGCCATTGTTTCGGTGCTTGTTTAAGTCCGTATAAGGATTTGACAAGTCTACCCACCTTATGTTCCTGTCCAGGAACAACATACCCCTCGGGTTGTTTCATGGTAATTTCCTCTTCCAAATCTCCGTTTAGAAATGCAGTTTTTACATCAATTTGGTTTATCTCTAGGTTTCTCATTGTTGCTATGGCAATCAACATTCTTATTGACATTATTCTCGTTACCGGAGAATATATGTTAAAGAAATCTAGGCCTTATATCTGCTGGAATCCTTGTACTACAAGTCTAGCCTTGTGTTTGTCAATGGAGCCATTAGTTTTCAACTTAGTTTTGAAAATCCATTTGCTTCCAAGTGCTTTACACCTTTGCGGTAAGTCGACTAACTCCCATGTATGATTTTGCATAATGGAGTCGATCGCACTTTTAATTGCTTCTTTCCAAGCAGGTGCATCTAGTGTGGACATAACTTATGTATAAGTTCTTGGTTCTTCACGAGTACGTTTAGGATATTTTTATTCTTACATGTCGAGTTCTTTTGCTTTGTCGAGGTTCATCCTCTATGTCCGCATCGGGTGCAGATGTTCCGTCATCTCGTTCTTCACGAGTACATTTAGGATATTTTTATCCTTACATGGAAAGATGTCCTCAAAGAAAGACGCATTCCGTGATTCCATGATTGTATTAGCATGAATATCCGCTATTTCTGATTTGTGTACCAAAAATCGATAAGCACTATTGTTTTGTGCATATCCAATAAATATACAATCAGTAGTGTAGAAATTGGTAAACTCACGATATGATTATTCATTTAACGTGAAGCAAATATATACACAAAGGGGAACCCTCTAGGGTTAACCTAATAAACAGTAAATTACAAGTTTAACCTTATCACTAACAGTCCCCCTCAAGCTGGAGGTGGGGAAGACACAACACCAAGCACGGACAAGAGAAACTTGAAGTGTGAAGGGCCTAAGGCTTTGGTCATAATATATGCTAGCTGTGTGATTCCAGGTGTGAAAACAGTACAAATGGTTCCCTTGGTGATTTGATCTCTAATAGTATGACAATCAACCTCAATGTGTTTGGTTCGCTCGTGAAAGACCGGATTGTTGGCAATATGAATTGCTGCTTGATTATCACAATGAAGTTTCATTGAAAAGTTATGATGAACACCAAGCGATAAAAGGACAGAGCGAAGCCAAAGAAGTTCGCAAGTGGTGGTTGTCATTACTCTATATTCAACTTCAGCTGATGATCTAAAAACGGTAACTTGCTTCTTAGTCTTCTAAGAGATTGGTGACGAACCAAGAAGAATGTAATAGATTGTCGAGTAAGAGGACAAGCGGCATAGTCAGAGTCACAGTAGGCATTAATAATCAGATCACTAGAGCGTGACAAAAATATGCCTTGAGCAGGAGCAGAGTTGAGGTACCATAGGATTTTCAAGGCAGCATTCTAGTGACCAATATGAGGATTGAACATGAAGTAAGACAAAATGTGAACTGAGCAGGCAAGCTCGGGGCGAGTTATAGATAGATAGATCAAACGGCAAACAAGACACCTATATTTTTCTGGATCGTCGAGAACAACAGTGGAGTCAGTTTGTAGACTGTGATTTGCAGTCATGGGAAATGTAGTTGGTTTGCATCCAAGAAGACCAACATCATTGATGATATCTAGTGCATACTTTCGTTGATTGAGCCAGATACCAGACGGGGTCCTGACAATCTCAATACCAAGAAAAAACGAAGGGAACCAAGATCCTTCATATGGAAGCAGATATGTAAATTATCTTTGAATCTTGAGATGGTGGCAAGATTGTTACCAGAGATAACCAGATCGTCAACATAAATAAGGATTTGAAGGGTGATACCTGACTTGCAATACGTGAAAAGTGAATAATCAGCATATGACTGTTGAAACCCATAACGAAGAAGAGCAGTAGCAAACTTGTGAAACCAGTTGCGAGGCGCCTGTCGAAGACCATATAAAGATTTGCGCAGACGACAAATCTTATTGGAAGTGCGAAAACCAGGCGGAGGAAGCATGTAGACCTCTTCATGTAAATCACCATGAAGAAAAGCATTGTGAACATCCATTTGATGAAGTTCCCAATTACGGATGTTAGCAACAGCGAGAAATAGCTTAACAGTGACAAGCTTAGCAACCGGAGCAAACGTCTCAGTGTAGTCAATGCCCTCTTGCTAACGATTACCAAGGGCAACAAGTCGCGCCTTATAACGCTCAATTTCACCATTGGATTTGTACTTGATACGAAAGACCCATTTGGATCCAATAGCACGTCGATTAGAGGGGAGATCAACATATTCCCATGTCTGATTTCGGTGAAGTGCGGAGATTTCTAACTTCATAGAAGCTTGCCAGTGTGGATTGGTGACTGCATCTCTGAAAGAAGATGGTTCTTGTTCCTGTTAATAGAGTTAAGTGCAACAATATATGTATGAGACAATTTATCATATGACAAATAATTAACCAGAGAATAAGGGGTACCTGAGGAAGATGAAGGAGACATGACGGTCGAAATGGGATCGTACAAACTCGCCTTTTGACACACAGAGTCACGAAGCAAAACTGAGGATTTTGTAACACGAGTACTCCGACGGGTATGGGTCAGTGGATGGGAGGGGAAGTTGGGTGGGAGATGGGTATAAATTAGGAAGAGATGAAGGAACAAATACCGGTGAGTTTGTGTGAGATAGTTCAGGTAGGGGCCGCAAGGAATCTGTAGGGTTTTGTGGGTATGCGTGGTGATCAAGACAAGTAGGAATGAGTGGGATAGACTGAATATTTGCAGGTTCATTAATTGCATGAGGGGTAGTTAGGGAGGAGGTAGTGGGTCCCTGCGTGGAATTTAATTCCACATAAGCAGGGGGCACAATTTGCACCGTGGGTGGCGCAACATAATTTGTTGGAGTGGTCCCTATTGAAGCTGAAAATTGGGTATTTAAATGAGTGCTATATGCGGGCAATTCTACATCAAAGACAAGAAGGACTGGAGAAATAGATGGAGGGTTAATTTTTGGAGTCGAAAATGGAAACAATTCCTCATAAAATCTAGCATCACATGTCGTAAAAATTTGTTGAGTTTCTAAATCAAGCATTTTCCAAACCTTTTGAAATTGTGGGTAATTCAAAAAGACACATTTACGATCCCGGGGACAAAATTTATCAGAACTTTGAGGACTAACCGAACAATACGCAAGACAACCTAGGCTACGTAAGTGAGACAAGGATGGAGGTGACCCAAATAAAAGTTCATACGAGGTTTTATTTTGGAGGACAGGGGTAGGAGTTTGGTTAATTAGATAGCATGAAGTGAGAATACATTCTCCCCAATAGGTAATAGGTAGGTGCCCTTGAAACATCAGAGCTCTAACGACATTCAAATTGTGCCTATGTTTTCGTTCAAACCGCTCCTTTTGTTGTGACGTATAAGGACACGAGGTTTCTAAAAAAATACCATCGGGTTCGAGTCTAGATTTAAGGGCCAAAATTTCTTTGGCATTATCACTCCTAAACTTTTTTTACTGTGGTATTAAATTGGGTAGAAACCATAAAGAAAAACTTAGACACAATAGAATGAACAAGAGCCTTGCTTTTTATTAAATAAACTCAAGTGCAACGGAAAAAATCATCCACAAAAGTAACAAAATAAGAGCAACCAGAAGTTGATAAGACACGATAAGGACCCCAAATGTCTAAATGAACTAACTCAAACAATAACGAAGCATGTGAATTACTAGGAGGAAATGGCGAACGAGGTAGCTTTGCTCGAAGGCAAATTGTCACAGGGATCAATAGAAGGTGATGAAGGATGACCTAGACGTTGATGGAGAATTCTCGGTGAAATATGTGTGGCAGGGCATGAATATGCTAAGGACTGAGGTGTCATCCAACGAAGCCAGTAGACCCTATTGCGAGCTTCACCCGCTTCAATCACCATCCTCGAAGCATGGTCATGTATTACACATAGCCTATTAGTTATCATAAAGACAAAATTGAGATCTGTAGTCAATTGATTTAGCGACAATAAATGACACTCTAATCCAGGCACATATAGAACATTGGGAATATTGGCATTGCGAGTAAGACGAATAGATCCAGCTTTAGTTGCAGTGACAATGACACCGTTAGGGAGCTTGATCAGACATTGGGAGACCGTTTGAAGAGTAGACAAATAACTCAGGGTGCATGTCATATGAAAAGATGCCTCAGAATCAAGAATCCAAGGAGAATGCACAATACTTGCAGCGGTATCATGTGTTGCATGGGTTTGGTAAGAATGAAGAGCAGAAATCAAAGAAGACCATTGAGTATCCGAAATACCAGGTCCAACATCACGTCGATCCTGAGCGGTAAGAGGCGAGGATGCCACCGGTGCAGTATGTGCTGCAATGGATGCCAAAGAACGTGCCTTGGAAGAAGGTGAAGGCGGTGGTTTGGCCGGAGCGGTAGTGACTCTCCACAAGATCCCTTCCACCAATCAGGATAACCAACAATGTTGAAGCAACTCTTTGTAGCATGACCAGTACGGGAACAATGATCACAAACAAACTTACTTTTGTCAGTTTTGTTAGAGGAACGAGAACCTCGTTGATTGTTGACTGAAAAGGCAACATCCTCAATAGGGCGGCTATCACGCCCAATAGCAATAATTTTAAGTCGCTCTTCTTGTATTACCAGAGAATAAACTTTGTTGATCTTAGGCAAAGGGTCTCTAGTAACAATATTAGATCGAAAAGAAGCATAACGATCATCATCTAAGCCAATAAGAAATTGATGTACCTCTTCCTCTTCTTTGGCCTTGATTTTGTTACCACAAGAACAATCACAACGACACACATTGGTTTGATGAGGCGCAACATCATCTCATAATTTTTTGAGTTTGCCGAAATAAACACCAATTTGTTCCCCTCCTTGGAAACATTTGGCAAGATCAGCACGAAGTTGGAGAAGACGCGGACCATTCCCCGCATCACATCGTTGTTTGATGTCTTCCCACAATAAGAGAGCGAAGGCGCAATAACTCACCGATTTGCGAAGAGTTGGATCAATTGTTGCCATGATCCAACCTTGGAGCATGGAATTGACACATATCCAATGCGGATGATCCTCCGATTTGGGATCAGGTGCGGAAATTTCACCATTAATAAACCCAAGCTTTCGTTTAGCAGCAAAAGCATGGGTTGTAGCAATCGACCAATATGCATAATTCTCCTGAACAAGAAGAAGTGGACAAATTTATTGGGCAGGATGATCAGATGGATGAAGATACTAGGGTGATTCAGATGTGAGGGGAGCCATGAATCACGAAGAGAGCAGGGCGGCCGTAAAATAATCGTGTTTAGAGTAGAGTGTAGGCGGGAGAATAGGGTTTGGATCGATAGTCTGATACCATGTAGAAATTGGTAAACTCACGATATCATTATTCATTTAACGTGAATCAAATATATACACAAAGGGGAACCCTCTAGGGTTAACCTAATAAAGTAAATTACAAGTTTAACCCTATCACTAACAAATAGTTTTAGGTCCAATAGAGACCCTTTTCGGAGGTGGTACTGCCACTTTTGCAAGGCACCCCCACACTTTGAGATATTTGTACGTTGATACTCTACCATGCCAAAGTTCATAAGGCGTTTTGCCTGTAACCTTGTGAGGTATTTTGTTTAGGATGTAATTGGTGGTAAGTAGAGCTTTCCCCCACATGAACTGGGCTAACCCAGATTCCTGCAACATTGCGTTTAACATTTTCTTTAGACTTTGGTTCTTTCGTTCCGCAACTCCATAGGATTTTGGCGAGTAAGGAGCAGTTGTTTGATGTATTATCCCATGTTTCCTACATAACGCATTAAAGGGTTCATCATACTCTCCTCCTCTATCACTTCGGATAATTTTATCCTTTTTCCAAGTTAATTTTCTACTTCCAACTTGTACCCTCTAAACTTACCCATAGTTTCATCCTTGCTTCGTAACAAGTATACATGACAATAGTTCGTACAATCATCTATGAAAGTTACGAAGTACTTTTTACCTCCTCTTGTTTGTACAAACTTCAAGTCACATAAGTCTGTGTGAATTAAATCAAGATGTTCGGTTGTACGCTCCACCTGCGGTGAAGACGTTTTTGTGAGTTTTGCCTGTACGCAAACTTCACATTTGTTCTTATTTAGTTAGCATTTAGGTATTATGTTCAAATTCATAAGTCGTTGAATTGACTTTTAATTTAAATGTCCTAACTTTCATGCCAAACATTAAAAGACACACTAGTATAAACTGAAGGAACATTCTTATTCAGTTCAACATTATTTGACTAGCCTTTCGGAGAGACAGTCATTACACACATTTTGAACATACCATTTTCAGGTAGCCTTGCCTACATAAATCCCATCTTTGGACACTACAAGTGTATTAGAAACTAGTTTCACCATGAAACATATCTTACAAAGTATGAAACCAGATATGAGGTTCTTTCTTATGTCGGATACATGAAGAACATTTGTTAGAGTAAGAATCTTCTCCGATGTCATCTTTAGACAAACCCGTCCATAACCTTCAACCTTGGAGGTTGTAGTGTTACCCAGGAACATCAATTCTTCTTGTGTGTTCTTTTGGTAATGGTAGAACAATCCTCTTTCATCGCATACATGTTTGGATTGTCTCATGCCATGTTCACTTCTGTCACCACAGCGCAAAAGTCGTTTTTTGCGCGGTCACTTTCATGCACATTGACTTAATTGAGTGTTCGTCTTGCGGAGATCAATCTTGCTACGACACACGTCAACTTTGTGCCCCACTTTTGCCACATTTGTGACACTTCCCGTTGAACTTTGTAGCAGGTTGCTTCTTCGAGCCTTGAGGTTGAAACTTGCGCTTCTTCCCTTTACCATGCTCAACCATGTTTGCCTTTTCATATATTTGACTGTTTTCAGTCATTGGCTTCCGGTTGGTAGATTCCACTCTTAGCCTTGCCATTAAATCCTCGACTTTCATAGCCTTTCTCTTATGTTTTAGACGCTACCTAAAACGTCTCACATATTTTCATCCCCTCACCTAGGATCTGATGCATAAGTAACTGACACGCCTCAACTTGTTCCATGATAGGTTTAGAATCTACCATTTTGAAGTCGTATAACTTCGCCACGGCAAACTTCTTTGTACCTTCATCATCTGTCTTGTATTTGTGTTCCAGATCAGACCAGAGTCTCTTGGAAGTTGTGATCTCGCAGTACATTCTATACAGCGGATTACTCAGACAATTCAGGATTCATCCCTTACACATAAAGTCCGCATGGACCCACGCATCATATGTGGCCTGCATGCGTGGACAAGTGTTGTCGGGTAGGAGAAGTGGTGGATCTTCCTTTAAATACTGTTGGATTTTGAAGTCCGTACCCTCAAACTTGTTTGGCAACAACGCATCATGCATTGATCCAAGAATGAGCGTCTTGTTAGGTGAGGGGACGGTAGTAGTACCGGGCCCGCTCCTTATTTCCATACGAGGAGGCGGCGGAGTGGCCTTATGGATTTTTCCCATCTCCTGAACTGGTCTCACGCGTGGTCCCTATAGGTAGACATACAACTGGCAATCCAGTCCCGAAGAAAATTCCGGGTGTTGGCGCAGTAGGGTCGACAACATTGTCGGAGACATCACGGTGATCATTTCGCCCATAGTTGAGAATCCAATCCAAAAACCAAAGCAACCCTTGATTAGTAGGGATTTATACAAAATTTAATTAACTGGGGAAAACTTTGTAAAAGATCTAGTATGATATTTCTTATAAATATTAGAGTTCCGCAAAACCATGAATTTCGAAAGTAATAGTTTCGAAAAGGTTGTCGGAAAAAAGTTGAATTTCCCGAAAAAATAAATCCGAATTTTTTTAATATTTTTATAATATAAAACATTTGGAAATTTTATAACGAAATTAAATTTCCGATATAAAATTTCAAATTAAATATTCGAATTTTGATCCGAATTCTATATTTTTTATTTTTAAAAAATAATAATTCCAAAAATAAAATAAATAATAATTCGGATTTTGTCCGACGTTCGTTCCTGCAGAAACACGTTAGAAAAATCCTAAATACGTTCGTCCATAAATATTATAACGATAAATTTAATTCTAAAATTGCCCCTATTACGAAGGGTTTTAAATTAAAGGCCTTCAGGCCGAAGCCATTCCCACGAGCCACGGCTCAGCTCAGCAGCTGCGCGCATGTGTTCTAGCCACTGCTAGAGCATCTCTCCATCAACTTAGTTTACCAAATTATGATTGTTCTCATATATATGGTGTCTCACTAGTCTCCACATTGTCAATGTGGGACAAGTTCCTCCACAATTATTATCCCTTGATGTATTTAATACACTCATCTTTAGACATTATTTTCTCATTCATTTGGACATCAATTTGTACGTATGAGTATATCAAATTGTAGTACTCGGAATCGCGAAGCTAATGCTCCCGTCTTCTGGTGTTAATATTGGCCTTGTATTTCCTGGCATATTTTTTCCTTGTATTTCTTCGCCTTTCTTCCCAACATAGCTATAGTATATTGTATTAAATAAATTAGCTAAAACTAATTAAGATTTATATTATTGACTCTTAAATTCTCGATTTCAACTCAAACTCGACAGTTTTGAATCAAGGCAAGAATAAATTCACTACTTTTAACTTCAGGAGCACGTAGAAGAAGCCGTGTCATAAGACCGGTACTTAGGAAAATACCCAATACCAAGTCAAACATTCAACTTATTTGTTCAATCACGGAAGTCAATCTGACCAAATGCAATAAACTTACATTCCATTCATTTTTTGTGTGATTATAAATAGAAGCATTTAGCCAAGCAATATCCCTCACCACATTAACAACTCCCATGCAATACTAGAAATACGACGTCCACATATAAACCATGGCTTTGATGATCAACAACAAGAAAGTTCTCGTCTTTATTCTCTTCGCGGTTTGCCTCTTATGTGCTTCGCATGTCGGCCTTGCTGCTAGGCCTCTATGCGAAGCCGCGGAATGGCTTCAGAAGTACGACGCAACACTTCTCCATATGCTCCCAAGGGCGCCATCTCCGCCCTCAACCCCGGCCCCGCCGACTTTCATCCCGACACCTGCATAACTTCTCCAATTAGGGCAAAACCATACGATTTTTATACAGTTATAAATTTGCTTATTTATTCATATCTATACATATGTCATTCTTTTTTGTTTAGTTATCACGTAATGATGTATTTTAAATTTATTGACCTGTTTAAAGGTCCATAATTGTATTTTTTTAATAAGGAAATAAATACTTATAATTGATGATATATTTGCATTTTGCATTTATTTTCTGCAATATTTGCATGAGGTATGCACGTACGTTATTTTTCACCATGACCTTGTAATAATCATCTGGTTTTCATAGAATTATAATAAACTTGTCATTTGACTAATATATACAATTACATGTGTCTATGACTGGCCAAATGGTTGAAATTTTTTGTATTAGTTTGCGTTGACTATGAATAAATTCAAGGGGGGTCCCAGAATACTCATTTCGTGAATAAATACGTTTAATGCTGTTTTATTTATTTATTATTATTATTTTTTAATCATTGAAGATATGTATTAAAAAAACTTTCTAATCATTAAGACTTCCTTCTATGCGACTCAATTTTGGAATGAGTCGTAATTAGAGATTACAATCTCATCCGCAATCGGTGGTTATTCGTAAATCCGAACCAATCAAATGGTCGAAAATTCGATAAAATGCGGTCGGAATGCGTGTGATGGTGGTTGATCGGTTGACAGTCCGGTTACGGTTTAGGGTGGAAATATTAAAGACCATCACCCGAACCACCACTCGAGTCATCACCCGACCCAACATTCACCCAATGCTCACCCGATGATCAAATGGCTTAGCACCCTCTCTTAAACCTTAACCACCAAAATTTGTGTTTATATGCATCGATGTAATCGTCATCCTCGACTGATATTAAACCCCAGCGCCTCGTGAACCCGCCTCTGACTTCTTCTTTTATACACCATTGCCTTCTTTAAAACAATGCCTTTTTGGCGCCTGTCATCTCCACTAGTCATACCGACCGCCACCGCCAAAGTCTCTTGAACATCAACTCCACCAAACCTTTTGAAAATGTATATGTGAACCCCAAACAAATTTCTACTAAATTGATTCTTTTGCGCCTCCCTCGTAATTTCATCCCGGCACCGGTGTTTTTGTTCCCATCTGTCGTAGTTTGATGATACATTGTATCTTTATACTATGATAGCTATGGAAAAATAATGGTTCCAAATCAAGAAGGAAAAAAAATACGTCAACCATCTCGACTTTTGTAGGAGGAAAACCTCTATTGTTTACAACAATTTTGATTTTTTTTATTCATGAATACCATAGGTACGGGTTGTTAAAATATTGTATACGGCTCGTTTGACTATAATAGCTGGTGGTTTTTTATTTATTTATCCATGACTACAATAGCCGCCTTTTTCTTTAAATTTACAAATGAGTATTTACAATTTACAAGCATAATTTATTGGTTGAACCCGAATAAAAACCGGACCCATTCGATTAACCGCGGTTATGATTTCGGATGAAGGCGAGCTTGAGTGGTTGATGGTCTGGGTAATTGGTTGTGTAGTACGGTTCGGTTGATGAAAGTTATACAACCACCCACCATCCGAACCATTAACATCACTGTGTACTAGCTCAGATGTTGCGTTTAGTAACAGCAAAAGGTTTTCTTGTTGTAAATTGCATTGTATTCCAGGAAGAAAATACGAGATTTTTCATTAAGTTTTTATAACTTATATAATCCTTGGTCTGAACTTTTTCCTAATTACATATATTCAATTGAAAATCTATTTATTTATTAGTGAACTGTGGATCTATTCAGATTAAAATTATTCTTAATCTACACATGAAGTTAATTAGTTAGTTATAATTAGAGTTAATTTGTGGACTCAATCAACTAGCTAGTTTCATTCCTATGGATTCAACAACGCTTGAATTCTTGAAAGAATTCCACCTGAGAAGGGCCAAGATTCTAGTGGCATCATGTGTTACTGTCTTAATTGCATTTTTTTAAGAGGAAAGCAACTCAGTACACCTTATAATCCTATTAGTTCGAGAGGTTCGTTCAACTCAGTACACCTTAAAATTCATTCATGTAGATGTTGATTATTGGGGCTTTTGGTGAGATGAATACAATTTAGGTCACTTTTGCCTCTACATTTGCAACTAGGCACATCAATACTTGGTGAACATCAACACTTTTTTCTCATCTCCTAGCCGGGTTTCCTTTTTTTTCTCGTCCAGCTTGAGGCCGGGGTGTATGATACAACACATAATATGTGAATATTAGAAACATAAGGGTGAATTCATATTTCTTGATTTCCTTTATTAATATAAAATAAGTAAATTCATACTTCTTTCCAAGAAATTACTATAGTCGGTCTTTCTAATCGATGTTTGACTCTTCATGCATGAAATATGGCTGAACATAGATAAGACGAGAAGTGTAGTATTGACCGAAACCGAAGGGGAAATTTCGAGGGCAGTTCAAGTACGTGGTTAGACTTCAAGATGTACGACTAGTTTCCATGAATTTGGCTTTGAAGTGAGACTTCATAAATATTCCTCAAAGTTAGGTAAGTATCTTCCATGAGTCCATCAACGATGATCATTCAAACCTACGTTGCCTGCAGTTCAGGTTAAGATGTTCCACGCAATATTTAAACAGTTTAAGTTGAATATCTCGACTTTATGTACTTTGTTTTAATTTTTTAATAATAAAATAGTTAATATTACAATTTCTCAATCATATTTTTTGTAATTACTTTTATTTTAAAAGTAAACTAGTTGAAGTCCGAAGGTATGTTTTCAATCAGAATTAAATTTATTATTTTTTTTTTTAAAAAAAAGCCATGATATATCGACTTATTCTTAAAAAAAAAAAGGTAAGAGACTCGATCACCGTAATCACATAGTGAAACGAGAGCCGAAAAATCAGCCGACAGAAACAACCGTCAAGAGGGGCAACAAAACACATCACAAACCAAACCAACAAGAAGAAAGACAGAGAAAGGAAAAGAGACAAAGGAAGAAAAAACGGTCCAAGGTGACAAGGAGATGCCATGAAGAAGAAGAAGCAGGTGAAAAAACGAGCCAAATATTGCCGAAATAGCACCTTCAAAGGCAGGTCAACAAGAATCGAACTCTTGGGAAAGTGAAAGACAAGACTCCAAGGGAAGTGTTTCCCATAAAAAGGAGTTGTCAGGAAGCACACAACTACGACCGCGATCCAAACACAACTCTAAACAATCGCCAACATCAACAAAATGACATAGATAGATTTAGATAATTACTCGTAGAGTTCTTATCTACGAGTTCATAGAATGAGCATATAGAAAGCCTACATAGCTCGTGTTCATAAGGGCCATACGCCGTTTGTATAAACCAAACTTGTCTTGACTTCTTGTTTTAGTCTATTTTTAAGGTTGGTTTTCTCAACCAAATTGAACAAGCTAGCGAACCCGGGAATAGCAAAATTTACGAGATTTCTTACCGATTCGTTTTCCATCAAATATAATTTTGAGTTTGTTTGAGTGGGACTAGAGAAGGGAATGTTTTGGGCATGGTACTCTTTTTCTCAAAGTCTATTATTTTAGTTTGAATTTTAGAAAATTGGAACACTTAACATTAAAAGTTGATGTTCAAGTTAAGGGATGACAAGCTGTTTGAATTTCTGATAAATAAATAAATAAACCTTTGAGAATAGGTTAGATGTTTTGCTATTTTTTGTGTTGATTTTGGGATACTACAAAAAGATCTAGTGAATCGGAATGTTTTGAGTTGGACTGTTGTAAATTATGATCTACAAGGTAACAATCGGCATAACCCAACACGAACACAAGGTTGATGATGTTGAGAGATTATTTGTTTCGGGGATTCACAAGACCTACACTAACATCGGAGATAGAGGTGAGCCTAGTGTCAAAGTAAACATTTCCAAGCTTCAGGATTTATGTTGTTAAATGAGATTACAGACGTAAACCAGTAATTCATCAGCCAAAATCTTCAGTTGCGTCTTTTGCTATGTTCTAGATCTAGGATCTGGACATTTTTTCTCAGAAAACTTTTGTTCAAACAAAAACAAAAGCTCTAATCATTTTCTTCTCAAAGATTTGCAATCGTGTATTGTTGTGTTCTAGATTCAGGAGCTAGAAGTTTTCTTCTCATAAAAGTTTTAGGAGGCCTTCCACACTATTGTTACCAGCAACTTCCTTCAGGATGAAGTTGAAATCGGTCGGCTATCACACCTCCAGAAATACCGACTCCGGATCCGATGATGTAGTCTTCCTTTAAATATGCAATGAAACAAAAAGTGTTTTGGGCATTGATTGGAAGTGAATGCCCTTTTATCTGGATTAGAGACAAAGGGATCTTATATCCGAATCGTCTTATGGGTGGTTATTGGCTTCTCTAAGAGTAATCAAGCCAAAATCGTCGCCTTCTTTTGTTGTAGGGATTATGATGGAGCTGAAGTCTCCATAGCAGCTATGGTGATCATCGCCGATCTATGAAAATGAAGTCTTTGAGCAACAATCAAATAAAAAGTTATACATCACGGAAAAGAACGTAAAGACAAAGATGTTCCCTCAAGTTTTGTCTTTTTATCTTAGTATTAACAAGTTTTTAGATTTTTTTTAATATTATTATGGGTTAATTAATTTTTTTATTACCTCTGGTTTTAAACGTTTGGGCTTGATAAATACATGTTTTACAATTTACTCTTGATACCCTGTAAATTACGAGGACACCAAGAGCAAACCTTAAACCGATACATATAAAAAGAAAAACACAAAACCTAAATGGTACCACAGGAACAAACCAAATATGGTATATGGTATATACCCATGTATCAAATATTTGATTTAAATCACATAATTCTTATACCGGTGAATCAAAATCACGAATAAAACATCCATATGTATATTAATTGTTAATTTTTTTTCTTTGATCCTATTAAATATGAGACAATAAATAAACAAAAACATGGATATATCATCACACATTTAATTTCCAAATGAATAAGTAAAATAGAATTGACGATGGAACCAACAAAACAAAATACGAACGTACTTGATACTCCCTCGATATTTAGTACGATAAAGAACGGAACAATAGTGACATTCGACCTTTACCTCGGATGTATGCAAAAAAAAGCGTGTTCAATTAGGCTAGTCATTGACCAATACGTTAGTCAAAATATTGAACTTTGTCACCCCACATGCAACGTAATTTGACCCATATACCTTTGAACACAACCTTAGAAGTCGATTATCTCATTTTTCTTTAAATATTTTGTGTATAAATAGGAGCATTTAACACACTAGAATAACCAATCTCAATAAACGTACACAACCATGGCATTGATGATCACTACCAAACATGCTTTGACTTTGATCCTTTTGGTTGTTTTCATACTATGCGCTTCACAAATCGGATTAGCTACAAGGCCTTTGGGAGGAACCGTGGAATGGCTTGGGGAGTACGATCAAACGCTCTTCCATATGCTCCCCAGGGGTCCGCCTACACCGGAATCAGCTGCTTCGTCATATACCTTCATCCCGGGACCTAGTGTCCCCAACTAGAACGTACATGCACACCTCCTTAATTAATTGCCGTTAGACTAAGGCGGCCTTAGTTTTTATGTCAAGAACTTAAAAGGTGTATGCTTCTTTTTTTTTTAATCGTGAAATCTTGTTTTTCATTTAATTTTTAACAATTTATGTATTCATTTAATCAATATGTATTCTAAAAATATGTTGTATTTTTTATATATATATTTTGGCATTCGAGCTATTCCCAATTTAATTTACAAGGGAATTATATTCTTGTCAATACTTTATTCAAGTTCATAATTGAATTCCGGACTTTTAATGTAAATGTGGAATTGTCTAAACCTACACAGATCAAATGATATACACCGAATGAGACTTTTCAAGAAGAGCTTTATTTAATATTTATATTACGAGACATGTCACAAGAAAATTACAATAACAACTGATTATATATACTCGAATATGTATACAGTGATATTGAACTATTATAGCGCACAAAAATCATCCAAATTAACCATATTTCAAAAACAAAAAAGTTGTATTGGTTCACGATTAATTTAGAATATTTGATTAATTTAGTATTAATAGATAAAAAGTAATTATCATAACTTAATTTTGTTTATAAGTATATAGTCAAATCGAGTTTATCCATTTGTTTTAGAGTTTGATTTTCAAATTAATATTCTTAACCAATGTCATTGGTTAACAAACGAAAATAATAAATAAATAAATATGTGAAGTGCTATAGTGAAGTTTTGAACCTAACATTCCAAAATTCATCTAAATTAATCCATGTTTGTTTGTTAAAGGAGGATGACGTTTATTTTGTCATAAACGTTAAGATAATTCTAGTTTAGGCTTGTTTTTGTAATATTGTGTAAAGTTTGTGTAATTTTTGTAATGTTTGTAATTCCTTGTGGGTTTGAGCATTAGATTTGTTTTTTTCATTGTTTAGGCCCAATGATATGTATTTGGGCCATATAAGCCCAAGCTATCTTAGTCCATGCGGTGACTGCTCACATTAGAAAAGTGAAACCCTACAAACGACCAAAAAAAATATCAAAACTGTACAAAAAGTGGCTCCATTGTTATTGGGGAGTCCGGGTAGGGCTCGACCCGTCAGATTTTGGCATCAAACACAGGTTCATCCACGTACAAACTCGGACGGATTATCCGATCGGTCTGTAGGTACCAAATTATGCGTTTTGTCAACCTTTTTCCTAAATTTATCAAACAAATGCTAAATAATATAAATCAATTCAACCTAAAATTACAATTCAAGTATACCTACATTACGAATGAGAACATTAAAAAAAAAATTACAAAATATTGCAATCCAAACCTAGTGTTACCAGATAGAACTAGTGTCGGGCTGTTTACAAACCGGCGGTTTAAAAAAATTTCATTCCGACGGTTTTACCACCAACCGTCGGTTTTATAATTTTTTTTTAAAAAAAAATAATAAAAAACCTATTTATCATCAACGGTTTAGGTTTTTTATTTTCATAAACCTAAACCTAAACCGGTCAAACTTATACCGCCGGTTTGATTTGGACCGATTTATGTTTGGGTCAGCCCATGTCTAGATAGAACATGTGCACCTCCAATTATACCTACGTTACAAAGGAGCTTTAAATGTGACTTTTGTTTTAGGGTTTTTATGCTTTGTGTGGGCCGGTCCTCGTGTCCGAGGCAATTTTATTTTTGGGTGCCCTTTGTTAAAATGTAGCGATTTAAAAATTAAAATTGGTGTCATCTCACGTTATTTTTGGGGTTTTGGAATTCGATGGACGCCGAATTTATTAGATATAAAAATATGAAATAACAGGTCATATAAGACCAAAACTTTGTTTTATATAACTGAAAATAAATCAAAAGCGCATTATAACATATATACATACCTAGACATGTGCTTAATCAACAAATTCTAACAATTGACCGAGTTGTTATTCCATTATAGGCCTATATTGTGTAGTCTGCAAACAAGACTTGAATAACTTTAGTTTAGAAAAACTTATTTACGCAAATGTATCGTCGTCGGTATAGTCAATAAAATCTTATAATTAACCATGTTTAAAAACATGTACATCCTCTTAACATACTCTATAATTTGGACGAATGGTTTACCCGTTTTATAAGCTTTTCTTGGTAATATATAGAGAAAATTTTATATAATTTTAATTAAGGGAGAGAGGAAAAGAGTTCAAGGAGTATTGATTGGGGAAATAAATAAAAAGAGAACAACAAAAAGAAGCCTAAAAAAATCCATTGAAAAATAATAATTGATGTTTTTTTTTTTTATAAAACACATATAAGCATTTAGGAAGAAACTATCATCTAAAGATACTCCATCCTATAGCATCCTTCCGGATGAGATCATCAACTGAAGCACAAGATGATATAATATTCAGCTGGTCTTCATGTCCCATCGCCGCTAGTCGATCCGCTACTCGATTGATCTCTCTAAACACGTGCGTATCTTAACCTGACAGAAACCATCTAGAATAGCATATATATATATGTTAGCATAAGATCTAGTTCCCAAGGCGGCTTCCAGATCCGTTTAACTTAATTGATAAGTGTAAGACAGTCACCTTCCACTTCCAGATTCGTTTAACTGAATTGATAATTGATGTCTTTTTGATTGAGAAACAAAATGCAATTAAACCTCTCTTTTTTAATCTAATAATTTTATTCAAAACATATATTAAAAAAATTATATAAAATTTGGGGCCAAAAATGTATGAGTCCTAGGTTGTGTGCGAGCGCGCCATAAAACATTGAAATAAACGCCACCTTTAAAACATGGGCCGGGTTCAGTTGAAGTCCAACCGCCCCAAGTTGGTCTGATCCGGACCGGGCCGGGTTCAATTGAAGTCCAACCGCCTCAAGTCTAACCATAACCCGTCCCATAAAAACACTAGTTGAGTCAAGTTCGACCGGGCCGAACTCATTGTTTATATCAACTAAACTCTATAACGTATAAAATTCAAGAACTTCAAGTACTTTAACTTATTAAAACGTGTAGACAGTAAATTGTGTATTTTTTTTTAAAAAAGTTTAATTAATTCAAAAATTAATATAAAGATCTAAAAAAATCAATATTATTTTTTAATTAAATATTTATGATATGAAATAATGTTTATAAATCTCTAACAAAATCGATTTATCATTTTAATTGAACATTTGATGCTAAAATAATAAAAAAAATACTATATAATAAGATAACATAGAGTTATATAATATAAATCAGCATTAATTAAGTAATAAAAAAAGAATGGACAGAAAAATAGGGACATGAGGCAAAGTGACAGAGAAGAAGAGGGACGTGGACAATGGTTCCATGCAATGAGATAGTGACAGTTACCTACATGCGTTATGCTTATGTGAAATTTTGATTTAAAAATCGACGCTAGCCATTGTTGACTCGTGCCTCATTTCTTTCCCTACAAACTTATCACTCTCAACGAAGAACAGGGGGAAATTTTAAACAGAAAAATGGCCACTACAAACTCGATTCCAGATGAACTTCCACACTCACAATCCCCAGTTACGACTTACAGTCAATACGACCGGAAGAGAGAGCTGGAGGCCTTTGACAACACCAAGACTGGGGTTAAAGGCCTAGTTGACTCCGGTGTAGAAAGGATTCCGATAATCTTCAAGGGCAACAACACTGATTTCCCTTCCTTAGAGGCTAATCAGAGTTTGAAGGTAACTATCCCCATCATAGATCTCGAATCCATACGATTTGACGATGCTAGGAAAAGAATCGCTGAGGAGATTGGTCTGGCGTGCGAAGAATGGGGGTTCTTCCAAGTTGTAAACCATGGGATTCCTGTGAGCGTGCTTGACGGCATGATTGATGGAGTTCGGGGATTCCACGAGCTCGATGACGAGGTGAAGAGGAGTTTGTATTCACGCGAGGAGAGCAGGAAGTTTAAGTATAACTCCAATTTTGATCTTTATAAAGCTCCGGTGGCTAATTGGAGGGATACTTTTCATTGTATTATGGCTCCTCTTCAGCCTCACCCTCAAGATGTGCCTCAGGTTTGCAGGTAATCTTTTAGACCTCAATTCTTGCAAACATGACTGTCAATTCTGATTTGAATGAAAGGGATTTGAGCATATTAGGTCATCCTCAATTGCTGCTTCTTCAGTAACCGAATTTTGGTGAAATCAGATTCATTAGGTCATTTACATCAGCTATTGTACTGGTTTTGTGTCGTCTCAAATTCAGAACCTATTCCCAAATCGATTACAGACAAATCAGAACAAGTTTTCCGACAATTGCTGCTTGTTCAGTAAACGAATTTTGCTGAAATCAGATTCATTAGGTCATTTACATGAGCTATTTTACAATAGGTTTTGTGTCGACTCAAAGCCAGCAAAATCGAGTACACCAGGAAACGGGACTGGAAAACTTGTTCTGATGTGTTTGTAATCGATGTGGGAATGTGCTCTGAATTAGGGTTTTTAATCCTTATGAGCATGTTGTTCATAGGGGTATCCTTTTCGAGTACGCAAAAGAAGTGAAGAAGCTAGGAACTACATTACTCGAGTTGTTCTCCGAGGCCTTAGGACTGAAATCAGAGCATCTAAAGGAGATGGATTGTGGGGAAGGTCTGTTCTTAATCGGGCATTACTACCCGGCCTGTCCTGAGCCTGAGCTGGCAATCGGCACCAGCAGCCATTCCGATGCCGATTTCTTCACTGTTCTTCTCCAAGACGGTACCGGAGGCTTGCAGGTTCTCCGTGACGATCATTGGGTTGATGTTCCTCCTTGCCCTGGAGCTCTTGTTATCAACATTGGCGATCTTTTACAGGCAAGTTGGGCAATCTTGTAATTTGATATTCAAAATTTGCAAAGATTCATTCATTTGTCTTTGGTTGATTTTTTGTGCAGCTGATTACAAATGACCGGTTCAAGAGCGTGAACCACAGAGTTCTTGCGAAAGAAATCGGTCCGAGGATCTCTATAGCAAGCTTCTTCAGAACTCATTTTCAGTCTCTGGATGAGAGTAGATTGTATGGACCGATAAAGGAGCTAGTTACAGATGAGAAGGCGCCAATTTACAAGGAAACCACCATAACTGAATATGTGAGTTACTATTACAACAAAGGGATGGATGGAACCTCCGCCTTACCACATTTTAAGGTCCAGCAAGAAGACTTATAGGACATAAAAACTTTTGTTACTGGAGACACGATTTATTGGGCTTGTTTCAATCGTCATATGTGGATGAATTCGGGATTACTAATAATTGCGGATTATTGTTTTGTGCCTAGATAAAAATACTTCAAAAAGGTTATTAAATGATATAAAATTGTTGTAACTACGACGGTTATAAATTAAGATAAACTATATGTAAATACCAGAATATATATACGTCCTTTTATAAGATAAACTATTTATAAGTATAATACTCTATACATGTTTCCATGACATGATGTATGTGAAAATGACTAAACCACTTAAATTGAGAGAACTGTGAAAATGTACGTAGAGTAGTAATAATCATCAAGATTAACGATTTGTTTTGAAGAGTTCAAAAACAGTGTGTATGTATATTATATATAATCCGATGATACTATAGGTACTCATATCGTTTGTTAGATGATATATATATTTTATGTGATAACATATATTGCTAGTGTTTTCGGGTTCGGTCGGGTTGATGAACTAGATATTTTAATAAGGGACTTATGAACTAGATATTTTAATAAGGGACACATAAGTTGTAGGAGTATATGTTATAATGTTACATGTAGGAGTGCTCAATTTTCGGTTCGGTCCGGGTTTTATACCGGACCGGACCGAAACAAACAAGTTCGGTTTTCGGTCCAAACAATCCGGTCCACAACTGGTCTGGTCCGGTCCGGACCTATATTTTTTTTAGAAATAAAATATGCGGAAAAATATAAAATTAATTAAAATTTCAGTGAACAAAAAAGAAAACTAATTAATTAACACTCGGTACGGTCCGCAATAGGCTTAGTGCAAAAAAAAAATTGAAAAAAGTTAACACATTTTCCGGTTCATCTAGTCCTAGACCGAAAAATTCGGTCCACTTCCGGTCCTCTTTGTTCAGGTCCGGTCTAAGTCCAGACCTGTGAAGAACCCTAGTTATATCTATATATTTTATAGCTATACTAAAGTAGATGTAACAAAGCTTACATGTCATGTCCACGTTTGTATCGCACTGAAGATTGAAACCATCGGATACTTTTTTGTAAATAAAAAATTATATTCATATTATATTTTACAATAAAGCTTACGTGTCAATATTCTCATAAGGGTACATCGTATCTTGCATGGTAATGTTGTGTCTTCCAAATCTCCATCCGTAGTTTTTAGAAGGATTGATTTTGTGATCTATAGTGGGTTGGCAGTACAACTTGTTGCTCGCCTACCTTTTAGCTCAATGTAAATAATATTATTTTTTAAAAGGAAATTTTATATATCAAGATAATTTGATTTTTAAACAAAATATATTTTACTTTTATTACCATTAAAATAAAATAAAATAACTTATATTTAAATTAGATATAATTTTTATAAATTGACAATTATTATTTAAGAAATATCTTAATTTTATTTTAATCACAACTTTTATTTAAATTATATTTTACTTCAATTATGATCACAATTCTTTTTAAAAAAATTAAAAGTTCTATTAAACTAGATTATATTTTAATTTCATTGTAATTGTACATTGTAGCCAAATTATAATTAATTAATATATATATATATATATATATATATATATATATATATATATATATATATATATATATATATATATATATATATATATATATATATATATATATACACGAGTATTTATAAAATCAAAAGCCATAAACTTTAATTCCAAAATTTTTAAAAATAAAATAGTTTTTTTTTATATTAAATCAATTCATACAATGTCGGAGAAATAAAAATAAGTTTTGTAAGTATTAAATGTTCAATTAATTATAGAAAAAAGATCCTACAATATTGTACGTGATGCACTGATAATAAGGAATTAATTTAACTTTTATTTCACAACGCTAATATAACTTTTATTTGATAATCTATTACATTGTTATTGTTATTACTACTACGGTACATTTAGCGTTCATCAATGGCAACCATGTTTGCGTAATCACGCACCCTTACAGCTCAATCCCCCATATCATTAGCTTAACCACATAATTAAGTTAACATGTGCTTAGTTTTTTTTTTCAAAAAAAACTTCAAAATATGACCTCTTAGTTGGTCTATTTGGGTTAGGGATGGAAATTGGTGTACAATTATCTGATCTAACCGTTCAACCGACCCGAATTCGTGGGTGAAAACTCGAAAAATTTCGGGTGATGGGCGGTTAACGGGTGAAATTGACGGATGATGGGCGGGTATGGGTGGAGGTACAACCACCCACCACCCGAACTACCCACCACCCGCATCATCCGTATAACTTATTAAAAATAAATAAATTAACCTTAAATTTTGCTCTTAAGCCTCAACCCTTAAATTTGTAAAAGATTTGTAAGCTAGTAAAATGCAATCATGTCTCCTTATATCTGCTCCAATCTCGATTTTTTTATATTAATCTCTACAACATTCACCATACTTCAGTCCGTCGTCGACAAGCCACACACTACCTTCGCTACTCGGTTACTTACCGCTCGATCACTTACTCACTTAAGTGATCACTTGTTTCTCTCATAGGTAGTCTTCACTTGGTTGTGTTTCTCTTCATCCTCTCCTCAAATCTATATTCGAGTTTGGAGTCGATTTTTTTCTAAAGTATGTAATATCATATGATTCATACATCGTAGTTCTTACCCTGTTTTTGGATTACTGTTTTAATTGCTAATTTTAGATTAAGGCATCTGGCTGTTTTATTTGATGTTGAATTACGCTCGATTCATAAATTGTTGATACTATATTAGAGAATGTTGACGTAGAAGATTCTGCCATAAAATCTTATAGCCGATAATGTATACTTTTTACATTCAAAATTTAATTCATACTAAATTTGATGTTCTAATTACTGTTTTTATAAATCTTTGTATTATTAATCTCTAAAAGAGTATGATTTTAATATATGTCGATAGTGATTTACATTTGCTGCGTGCAAAAAATATTGCGTTTTAATTACATCGTTTTGTATTAATTAAAATTCATTTCGACATTGGTTTGTAATGTTAGATAATATTCCGTAGTTTAGTAGATTTAAATTTATATTAATTTAAAATATAAATGTACTTTATACTTGTAATAATTCGAACAGTACAACCAGCGACTTTGTGGGTGTTTTTGTAGGTTATGATTTTCAGTTAAAAATCCTTCTTTTATAATATTTTCCGAACAAAGCAAAGCCAAGATAAGAGTATAATTTTAGTATTTAATAGATGATTATATTTAAAATATATATAACACTTTTGATGTATTGTAATAATTTAAATTAATTAATCGGAATAAAATTTAGTATTAAATTTATATGTTATTATTAAATTAGTTATATTAAATATTAAATAATAATAAAAATAATATAATTTAGCAAATATCATGTATTCTATCTTTTATATTTTATACAATATAAGAGTGTAAAAATAAGCCACTTAACTATTTATAAAGATTGAAAAATAAAATAGATATTTTTAAAAAGGAAAATAAAAACTTTGAAAATATTCAAATCAATAGAAATTATCTTAGGTAATTTCAAATACAATCCTAACTTAACGAACAAAGACGATGTAATATACTGTAATAAACTATAAATTTTTAATTTAGTGAGTACTTACTGATGAATATAAGAGTTATATATTTTTTTTACATAATCGCTGAAAGATTTGTTTGGTACGATTTTTTTCAAACGCTTGCAAAAGAAGCATAATATCCCTATTATGATCTCATCTTGTCCCGAAGATTTCCAAATCTCTATAATACAATCAATCATATTTTGCTTGTCCTTTCATTTGATTGTCATTGCGGTTAATTGTAGTTCATGTAACCATAAGTCGATATTTATATTTTACGACAAACTACAACTAGATTTTTAAACATAAACTTAAAAAGTCAAGCAAGTTAAGCCTTAACTTATGCAACTTAAGCACTTGCCTATAAAATTTATTAAAAATACCATTTGAATGTAAATTAGAAGCTACCAAATGTCGACTCGTATGATGCTTCTATCTCTTGTGAAACTCATATAAAACGCGCAAAGAGTCCCTTTCAACAAAGATCAACTAACCTATCATTCTCAAAAAAAAGAAATGGCCCCCTCAGACTCACAAGCCCCAATTACCACGGTTCTCCACGAACGAAAGATTGAGCTGGAGGCCTTTGACAATACCAAAACCGGTGTAAAAGGCCTAGTTGACTCCGGGGTAGAAAAGCTGCCAAAGATCTTTAAGGGATGTAACATTAATCTCCCTTCCTCTCAGCCTAAGAAGACCTGCAGGGTAACTATCCCCACCATTGACCTCGAATCCATACGCGTTGACGATGACAGGAAAAACCTCGTCGAGGAGATTGGTCGGGCGTGCCAAGAGTGGGGTTTTTTCCAAGTTGTGAACCATGACATTCCAATGAGCGTGCTCGACGGCATGCTTGACGGAGTTCGGAGTTTCCACGAGCTCGATAACGAGGTGAAGAAGAGTTTTTATTCCCGCGACGAGAGCGGAAAGTTTAAGTATAACTCCAACTTCGATCTTTATGCAGCTCCGGTGACGAACTGGAGGGATACTTTTGATTGTGTTATGGCTCCTGAGCCTCAACCTCAGGATGTACCTGAAGTTTGCAGGTAATATTTTAACCCCTGTTTGTTTGTAATTCCGAAAGTAGAAACGGAATTCATACGAATCTGGTTTATATGAAGTTTTTTGGAATCATTCTTGTTGTTTCATATAAAATGTATTTGCTTCCCTCATTTTGTTTCCTTATAAGGTATCAAACTAATCAAATTATACTGCAAATACCTTAAACCACTAAGAATGATTCCAAAAAACTTCTTGCACAAGGGTATATATATGGACTAGATTTGTTTCAATATAATTCGTTTTCAAAAGTTCAAACCAAATAGATCCTTAGATTCTATTTTTGAGATGCTTTGATAAATTACATGACCTAATAATGAGTGTCTTTAATAGGAATATCCTATTCGAGTACTCAAAGGAAGTGAAGAAGCTAGGAAGCACCTTACTCGAGTTATTTTCCGAGTCCTTAGGACTCGGATCAAACCATCTAGAGAAGATGGATTGCGGAGAGGGTCTATTCGTACTCGGGCATTACTACCCGGCTTGTCCTGAGCCGGAGCTAGCTATCGGCTCCAACAGCCACGCTGACGCCGATTTCTTCACCGTTCTTCTCCAAGACGGTACCGGAGGCCTGCAGATTCTCCATCAAAATCAATGGGTTGATGTTCCTCCTTGCCGTGGAGCTCTTGTTATCAACGTCGGCGATCTATTACAGGCAAGTTTACAAAATGCAAGTTATTTTATATTGCCTCAATGTTTTGCTAACATATAGAGATCATTGTGCAGCTAATTACAAATGACCGGTTCAAGAGCGTGAACCATAGAGTTCTTGTGAACGGAACCGATCCGAGGATCTCGGTAGCGAGCTTTTTCAGGACTCATTTTGAGTCATTGGATGAGAGTAGAGTCTACGGACCGATAAAGGAGCTAATTACAGATGAGAGGCCGGCAATTTACAGGGAAACCAGTGTTACTGAATTCCTGACTTACGATTACGGCAAAGGGTTGGATGGAACCTCCGCCTTGCCACATTTTAAGCTCCAAAAACTTTAATAAATTGAAACGTACTGTATGTTTTATTGGTATTATTTGTATTTGCAAATTTAAATAAATTGAAACGTACTGTATGTCAATTTACCATGTCTACGCGCCGTTGAAGAAGGAATTTGCATCGGCACACTACCGCCCCACAACATCGCAGAAGCCATTGATAACGGCATTTAAGGCGATGAAAATTTCCAAAACTCGGTGTGTGCCATTTGCGACGGTAAATGACAAAATTTCACGTAATAGGACGTTTATCTTGTAAAAAAACGAACGTAGTCGTGGAGATTTCGATCTCTGGTTGGTAGTATCTCCCTTCAATTTTAGTACTAATAATAAGTTGGATCTCATAATCTTTTTTTTTCAGAAAATTATGAATATACGTCAATTCGATAATTGAAAATTTTTTTGTACGCTAATTTTCTTTTACAGGAGTTATCGTAATTAATTTTCTTGTACACGATTATTGTATTGTATACAAATAACTCAAAAATATTAATTTTTTTTACACAAATAATTACACTACTTCTTGTACTTATAATTCAAATACAAGAATTAAAATACAAAATCTTGTAACGTATCAATAAAAGTTAATATATTAAATAAGAGTAAATTAGTAAATTTACCCTACAAATTAGTCCCTTTCAAAAAGTTTTAAAATTTTATTAATTGAAATTAACAGAAAATTCTTAATTATAAAAATCTTCTTTTGAAGGCTTCTTCCTTAGAAGCAGGATGAAGATAGGTCTCTGAATTATGCACATAATGGCCATAATTTAAACACCAAAGAAAAAGTATGATATACACTTACCATTCGGGTGTTACGACGTGTTGGGTTTATTCAAAATTTAAGTGGATGGATTAATTATCATTCATATTTGAAGTGAATGATTCATTAATAGAGTGTGTTAATATGGATCTAAGGGAATGGGCTGGGCTGATGAATAGTTATTGGAAATAAGTCCAATGACGAGTTAAAATGTTGCAAGGAAGGATCGAGACAGCTTGAGAAAAGCAAGGTCAAAGGATCATGTTTAATTAGTGTAGAACAATCTTGATTAGTCTTACAAAATATCCCATTAGGGAATTATGAATGTCGGTTCTTTTTTGTATGGAATTGGCCCACATTACCAAGTATAAATAGGACGTAATGTTAGTCTTTTTGTAATCTAAGAGAGTTTTGATTCTAATGCTACAAACAAAGTGAGGTTAATTAGCGAGTATTAAAGTGAGCAACAGTTACCGTCACGGAGAACGTTTCCTGAAGGTTGAGGATACATGTCTCCTTGGAGAAGAAGCGACAACCATGCCCTCATTTGTAACTAAACCCTAAAGGAGAAGAATTGAAATTGAATACATGTGAACAAATGAACGCGCAGTCCACGCGCTCTCTAAAGAGCGAAAACCAACTTCATCCCACGCTAACCCTAGATCCTAACGGCCGTTCAAAATCGCCACAAAAAGCCAATCGATTCTTACAACACACTAGTCTAAGATTCGGTAAGGGGGTTTCGATCTCCGATTTGGCATCGATGAAGGCAGATCTTTTGACAAAGCAAATGGAGACAAAAGAAGAGACCCAATTATGGAAGCCTAGGAGACATTGGAGGGAAAAAAAGGGCTAGATTAAAGCCAAGAATGGAGAGAAGAGTTCAAACCATCAGCCCATGGAGGAACGTTCTCACAAAAAACTTGGACAGTTTAAGTCGATTGAGGCAAGAAGAGAGCGATTTCGCACATCGCTGGAGTTTTGTCAATGTCAAGGAAGATCCGGCGAGTATGCAAAGACGTCCGTCACGATACTACCGAATGAGGCTTCGAACTTGCAAAAGGAAGAGAGCAAGGGGGGCTACCTTTCAACCTGACCCATCTTACACTAGAAAAGGTATAACTCTCGAACCACACAGTGATTGCTTGAGGTTGACATTGCTTATTTTACCTGTTACTTCTACTCTTAGAACAATAGACAGACATATCTATTTCAGTTCTTACTCTAGCTTAAGAGTGGCCTTAGGTGTTCTCTGGGTAGGAACTAAGATGAAAAATCAACTTTATATACAATATATCCTCCTAATAGAACAAATCACTTATGAAACTGCTTTTATCTCTCATTCTTCCTTCTCCACTATCAAAAATCAACCACTCCCTCAGATGAATGAACAAAAAATGTCATTTAAGGATGCTGAGTGCTCAGACACGCAAAGAGAACAATTTTCCAAGAAGAAATCGAACAATGGTCACCCTCAGGCCAATGAACAACAACAGAAATCAACATTTAATAGCTATGGGTGGAAGGTGTTAGCTTACCCCATTTGGTCCATCCCTAGACCCCCTGTAATCCCCTCATTTTGTACTGTGAAACTCAGCCGTCAAGCTTTTAATTTTTGCTACATGATTGAGGATGATCTCTTGCTGTTTTACATCTCTTGTTTTGTGTGGCTTTTAGTTTTGATTTGTCTTGCTCTTTTAACAAGGTTTATCTGCTCTAGCAATTTACGATCTGCTATTTGTTACCGGTTATGCTACTACTGGTGGTTCTGCTTCTTTTCCTCTCTTTATCTGGTGCAGTTTATCTCCTGGAACCAGAAATTGTTGTGGCGTTCTGTCTTTGTGTTATGCAGATGCAAACTAGGAGGAAGAAGTAATAACAGTGGCGAGGTAATCTCAGCCAGCCGAGTATTGACAAGACTAATAGTCAAGCTCCTATCAAAGTGTAAGAACAAATACCAAACGAACAAACTGAATTGGAAATTCAAGACTAAAGAGACCAAGCCAAGAAGTCTGTGTAAGACAAAACTTATGAATGAACTTGAGCAGCAAAAGTCCCATCATGAACTTATTGTTGAGAAGTGTTATTTAGTTACCCACTATGAAAAAATGTATTGTAATAAACACTATCAGTTGTGTGTTAGATCAATTACTCCCCTTTTCATTAATGATTGGTATTGTGCTTGGAAGGATGATCTCAAATATTCAGTCAATCGTTGTTGTTGTTATGACGTAAACTGTTTATATGGCAATATGACTGCCAAAAGAACATACAGAAACAACATGAACAATTGGGAGAAACTTACCTGTTTATATGGCAATATGATTGCCAAAAGAACATACAGAAATAACATGAACAATTGGGAGAAACTTACCAAAAGCACAAGTCCATCTATAATGAACGCTACCAAAAGCACAAGTCCATCTATAATGAACGCATATGACCAAAATAGGGTAGGAATAGTAGGGTTGCTACCGCCCAAATCAAGAAATAAATTTAAATGAAAATAGCGTTCTGGAATTGTCGGGGAATGCGTAAGAAAAACTTCTGGACTAACTTAAATATTGTATGTAAAAATGAATGCATACAAGTCATGATCCTGGCAGAAACAAAGACAAGTTCCGAACCTGATGAGTCATTATGGAAAAGTGCAAGTTTCGACAAAATTCTTTTCATACCAGCAGTTGGTTTCTCGGGAGGCCTATGCATGCTATGGAAGGAGTATCAACTTAGACAAGAAAAGATTGAGGTCATCAGAACCCATAGTAGGTACATCCTACTTAACCATAAAAACATAAACTCGGATTTTGAAACAAGGATCTTCGGGATCTATGCTCCACCTAACGAACAAAACAAAAACGAATTTTGGTCACAATTTACTACGGAATATAGATCCTCGACGAAACCGACGATAGTCATGGGAGACTACAATGAAATAAGGGTACCCTCCGATAAAAAGGGGGGAGCTCCCATTGCAAATAATAAATTTGACAGACTGCAAGACATAACTGATCAATGTGGACTCATTGACCTTCCGATTAAAGGAAATGAATATACGTGGAAAAAAAGGAAGGAAGGAGATGATAATACGTATGAAAAACTGGATAGAACAATGACAACTATTGAACTCCTACAAGAGTACCCGAGTATACATACAAGAAATCGCACTTTTACTACCTCGGATCATTGCATGATTTCGGTTAATCTTCAAAATCAACAAATAACATATAGAAACAAACCTTTCCGTTTTGAATCTATGTGGATGCAACGGCAAGACTGCGAATACCTAATTAGACAAACGTGGAGAACTCAATTCCCAGGAACACACATGTTCAATCTTGTGAAAAAAACTAACCTCCTCAAACAAAAATTGAAAAACTGGAGCCGCGTGAAATTCGGCAATATCAATACGCAATTAAAGTCTGTCGATGAACAAATAGAAGACCTCCAAATGAAACTACACTCCTCTTTTAATCAACAAGTAAATGATAAAATTATTAGGTTATGCAAGAAAAGAGAGTGCATACTGGAATACCAACATAAGTATTGGGTGCAGCGAGCAAAAACAGCGAACCTGCGTCTAGGGGATAAAAACACGAGTTTCCACCATAGGAAAGCTACTGGAAGAAGGAATAAAAAGATGATTTCAAATATATCAAGAAACGATGGAACTACCCTATTCAAAGATAGTGAAATAAATGAGGAGTTCCTAAATGATTACAAAACCCGTTTCCAAGCTTCGACAATCGACACCCAAAAACTTCATAAACTATTTGAAGTAATACAACCAGAGATCACCAACGATGATAACTTAGAGCTAGAGAAACCTTTCTCTACTGGTGAAATTAAAACTGCCTTGTTTGACATCGGCAGTGAGAAATCGCCCGGGCCGGATGGAATGACAGCTTGCTTCTACCAAAAGTACTGGCACATTATCGGCCCAGCCGTCACTAGAGCGGTGAAAAGCTTTTATAGAACCGGAAAAATCCTTAAACAATTAAACCATACATTCATCGCCCTCCTGCCAAAGGTTGATAACCCGACAACAACTGCCAATTATAGACCAATTAGCCTCTGCTCAACGGTCTACAAAATAATAGCCAAGATTCTAGCAAAAAGATTAGGATCAGTCTTCCTAAACTAATTCATCCTTTACAAAGTGCTTTCACCAAAAATAGAGCAATCCACGATAATGTTCTTATAGCCCATGAAATATTCCACGGGTTTAGATCAAAAAAAGGAAAAGAGGGGTACATGACCATTAAATTGGACATGGAAAAAGCCTATGACAAGCTAGAATGGAATTTCTTAAAGTTGGTCCTACAACAATTTGGCTTCAGTGAGAAATTTAGAAACTGGATCAACGAATGTATAACAACTGTCTCTTACTCTTTACTGATTAATGACTCACCAACAACCCTTTTTGTTCCCCAAAGAGGAATTAGACAAGGAGACCCATTGTCCCCGCTCCTCTTTAACATAGGAGCTGAAATACTAGCAAGAAACATTCAAAAAGTAAGTAGAGATAACCCACGATCAATTGGCTTTCCTATAACAAGAAACGGATCAATAATTCCTTTCCTCGCCTTTGCGGATGACATCATTATTTTTTCCAAGGCAACTACTGAAGCAAACAACAAAATACTATCGGTACTAAGAGATTACGGTGAAACATCCGGCCAAGTAATTAACTACTATAAATCCTCCTTCCAAACATCTAACAATGTAGACTCATCAAACAAAAGGAGAATTCAAGCTCACCTTGGTATCTCCTCATCTACAAACTTAGAGTCGTACCTAGGTTGCCCTATTATCAACGGAAGGGCTAACAAAGAAATTTTCAATACAGTCATTCAGAAATCCAAACAACAACTTACTAAATGGAAAGCAACATCTCTCTCACAGGAGGGAAGAGCAACATTAATCAAAGCAAATCTCAATGCCAAATCGAGCTATCTCATGCAGGCCTTCATGATGCCCACCAGTATACATAATGAACTAGATAAGATCAATAGAAATTTCTTCTGGAATAAAGGACCAAACTACCACCCACTAATCAATTGGGACAAAATCTGCAAACCAAAATCCCTAGGAGGCACAGGCATAAGGAAGGCCGAAGATATGAACAAAGCGTTACAAATGAAACTCTTGTGGAAGATCATGGCAGAACCTGATAATATATGGGTTAAAATTATAGAAGAAAAATACGTCTTAGCAATAGAGAAAGTTGATTAAACTAAAAGACGAATTTAATAAAGGCCTCCGTTGGCGGGTGGGAGATGGGAAGACAATAAAGTTCGGGAAAGACAGGTGGCTAATGGAGGAACCACTAAGCTCTATAATTTCTGATCAAACCCTGTTAAAACCATCTAAAAATGTGTGCTCATTTATTTTGGACAAAAAGTGGAATGAACCACTTCTTGACCAACTGGGCACCATCCTTCCGACCGACATTATTAATAAAATCAAGAATTATAACCTCCCAACAACTGACATCAGAGATAGAATTTACTGGTCGAATAATGATGAGGGTTGGTATTCCACCAAATCAACCATGATGATGATTCAACAACGGAAAGTAGGAGTCTCAGAAGACAAAACTTGGTTATGGAACATGAATATCATGCCAAAAGTAAAAAATTTCATGTGGAAATTGACTCTAAATGGGCTCCCAACAAAGGAAAATCTTGACAAACAAAAGATCCCGGTGGTAATGCACTGTGAATTCTGCAATCATCACACCGAGAGTGTTCAACATCTTTTCTTTGATTGTCAATGCACTCACCGTGTCCTGGATAATACCAAAATATCCACAATCCTGAGAGGTATCGATACATATAACAACACAATCTATGATACTCTACTAATCCTGAAGGAAAAAACATCACCACCAGAGTTTAGACAAACTGTTATGATGTGGTGGAACATTTGGTTGGATAGGAACCAAATTATCTTTAACAACAAAAAACCAACGTCGAATCTGAAACAAGTTGCGTTGAAACAAATAGAAGAATGGGAACAAGCCAATACTAAACATAAGACCAACAATCAAACCCGAAGTAGACGGAAGACCAAGAACATCAGATGGCAAAAACCTAAAGTAAATTATGTCAAACTCAACTTTGAAGCATCAACAAACAACACAAATCATTTCGCGTATGGTTTCATTATTCGTGATAACCAAGACCACCCTTTGGGTTTTGGAAAAGGGAAATGCAATGCGGAGTCAATTCTAGAAGCAGAAGCTTTCGCTCTGCGGGAGGGCCTACAAAAGGCCATACTATTAGGGTTTTCAGCTATCGAGATTGAGGGGGACAATTTGTCGTTGGTCAACTCAATTAACAGGACTTGGAAGCTGCCATGGGAGATGGATATGATCATCTCAGATATTTCCGCCTTGATTGCGGGCATCCCCCAGTCCAGTATCACCCACATCTTTAGGGAAATCAACACGGTTGCAGATAAGCTAGCAATGCATGGACACTCCGCGCAAGCAGATGACGAAGGTCTTCCAGATGATGTGGTTTTACTCATCCGTAAGGATGTTGTAGGTCGATTGGTTTCTAGAAACTGATCCACCTATTCTGCTTACCTTGTATCAAAAAAAAAACCCTAAAGGAGAAGAAATACGGTAGGGAAGGTTGTGGAAAATACTTAGGACGAGGAACACATGAGAACGGCAGAACGAGAATGACAAAGGAGAAGATGGTACAACTAACATGTTAGAGTTACCATATCACTTCCATATTTTCCGCTCAAACAGTTTGGAGGAGAAGAATGGATAATGACATTGTGAACCGGTTTAGTCTGAGTCGAACGGGTATTACATGTAATGCCCTCATTTGTCTCTTGTTAATTAATTGTGTTCTAGGGTCCAGAGACCACAACCTTGCATGAAGAATCTATTATGTTTATGGTTAAATATTATATTTGGATTAGCTATCTATATTTGTTATATATGGTAGTTTGTACAATTATTCAACACAAGATCCGAGAGCAGCGTGTAGATGATTTTAGTATCTATGTGTACTTCAAGGTGTTTGTAATGTGCAAGAGTTCTGTAAATTTATGACTTAAATTTTCTACAAGATGCGAGAGCTATCTATGAATATTTCGCTCATAGCATTATTGATATGAAGTTAGATATAACTTAAATTTGCTAATTCCTTTTCTTATGCATACCTACATTAAAACTCACTCGCTCCTTTATAGAAAACGGTGTAAGATATCCATGAAGGTTAAGGAAAACAAGTCATCAACATATTCAAGAGAATTCAAATATAGATATGGGTCAAAAGTACTCCTAGAATCGGCAACTCGATAGATGATAACACTATAACCTCAAAGATAGGATCTCTCCCCTTTTTATTTCTAGATAATCCCGTATATAAGCCCATGTTATGGAACTCCAAAGGGGGTATTCAAAACATGAATACATTCAACTGTGGGGTATGACTCCTAATAATGTCAAGTAACACTCCAAACAACTCCTAGTCGTAGGAACTACATCCTTAGGCAATTGTGACCAATAGGAATGAGGGGAGAAACTTATTATAAATCTTGTCCTCTCCAAATGATCCATTACAAAAGTCATATAGGTCTGTCCTTAATAAGAATCCCAAGGTAACAACTAAGATTACACACATGATCAAGATTAATTATGGACTCTCCAAACAAGTAAAACTCATTCCTAGAGCCCTCTAACACACAATGCACATGAAAATCACCCAAATCAGCATGTGTTATATATGTCTTTATTATGCTCAATGTTTACCATATTATAGTCTAAGATGGTGACCAACAAAACTTCCTTGAGAGATCATCAAGCACTACACTATTAGTAGGACATAGGTAAAGTAGTCAATTTCTAAACATCCTAAACAAGGTAATGAGATCATTATCACATCTAGAGAAGTTTAGACAAGCTTCTTTAATCTTAACACATGACAAGTTAAGATGCTTACCTCCCATCATCTAAACAGCCAGGTTAGGCGTCTTGATCATGAATCTATCAATGTAAGACGGGGTTGTGGAATCCATGAACTCGTTACCCACCATGGATGTCCTAATGCTCACACACCTAAGAATGGTTTTTAAGCCTAGATACTCATATTGTATCTCTTCCTTAGACACCAGAAGAGCTCTAGATGAATGTGCATTAAGAGCTTTGTATTGCTTTGTTGTGGAAACATTTTCTAGCCGCGCACTTTCATTCTTCTTTTTGCCTTCTCTTTGATGCATATCAAGCTCCTTCTTCGCATCAACATATTCAACAATTTGCATTAGAGTCATGGGTTTTAGTGTCACGTTTTTACCACTAAACACAAAAGAAAGCATATTAGTATGCCCATCATGCATCACTTTCCTATTATATTGACATGGACGTCCTAATAAAACATAACAAGCTTGCATAGGCATTACATCACACAAATAATATCTACATAATGTCCTAAAGTGAAAGCGACTTTATCTTGCTTGCTAACTTTTAATTCACCACAACATTCATTCAATGGATTGTATATTGTGTAGGGTGGTAGAAATTTGTCAATTGTAACTTAAATATCATTTCATTGCTAACAATATTACAACAACCCCCACCGTCTATGATCATGTTAAAAACTTTCCTTTTCACAAGACATCTAGTATGAAACAAGTTAGCCCTTTGATTATCATTACAATGATCAAGTTTAACATGCAAAGTTCTCCTAGCAATATTCAAGGATTCACCATGCTCATATTATATCCCATCATCATGATCATCATTATTTTCACTAGATTCATGCAAAATAGTCTCATTAACACAATTGTCATCATGCTCATTTTCAAATTCATATTGCCCTAAGTGATTAATCAACAAGGTCTTTCTATATATTGGGGCAATCCTTCATCAAATGGCCTCTACCTTGACATTTATAACAAACAATATCTCAAGCTCTAGAAAAAGAGTTAGAAGTACTCCCTTGTGGCCTATAAGGAGGTGTAGTTGTGGGTGTTATAGGGGCTAGATTGTATGCAATCGATTTTTGTCCTCCTTGCTCCCTATATGATGTCTTACTCTCCTCCTTAATGATTACATGCTCGTGATTAGGAGAGCTAGGATATCGATTGTTTTTCTTTTTCCAAACAAATGGGTGCGTCATAGGAAGACTTGCCACCTTGACTTCTTATCTTGCTCTTCCTCTCCACCTTGATGGTTAAGTGTAGGAGTTCAACCATGTTTCTATAAGGAAAAAGATCAACCTCATTAGCAATATTATAGTTGATAATCCTAAGGTACTTTGCCATTGTGCTCTCTTCATCCTTCATGACGTTGGCCTTCACCATGGTCATTTGCATGGAATTGTAACTCTTCTCGGCACTCATACTCCCTTGATTCAAGTTCTCAAGCCTTTTCCAAAGATCCCTTGTATAGTGAGGGGGGTATAAACTGAGATCTCATCAGCACCTTCATATGCTCCAAAGTTGCTATGGTTATATCAAGTGTCCTTCTTCTCTCCTTGGATACCTTATCCCACCACACAAGAGCATAGGCATTAAACTCCAATGCAGCGATTTAGACCTTTTTGGCCTCACCAAAGTGATGGCATGACCAAATTTGCCCTATCTTCGTTTTCCAAGTCATGTACACATCCGGATCACACCTTCCTTCAAAGCTCCGGGATCTTGACCTTGATCTTGCCAATCCCATCTTGTTCTTGCTCTGGGAATATATCTCTTTGTCGGGAATCCTCTATTCTCCTCGTGTCTCCACCTCTCGTCCACAAAGCCTTCATCTTTATACTCCTGACATTCATCAAAATGATTAGTGTATATAGTTAGGTACCCTATGACTAGGAGAGTTAGGATACGAACCTTGCTCTCTAGGAGCATGTATGACACTTTGCAGCCATGGACCCTTCTTAGACGGGGCATTGGATGGCTCTCCCGTCTCCATTCGAGTTCTAGGATGCATAGATGTAGGGGTTGTTGGCATGGATTCTATGGATGCAATCTTATTGGTTAACTTAGTTATATCCTCCTTCATCTCCTTATCACATGTTAAAGAACGCATGAGGAAGTGGCTCCGATCCGACGGACTTAGTTGGCCTATCTTCTTGGGTCATTCTTCACACAAACAAAACAAAAAAAACGAGTTAAGGTTAATGAAAGCTAAAATGTCTCACAAGTGTTTACACTCTTGTTCTCACTCTCTAGTTGTCGTTTATAGGCTTTGTTGTTGGATTGCCTTGAGATGATCAATACTCCTCTTTAGATAAACGTTTTTTTTTCTCTTCAATTTAAGTCTTTGGTACGTCAGTTTTATATGTCTTCAATAATGGTGAACAAGGTAGGCAATTTTTATGGTTTTTTTTTTTGCTGAAATTCTCCAATAGACACAAATCAAAAGCAAACAAGACCCGTCTCAAGACAACAAGACTCTAGACTGTAAGAGCCTTAGTCTTTCGGACCGAGATTTGACTTTAGCCGAGTTTGGCTTTGGCCGAGATTTGGCCTAGCCGCCCCCACGGGCTTGGGTGCCGCCCCTGCGGTTTCCTGCGGCTGCAGCCGGCTTTGTTGACCTTTGACCCGTGCTTTACTATTTCACTTCCTTACCTTTTCCCTTGCTTTGGCTTGCTGAGCAAGTGTTCCTCATTCCCTCTCCAGACCTATCACGTCCTCCTTGCTTCTCCCTTTCTTCTCCTTGATCTTGTGTTGATTTCTCTTTGAGTTTAGAAGAGAATTCATGTGAGTTTGATGATGTTGATGATGGATGTTATTGTTGTTGAGCTTGGAAGCCAGCTGTTGTGTGTTGATCTTCCTGGCAGCCTAGGACCACAAGTGTGGTAAGTGATCTTGCTTCTTTTCTTCCTTTCTTTGATTCCATCTTCCTTAGCTTAGGATTAGATGTATGTATAGATGTATGTTGATGTGGGTTGTGTATATATATGGTTGTATGTGGCTTGGAATGAAGAAGACGTGATTTGATCACGTGAAGAGTGAAAGAGAAGACGGGACTCTACGTCTGCAGAGTCGCCGCCCCTGCGCCTCAGCGTAGCCGCCCCTGCGGGTGACTTGTCACCGCGCCCGCGGCCAGAAGACGCCGCCCCTGCGGCAACGGTTCCAGCGCCAGCGCCCGCGTTCTTCCGCTCCTGCGCTTGCCAGCGGCCACGGCCACCGCGCCCGCGGCCGAGTCTTACCGCGCCCGCGGTTTGCCTGTTCCGCCCCTGCGTCTTTCCGTCACGCATGTGCGTCTTGTCCCGGGTCTACCTAGAGTTGGGTAGATCATTTCCTTTCCTAGTATGAGCGGTTTAGTAGCATGCTAGGTATGTGTATGAGGATAGAATGAGGTTGATCACGTTATCGTTTATGCCGGTTATGGCTTTGAGGTTTATGAGTTAGATTATGATCCTTATGGATCCCTTGGGTCTAGGTGTGACCCCTGTGATGGATATGAGTTTGATATATATTGCTATGCCTTGTTTGGGCAGTATTGATCTCCAGAGTTGGAGCCGATTGGGTTTGAGACTTTCGAGGTTGAGGTAAGTCCATAGGACTTACTTAGTTTTCATCCCTATATTGGATGTGTGCATGAGTGGTGTGTGGTATATGCTTGATAGCATGCGTTATGGTTTATTACCGATCTATGGTATATTGCTTGCCCATTGTAGGGCCGTGATAACTTGCCCTTTCATCCCGCCGGGAGTCTGGGAGGTTCTTTGTAGGCAGGCCAGACCTGGTAAACGGTTCGGGCACTCTCCATTCCCTTAGGGTACACGGGGAGGTGTTCCAGGCACCATTCCAGCTGGCTATTGGACCCAGAGGCGAGGACTATATATTCCTCGTGTCACATATGTTTATATGGATATATATATACGAGTTGATTGCTGGACTTTATAAAGATAATGAACCGGGTAAATGTATGATAGCATGTTGACGTGTTTAGTATTCTTTGATGTGTGTATGTGCTCTTGCATCTCTATATATATGTGTATGGTTAGCTAACGGTTTTATACCGTGTTGTAGATCCTTTGCAGGTTAGGAGAGCTGCAGAGTGATCCAGAGGGGTGATCCGCTGAGGGCTCCGTACACTGGGATTGTTATCGTGGGATATGGGATATTTGATGTACGGATATATGTTTCTTTTGTACACAGTGGTACTTATGTACTACCTTTTGAGATTTATATATCAGTTTTACGTTTTGTATTTAATCTATCGGTGTCTTGTTGTAAGATTCAGTGAACTTGTTGTCAGGCTAGGGTCAGGATCCATTGTGAGATCCTAGCCCAGTAGCACCTCGAGTCCTACGGATTTGGGGTGTTACATAGACTCTTAGAAAAGAAGACTCAAAAACAAAAGAAAGAAGATGCAAACCGCTGATTGAATGAAAAAGGTATATGTCGTCTAGCTTCGATACCAATTGATACGGGAATGATCCGTATTTCTTCGATCTAGACAAGATAACCTCTCAATCTCTTGATGGATGGACGTTGGACTCGATCCTTGGAATTGCAGCCGCGGACATGGAATAAGAAAGAAGTGAGATGTGGTGAATGACGTTGGTTAATGACAATGATTATAAAAGAAAGGACCAATGGAGATATATTTGCAAGAACCTTTGATTTGGTAATCAAAGACCCAAACAAACGCAGTCAAGACCCATCCTTGTAAAACTTTACACAATCTAAACAATTAAGGTTAAAAATCACGAAGAGGATGCCTAATGGAGCTTCTGAGCACCAATCCTCGAGAAGATTGACACAACGCAAGGCAACTCAAGCTTGAATCGATAACAATGGTGTTTGCTCTCCAAACAACCTCTCTTTGGATTGTTTTTCACGTAAATGTCAATACAATAAATGGTTGAACTAATTCTAATGTCTAAGGTAAAGAGCTTATACATGTCCTAGAAGCTCTTAAAAAAAAAGAAAATTATTTTAAACAAAATAAAACCACTAAAAGTCTTAAAAGCTAAAAATAAGCTTATAAGGCTTTCTACTTCTAAAAGTCTTTAAAACGTGTTAAAATGTCTTAAAACAACTACTTAAATGATAATCTTTTAAATATGTTAAAATCATATCATTTATACTTATTACATGTCTAGGAATTCATCCTTCACGTGTGTGCCTAACTAGCCTCTTCTACATGTTCATGGGTTGCATGCGTAAGGCTCCTCCTTGACATGTACATGGGCTAGATCATCATGTTATCTATGTCCTTATCTCTAAGTCCTTGTCGTCCTTCTTTCAATCTTGGGCTAATGAGGACTAGTAGATGATGGTAGTAATGGTGAAAGTGATGGTCCTTCATCATAAACGTGTCTAATTAATCAACGTGTTTCATTTGTCACTCTATTCACACTTGTTTCAACCAATACCTTCAGGTTTAGTCGGAATAATCTAACTAATAACTATACTATTTATTAATTTTAATTTAAACAATAAATGCATAATTTGAAAGGAGTCAGGTTAGACATACTCATGAGTATGTTATTTATAAAAATTATGAATCATGCACTTCGGGTACGGAATCAAATCGGTTATTAATTTTATTTTTTTTCATTACAGTTTCAAGGTCAAGTGTGGAATGGATTAAACCTAATTTAGGTTTTCGGGCTCAAGTGCGGAATTGATTAAAAAAATAATTTCGCTTTTTATACCCCAAGACCCAAGTGCGGACGCAGCTAAACTCAAATTTCGCTTTCGCACCCCAAGAATGGAATTCTTTGAACACTAATTCCACACTTCGGATACAAAATTAGAAATATAACTCTTTAAAATAAATAATTATATTTTTTATAAATTTTTTGTAATTTTTTCTTGAAACACACGGACTCGAAGACCGGAGATATTATATACGAAACCTATGTGATACTAAATTCCCCAAAATATTAAACGTCGTGCCATTTACTACAAATAGGAAATATGTTTTCAATTAAACATCTACTATTATAATACTAAAGCAGAAGTGAATATCGCCACATGTCATCGTCACATTAAATTCGCCATATGTCATTTTTATGTTAAGTCACCTCACATTTTTTCCACATGTCGTCTTGAGGTTATGCCACCTCATTATTTTAATTCACAAAAAATATTATGCATATTAAAGAAGATATTAATATGTACTATATGTCCTAATTTGAGATTCAGTATATTATATATTTAGAAATGCTATATTATAAAATAATATTAGAAAAAAAGTTTTCTACACAAGATGAAAATTACGGAGAATCATATATGTTGATGTCATATGCTCATATTTATACCATATTTACCACTTAATTTACCACTTATAATTTATATATATAAAAAAATATTTTTATCATAATTTTATTTATAAACACTTAATATTATTATATATAAAGATGAACATATTGTTCATTTCACTATACTAACTTAATGTTTTTTTATACTAATAATTAAGTTTTTTTTTCCTTATTATCGCAATAGCTTGGATCAGAAATATAATAAATTAGTTTAAACCAAATTCATGCTTGGCACGGAAAATAAGCTAGTGTGTATCTAAGTTAACACGTATCGGTGGGATGATGTAACCGGTCACCGATTCACCGGCCTCAACCACACAAAAAAAAAATGACATCTGTCGCAAGAGTCACGTCTTCCCTTCTTTTATAAACCAACTGTTTGTGAATAAATATTAACGGACCACGTCATCCCTATAGTCTCTTACCCGTAGATAACGATTGAGGAAATGAGAGAAAAGATTGACTTTCTAGGAGATATTTTTTGTAATTAGTATTGTAAGTAATTTTATTTTAATAAATTCGTATAATTATATTTAAATGTATTTGTTTAATTGATGATTTTGTGTAATCAATATTTATTATTTCATTTTTTTCCTGTAGATGTGTTATTAAAACTCGTAACTTCGTGTGGTTTGTTTTTTCTTCATTATGTAGATTAAATAATTTGAGTTTTAATAGTTTGTATTTATTTTTTTTTTTAATTTGTGTTGTCAAGTTTAAACAGGTTGTATTCGGTTTGGGTCAATAATTGTAACATTGAAATATTCCGCGTAGATAATTTGTGAATATATTATATTTTTCAATTTTCAAAATGTTTTGTGTAATTAATACTAGTATATTTGAGTAAATTACGTGGCAACGTTTAAGTAAATTACATAAGTTTTTTTTGTAAAATATGTCTAAACACAAGGACAAAACTTACACAGGAAAAAAGTTGGTTAAATAATCAATAAGGGTAGAATTTGACTTATAAAAATTAAAAAAGCACACTTACTTTCACAATAAAATTTTGAGAAATTCTGTTTGGTGCTCTTTTAATTCTGTCTTTTCTAGTTGATGACCATCAAATTTCTTTTTTTCGGCTAGTGTTTCTAGGCTTTTATCTTTTTTTCGGATGCCCATTCTTATAAAAAGCTAGTTTTTTTTATAAAAATCGTCACTTATTAATTAAACAAAAAAACGAAATTAGAAGAAAAGAAAATTGCTTTTGTTGCTCTCTCCTGTTCGATCTTCGTATGACACATTAGTTCAAGAGGCAAGAGGTAGAGAGAGTGTCGCAAGCGATAGACAAATAGACGAATAGCTAGACAATTGAGAATTGAAGCACAACCTTTTGCAGATTTCAACATCTGAACATGAAAATTGCAAGCAAAATCACAAATTTATAGCACAAAACTACGAAAAAGCTGAAGTATGAGCGTAGATCCTCACAAAAAAGGTTGTCACTCGGAAATTAGAAGCAAGAAAGTGAAAGGACATCAAATTGGCAATCAAGTGACAAGAGAAAACACAATTTTGGGTCTTCTATTTGCTAATTTCAATTGCTAAGTGTGATTTGAAAGCAATTCCCCCACCCATGTGTATATGAAGCTTTTAATGTGATTTGAAATACAATACTTTTAGGGCTCGTTTGGAAGTGTTAAGAATGATTTCCGGTAACGGAATGATACTGAATTAATAAAAAAAAAAAACTATGTTTGTTTAGTGGCCTTTTTAACACATGAAAGTAATCCCTTCAGTTCCATTTCCTCTCTTTCCCCTTATCCAATACCATTCCGTTTCCATTCCGCCGCTCTAACCAAACGGACACTTAGAATAGATTTAAAGGTGTCTCTACCGGTGATGAAACAATACTTTTATTTCAAAATTGAACAATTTTCAAGGCTTCTAGTTCAATTCACTCACACAAACACAAATAAGATTTGCAATGGAGACGAAAAGTAGGTAAACAACAAACTCCATTTTGAGGAATTTTGGAAAAAGAGAAGAGAAGAAAGAAGCCTCAAGGTTAGGAAGAAGAAAGGAGAAAAGATTAATCCTTACCTATTTATCTAGATCATTGTAGATAGATGCGAAAGATGTACAAACTACAACACCAGAAAATAACGAATACATGCGACTACTTGCCTCACGCCTCTTGACACAACACCTCAGGCGAAGATGGAACAAGGGAGAGCGATATAAACATATTTTATTTTCTTTTAATTTAATTTTTTTTATTTTAATTAATAAGTGGCGGAAAAATTTAAAAAAAAATTAAAAATAAGAATGGGCATAAAACAGATTAGATAAAACCCTAAGGACACCAACTAAACAAACGAAACTTGGTGGGCACCCACCGAAAAAGACAAAACTACAATGACACGGAACGAAATTTCTCTAAAAAATTTTAGCTAATAACTTTACTAATTCACCCATAACGATTTCAATTTTCCAAATTTTGAACATTTTTGACGATAAATCCAAACCATTAACATGAAACAATCTCCATAATTATTGTAGCTTAAACTAGATTAAATATCCGTTTGATTTGCAACTCCGAAAAAAAAAAAAAGAACCTAGTCCATTAATATATTTGGAATCATTCATTGTAATTTTAGTAATTGTAGTGGATTTTGATTAAGTTTGATATCTTTCATCATTTAAATTAAATTTTATAAATGAATAATTTCGTAGAAGTGGACTAAATTCATTTTCATTTTTTAGCTTTGAAACCAAACGGACCCAACATATAAGTGGAAGATATAAGCCTACGTATGAACTGAAATTACCAAATAATTTTTAAAAATAGTAATTACTAGATGAAATTATTTTTTTAAAACCGGAACAAATATTTATGAAAAGATTGAACGTACCAGACCATTAACATGAATCAATCTCCATAATTATTGTAGTTTAAACTAGATTAAACCTTCGTTTGATTTACAACTTCGAAAATAAAATGAAAATGAATCTAGTCCATTAATATAACCTTGTTTATGATATTTTTTAGACTCATTCATTGTAATTTAAGTAATTGTAGTGAAATAGAAGTAGACTAAATTCGTTTTAATTTTCTATATTGAAACCAAACGAACCCGATATATAAAGTGGAACATCTAAGCTGAAATTATCATATAAATTTTGAAAATAGTAATCCCTGGATGAAATTATTTTTTAAATACGGAACAACTATTTGTGAAAAATTGAACGTACCAATGTAACTTACAAATTTTCTATAGAAAATATATAGGAAGTCGAAAATGTACATTTTTACTAATGATGAAATAAAAGTTTACATACTCGTTTCTGGTAAAAAAAAAAATCTCTTTATTTACGGGGAGCCGTCTCTATGTTCACATCTAATATAAACGCACAAATTGCATCAGTTTCTCGATCAATAATTGGAGGAAAAACATAATAATTGACTAATTTCGGTCGACATTAATTTTCTATCCAAACTCCAATTCTCTCTCTCGCTACAAAAATAATTGTGTTTTGAAATGGAATTCAACTCCATACATATTCCTAGCTGTCGAACGACGCCGTATTGATGATTGGAGTCTCATGAATTAGGTGAGCCCTACGCAGATAGTTATACCTATTGACATCGAAACGACGCGTTTCAATAAGCTTTCTCTTCTTCGCCTCCAACCTGCTCTGGAAAAAGCCTTCAAAAGAAGGCTCCTTCGAGGTACGCAGAAAAAATGTGTATCCGGCCATGAAATAAGCGGAAGTGACGTAGAAGCAAATGGGCTCCATTACATCCCAAGAGAGCTCCCAAAAGGTGAGCCTCGCGAAAGCTGCTGTCTGAACTAACATGTACCCTAGCCCCATCCAGAGCTCTCGACGAACCAGTGACTCAGCTTCCATGTCAATCTCCTTCTTCTGCTTCTCCAGTGCTTCCAATTCGGATCGGATCGGATCGTTGGGGCTTAACGGTAATGGAATTAGACCTTGGATTGCTTTCGCCACCTGGCCGGGATGCAAGCAAACGGCGTTATTCAGGACGATAACGGAACCGGAATCGTCTAGTAGTTTAGCCATAACGGCGCCTTTCTCCTTGTCACCGTTACAGCAGTCGCTGCAAATCTCCACCAGTTCCGAATAAGAAATCCATTCTTTTCGGATTCCTTTGAGATGCTCCTTGATCGCTTCAAGCTGTGAAGCTCTCAAGAGTTTGTTCACATCCTTCACCGTCAAAACCAACTTCTCCGGTTCAGGGGATTTCGCCGGAGGTGGAATCAACCCATCGAATCGGATTCGATCTCTTGCGATATCGAGTCCCCTGAGTTTCTGAATCAATTGATCGTGTCCGGTCGGAATTGACCGTACCATCGCCGGCTTGCTCTCAACGATTCGCCGGAGAAGCCCGGATGCTGGATCGGGTGGGATGGATGATTGCCTCAAGGGAGGTTTGAGGGCTGGGGATGGATTTGAACACCTCGCTATGCTAAACAAACGCTGGAACATTGTCTTCTTCAACGCCATTATCGATTTTTTCAAAGAAAATAGACGAGATTTGGAACTCCGGTGATGAAATGAAGGAAACGGGTTTCGATGTGATATCGGACTGCGTTGGGGGCTCTTTATATAGGTCCCCGTCTACAATCACATCTTACACGCTTGTTAAAGAAATAAATCAAAATAACCGAGCGAGATAAAATGTATTCGTTTAGGCGAATACATTCGACTAATCTATAGTCAACATGACTCACATATAGGACCCTAGGTATATTACAAAAAACACCAATAAGTTTGATGATTTTACAAGATTACCCCAAAAAAAATAGATTTACATAAAACTACTCAAAAATTAATTAATTTTCAAATATTTTTCAGCATACAAAGATTTTTATACTAACATAGAAATTCACATGCAGTGTGATTTACTACTCTTTTTTTTTTATAATTTATGGGCAACTTTATGAAAAATGGGTGGTTTTTAGTAATTAACCGAGAAATGAGAATATATTTTGGATGTTTGAGAATTGAGATAAGAAACGTCATGGGAGGTTCTGGATAAATGTGAGCCCCTAAAAATAAAAACTTTCCTTGGTCGAATATGCTTGATATCTACAAAGTGAGGGCTCTAAAAATAATATTCGTTATTTTACTTGATTACTAGGAAGAGATAGGTAGATGATGATTCACGATGCATAAAAACGAACCGTCCAATTGTAAGGCCGAAAAGGGAAGCCAACTCATAGCCGTTGGATGAGATATATATTTTGGGTTTAACGCTGATTCGTTGTGATTGGATTTGGACGAATTACGTGGAAAATCGTAGACGTGTATATTTAAGTGATTGCAAAATCTCATTTAGTTGTAAGGTTCAAGTAATTATATTTAATTAAAAACATTATTAAGGGTCAATTAGAGTTTATTGATGTATCAATGTATCTGATCCACAATTAAGGGAGTGATGACGTGGATATTATTGGGATAGAGACTAATTAAATTAAAAAGGTCGTAATCTGGACAGTGTGGCGAAGCGCCATGAGCATTCACGCAAACGTGTCGCCACATATTCAAAGGATATCGGTAGGTGGGAGCAATTTACTATTTGGGTTGCCCAGTATGCTTCGACGTGGAAATTTTGTTGTAATAAAATTTAACTCATACAGTTGCCACGTGTCTGTCCATTTTCTAACATCTTTAAATTAATGTGTGCCACACAAGTTCTAACATCTTATTGGAGTAAGAGAGGTCGGGGCTGATGATTACTTAGATATTTTTTTGGGTTGACAGTAGAGCTGGTCCATACCAGCGGTTTTTAAATCAGTCCAAACTGTCGATTTGATCAAACCGACGGTTTAGATTTTTGAGGGTGTACTGTTTAAGTTTAGGTTTTGTAAAAAGTATCTAAACCGTCGGTTTAGGCAAAAAATAATGATTTATCAGCCCAAACTGGCGGTTTAAACCGCCGTGTTGGACGCTGGAGCACAACAGCTATATAGTTGTTGATGGGCCCAATGCGTAATTATTTTTTTAAAAAACCTACCTAATACCCTTTCTTATAATTCCAATATCCAACCCCTCATCCTCTAAATCCCACACCATATTCATCTCATATCTCTCAAATCATTTATCGACTCTCCACTTTCTCGAATTCATCTCTCATATTCTCGTAATGACAAACCCGAGTGACGACATTTCTTCTCAATTCTTCCCTAACACCAAAGAAAGTGAAACTCAAATGTCCGGCAATCCTGAAAATATCGAAATGTCACCACAACGACGTCTACTCCTACCGAAAATGGCTTGCATCCGAGATTTTTTCGAAGCATTACAAGAATGAGGGGGCGCCGGTAAACGGATATTGTCAAGTTTCATGCAACTATTGTCCAATGGTGTACAAGGGAAGGATAAGGGTGGCTACTAGACTTTGCAAACACACATAACACTAAGAAAACGTTAGGAAGAGGAAATAGATAATTGAGATATTTTAGAAAATCTTAGAAAGAAGAAAAGAGATAATTGAGATATCTTAGTAACATTAGATATGTAAAATTGAGTAATTAAATTCGGGTATGTAAATCAGATAAATAACATTGCGTAAGTAAAATCGGTAACAAAATTAAGTAGGTAAAATCGGGTAAGTAACATTGGGTAACTAAATTTGGGTAACTGTAATCGAGTAATTGGAATTATGTAAGTGGAATCGTATAACATAAATTGGGTAATTGAAACTAGGTAACAAATTGGGTAACTGTAATCGAGTAATTGGAATTATGTAAGTGGAATCGTATAACATAAATTGGGTAATTGAAACTAGGTAACAAATTGGATAACCGAAGTTGCGTGATCGAAGTTGGGTACATGAAGTTGAATACGTGAGTGATGTTTGGTTATGATAAATCAGGTAACTAAAATGGGTATTTGTTTTGGCTATTAGAAATTGGGTAACCAAACTTGGACAACTAAAATCGGGTAAGTAAAATCTGGTAACTAACATCGAGTAAGTGAAATCGGGTAAATAAACTTGGTTAGTTTAGTAATTTTAAAAGGAACAATCTTTGCAAGTTGAGTAATCGAAGTTGGGTATTAATATATTGGGTACCACAACGTTCAGTATTAACATATTGAGTATTACATTACGTATTAAAATATTTTGTATCAAACTTGGGTACTACGTTGGGAATTAGAATATTGAGTATTACGTTGAGTATTAACATATTGGGCATTACTGTTGCATATTAAGACATTGGGTATTAACATATTGGTTACCACACTTGGATATTAAGTTATTGGAGGTGATTGCGCATGCTAATGTGTTTACCGCTTTCTTTAATTGTGTGTGTGTCTTAATTCCTCTTATTATTAGAATTGTTAGTTAACGGTTTATACCGTGTTGATAGATTTTGTAGGTTAGGTTTCTGCCGAGTAATCGAGAGTGGAGTGACTAGCCGGATTTCCGTATTGAGATTAGTACGTGGGAGTATTTATTTCAGTAATAAGTTTAGCAAAATTGCATATTTCTTTCTTTTCGTTACGTATGAAATGTTGAACACTTTTATTGTTATTACTACTATAAAAACTTTTACTTATAAAAACATTTGCATTAAAATATTTATATCTTGTTGTAAGGTCTGTGTCTCATTGATGTCAAACTAAGACCGAGACTCACCCGTGACACTCCATTTCTTTTAGATGTTAAAATTTAGAAAATGTAGGCAAATGTATATTATATTTTGAAGTTGAAAAGGTAAAAAAGAAGGAGTATGTAATTAATAAATAATGATAGTAAGGTGGGATGGTGTGATGTTGATCCCTCCTCCCCGAGTTGTAGGCTGCCTGGGTGAGTGCCTAACCGAACACAGAGAGGCCAGCTCCCATTTAATTGTTGCTGTGGGCAACCACCAATCTCCCAACTAAATAACAATGATGATTAAACCAAGTTTTAAGTAGAGGCTACCTTTGTTTTACATAAAGTCAAAACGTAGAGTTTTACTAAATTATCTATAAAGCTTGAATGTTTAAGAAGAAATCCCAAAAAGCTTGTAATTTAAAAAACCTTAATGACGTTGCCAACTATGACGGCGGCGATTGTGATCCCTTGGAAGGCTGGAGCTGTTCAGTCAAGATCTTCGGTATCTATTTTTATGTGTATCCTTGTATCCATAACGCGTGATTGATAGAATTTATATAGTTTATTATTTTTCTCGTAAAGCTGTAAAACTTTAATCATTAATTATTTAGCTTCAACCAATCACAATACAAGAATACATGTATCACTTGTATGAGATGATACAGGAGATCTCAATTAGAATTGTTAGTCTCTTACCAGAGTGTGTCTCATGTTATCGTTGGTCCTTCCAAAATCCACCCCAGGAAGACCCTCCTGACAAATAAAGTATCTTTTAGTAGAAAAAAATATATTTTATAATTTTGAATAATTAAAAACTCATTCATTCAAATTCAAAAAAAAAAAAAACCGTTCAATAATTACTAACAATATAGAATATAATACAATTTTTTATTATAAAATATTTTAAACACAATTTAAATCTAATTACATATTAAATATGAACGATAAGTAATATAACTAGTTAAGTTTAAAACCCTAAATTATAAGTTTGCATATGTTCAAACCTGATTATTTCACCATTTTTGATGATATGTTTGATTCAAAATAATGAAATTATCAATTTGCAAAAGATCGATTTTTTTGAATTTAACAAAAGTTAATGAAAGAAGTTGAATAAATTCAAAAAGGCTTGCAAAGCGTTTTGAGCGGAATTAGAGAAGGTGAAATTGCAATTAAGGTTATATATTGATCGATCAATTTTTACAATGCTAAAAAATTTGTGGTCATTTTTACGTTTTCATACTTTCTAATAGTTAATTGAAAACTTATCATTCCATAAATCATCAAAGCATGTCGAACGTTCAATCAAATACTTTGCGATGTTATTTAAGAAAGGCACTCGAGATATATATAAAAATTTACACATATTATTACTATCAAGTACGAAAAATCAAACTTGAATCTATAAAATAAAACACTTAAAATATAGCACCACGAAAATTGTTTTACAATGTATTAATATGTATGATGTATCAGCATCGTTTTTATTCCTGTAGAAATTGTGTATATTATTTTAATATAAGGCATCTCTACTAGTCTACTTATGAAATAATTGAAGAAGAATGTTTGGTTTTGAGTCTATCGACAGACAAAAAGATTCTCTTTGGATACTAGATAAGCCTGCATATATATATATCAATGCATAATTTGTTCACAGCTACGTATATTAGTTCAACAATTATTGTCACGATTACAAAATTAACCTATGCATACAATGCAATGCGTAAGATTGTGTTTCTGTCCGCCTACTTTTTTTTTTGATATGTTAACATGAATAATTATTGCATAAAGGTATGTAAATAATCGTGGAGAAACGGTCTTATTAATAACGGTGTTTTGATTCGATATATCCAAATTTTATATGAAAAAACGGTTTAAAGACGGCAAATGACCGGTTACCCTCTTCACATCAACTTTGGTTCTTCCCTCCTGCTCAGCCTTGGTTCCCGTGGCCATGCTCAAACTCATCATACCATCTTTGATCATTTTCAAGGTGATCATAAGTCAACAATGTCCAAGTTATCTTCTAATCAGGTGTCCGGTTGCGGACAATGTGATACCTTCCTCTTTTCCAGCTTGTCTTAGGCCATTGTGCATGACCTCTCTACGTTCATGATCTAGTGACCCGTCAGGTGATCTTTCTAGCACTTTTCATACTCCCTTTCTATTGTTGAACATAGTGAGGAAAGTGCAATGGTCCCATGCACGGCTAAGCATATATAGTCACCATTTACGTATAAAATAGTGTATATATAGCCACACATACTCTAAAGATATTGTTGCTAGGTTGACAAGTTGAATTTTCTGACCCACTCATCCTGATTTATGCTTCGCAGTCCAAATTTTGAGCCAATTTGTACAAACTCCTTAACTTGCACTACTCATTTAGAAACTCTTCATCACACACTACGATACGTCCAACGTACCATTAGAGATGACATTTCTTAAAATGGTAGTGAATCTCCAAGCACTATGCGTTCCTGGTGGTTATGTCATCTTACTAGACAACTCTCTAATAAATTGAAAATCAAATAGGAAAATCACAATCTCTTGAAGCTCTATTGAAGCTGAGTATAGAGCTTTAGACTATGTTGTTGTAGAAGTCACGTGGTTGGTTCGACTTCTTCAAGAGTACAACTTGTTGATGTGTCGGATGAGGTCTTACATGTTGTTCATCAACCTCCACTTTACTCCAATCCGGGCATGATATTTCCTCCCAGCTTGCCGGGGGAGGGGGCATAGTGAGGAAAGTGCAGTGGTCCGATCCCATGCATGGATAAAAGATAGTCATCATTTATGTAAATAATAGAGCATTTATAGCCACATACTCTCACTGCTAGAAAATAGGGCCAAAATCGACACTTTTTAGGCCTTTCTCGATGTTTAAAATCGTAGAAGAAAAAAAACTCGACGCTCAAGGATTCCAGCGTTGTGTTTGTTGGACGCTTTTAGACGTCGACAATCTCTATGCCTTTTTTTCCCGTCGTAGATACAAATGACGACGCTTTGAGAGAATTTTCCCGCAAATATTTTTTGAAAAAGTTGACACCTTTAAGAGTCGTGATTTGCTATGTATTCCCACTAAATTTTCTTTGAGAAAATAACACCTTTAAGTGTAGAGAAAGGAGAATGTATTGAAAAATACTCGACGCTAACATGCTTCGTGAATTTCAAAAATATTAAAAAAAAAATTTCAAATTTCATTTATAATAAAATAAAAAAATTGATACATACAAGATTACTATAAGATCTCATATTACATACAACATCCCTTACAACTCTCAACTTTAACTAGATTAACACAAACCCACAAATTAAGAATATATTCATACCAAACGAAGTCAAATCTCATGAAGGATTCAAATCTCTTACAGGTACATGGGAGTATGTATCATTTCTCTTGGCATCAGTAACAGAAAAGACAGTGCAAATAAGAATAAAAGTTCCTCCAATTAATCTCAACAAAGGTTAGTAGCCAATCTATCACTGTCAGCTTAAAGGTTAGTAGTCATGAACGTTGTAGTCAATCTCCGGTTGAAGGCATAGTTCATACCAACAATCCGGTCAATATCGCGCAACATGACAAATGTTCCTTCCAAATTTAACATTTAGATTCAACAGGTATCACTCAGTATATATAAATTGGTGCAACACCAATAATGAAATTCCAAAAAAATATAAGAAGATACTTATCGCGGATCAGTGCTGAAAGATTTTGCAAAAACATCTACACATGACTCTTTATCAAAAAAATTTACAAGTAAATACCAGAATTTAGCAGCATCAGTGCTGAAAGATTTTACAGCAACATTTACACATGACTCTTTATCAAAAGAATTTACAGGTAAATACCAGAATTTAGCAGCACGCAGATGAAGGTATGATGAATGTAAGCACAGAGAAAGAAAAACATAATAAATAAAAAACCAAGTCTTGTGGAAATTGAACAACAATAAGATTAAAATGAAATTAGCTACACATTCTAGATTGAATCGGCTATGGTGCCTGCACTTGAAATTATACAACTAATTGCATGGGGTTAGATACAATTGTTTTTCAATTGTCACCATATAATTAGTTCCCTAACTTCGTTGGAAATTAAAACCTTAAAGTAAGGATTGATTCCCCATAAGTACTAAGATTCATCATTCCGTCTTTCGTTTCATTTTCAGTCTTCAACTTAAACTTCACTTCCTTTTTAGAAACCTCCCTACGAACATAAACATCATATGCACCAATTTCCCTAGCCAATTAAACCAAAACACCGAAAACATTGTTTTAAACTAAAAATAAAATCGAACAAAAACAAAGGAAAACGGAAACCTTTATCAATTAACAGTAGTACCCAAGACATTAGACCAAAAGGGTTGCTCAAAATCTTAATAGCAATTGCACCACTGATAACCTCCTGCGTATCAACACCCCTTAAACCCAAGCTCAAACATAACCCAAAAAAGATGGCATGTCCAATAGGGTAATCAATCTTTCAAAACTCCATCGAGTGATAAATAGGGTAACATCGGTATGAGCGAAAAGAAGTTGAATAAGAAAGAACACAACAGTGAGTCAGTGACCTACATGAGTGTCCATAGCAAATTAAGAGTATTTATAGCCACACGGCCCGCACATATTCTAATAGATATTTTGTTATGACACCTTTACCATGTATAATTACTCAACTCAGTGCACATGAAATAACAAGAATCTGTTTTTTTTAATCCCATTCTATTTTTCGATGTGATATGCATGTAGATATTGAATTTTGTTGGGTTGAACAATCTTCCGGATTGATCCTATGCTCCAGTTGGGCTTGCACCCTAGTTGGACTTGTGTTTCACTAAAAGTCAAACCAAATTAAGAAATGTCTTATGCAACCAAAAACCAAATAATAGGTGGCATATCCCAACACCAGTTCCATAAGAAATTCGATTACCAAGAAGATTAGGTAAAGTTTAGAATTAATCTAATCATACGAATCAAAATGTGTGACCAGATCTAGAAACTAAGAGAACCTTCGGTGGAGTGCTCTCAGATTGAAATTTGGGACGAAAGAGTAGAAGAGATTACTAGGAGGTTGTTGGACTAAGAAAATCACTATCTAACGGATTGGATAAGATTGATTTTGTTGGGTTGGACCATCTGCCGGATTGGGTTTGCACCCCAGTTGGGCCTGCACCCTAGTTGGACTTGTGTTTGACTAAAAGTCAAACCAGATTAAGAAATGTCTTATGCAACCAAAAACCAAATAATAGGTGGCATATCCCAACACCAGGTCCATAAGAAACTCGATTACCAAGAAGATCAGGGAAAGTTTAGAATTTAATCCAATCATACGAATTAAAATGTGTGACAAGATCTAGAAACCTAAGAGAACCTTCGGCGGAGTACTCTCAGATTGAAATTTGGGACAAAAGAGTAGAAGAGATTACTAGGAGGTTGTTGGACTAAGAAAATCACTATCTAACGGATTGGATAAGATTGATTTTGTTGGGTTGGACCATCTGCCGGATTGGGTTTGCACCCCAGTTGGTCGTGCACCCTAGTTGGACTTGTGTTTGACTAAAAGTCAAACTAGATTAAGAAATGTCTTATGCAACCAAAAACCAAATAATAGGTGGCATATCCCAACACTAGGTCCATAAGAAACTCGATTACCAAGAAGATCAGGGAAAGTTTAGAATTTAATCCAATCATACGAATACAAATGTGTGACCAGATCTAGAAACCTAAGAGAACCTTCGGCGGAGTACTCTCAGATTGAAATTTGGGACAAAAGAGTAGAAGAGATTACTAGGAGATTGTTGGACTAAGAAAATCACTATCTAACGGATTGGATAAGATTGATTTTGTTGGGTTGGACCATCTGCCGGATTGGGTTTGCACCCCAATTGGGCTTGCACCCTAGTTGGACTTGTGTTTGACTAAAAGTCAAACCAGATTAAGAAATGTCTTATGCAACCAAAAACCAAATAATAGGTGGCATATCCCAACACTAGGTCCATAAGAAACTCGATTACCAAGAAGATCAGGGAAAGTTTAGAATTAATCCAATCATACGAATCAAAATGTGTGACCAGATCTAGAAACCTAAGAGAACCTTCGGTAGAGTACTCTCAGATTGAAATTTGGGACAAAAGAGTAGAAGAGATTACTAGGAGATTGTTGGACTAAGAAAATCACTATCTAACGGATTGGATAAGATTGATTTTGTTGGGTTGGACTTTCTGCCGGATTGGGTTTGCACCCCAATTGGGCCTGCAGCCTAGTTGGACTTGTGTTTGACTAAAAGTCAAACCAGATTAAGAAATGTCTTATGCAACCAAAAACCAAATAATAGGTGGCATATCCCAACACTAGGTCCATAAGAAACTCGATTACCAAGAAGATCAGGGAAATTTTAGAATTAATCCAATCATACGAATCAAAATGTGTGACCAGATCTAAAAACCTAAGAGAACCTTCGGTAGAGTACTCTCAGATTGAAATTTGGGACAAAAGAGTAGAAGAGATTACTAGGAGATTGTTGGACTAAGAAAATCACTATCTAACGGATTGGATAAGATTGATTTTGTTGGGTTGGACCATCTGCCGGATTGGGTTTGCACCCCAATTGGGCCTGCACCCTAGTTGGACTTGTGTTTGACTAAAAGTCAAACCAGATTAAGAAATGTCTTATGCAACCAAAAACCAAATAATAGGTGGCATATCCCAACACTCGGTCCATAAGAAACTCGATTACCAAGAAGATCAGAGAAAGTTTAGAATTAATCCAATCATACGAATACAAATGTGTGACCAGATCTAGAAACCTAAGAGAACCTTCGGCGGAGTACTCTCAGATTGAAATTTGGGACAGGGGAGAAGAGAGAAAAGAGTAGAAGAGATTACTAGGAGGTTGTTGGACTAAGAAAATCATTGGATAAGATTGATTTTGTTGGGTTGGACCATCTGCTGGATTGGGTTTGCACCCCAGTTGGGCCTGTGTTTGACTAAAAGTCAAACCAAATTAAGAAACGTTTTGTGCGCGCCAATCCAAAAACAAAATAATAGGTGGCAAAACCCAACATTAAGTCCATAAGGACCTCACAAACCCAAAGCCATTCCCCTCTAACCCCTCTAACCCCTCGAGCCCGCACCTCGGCTTAGCACATGCAGTCTTGCAACCGCTAGATCGTCTCTCCATAAACTTAGTTGACCATAATATGTTTATTCTTATATATATGGTGTCTCACCACTCTCTACATTGTCGATGTGGGACAATTCAAGTTTCTCCATAATTAATTCTTCGAAGGTGCATTTAATACAATCTTATTTGGGCATTAATTTCTCATTCATTTGGACATCATTTTATGCATATCAGTATATACCAAATTATAGTACTTGGAACCACAAAACTAACGTTTTAATTTTTCGGCGTTGATATTGACCGGATCCGTCCGGAAAATTTCCCAAAAATCTTTAGGCACAAGTTCATAAAAATTAATTCCAACAATGCAAAAGCAAACTTCTTCTCTCTCATTTCCACATTCACAGTTTATAACATCTATATCATTGCCCTTTTCTCAAGATTTCTCCATCTCTTTGCTTAACAATTAAACAAAAAGGGGTCAATAAAGTGCACGGGAATGTTCTTAGGTAATACTAATATAACATCATATGTACCTATTAGGTCAAGTTGCCACGGTTCAAAACAAATTTGAATGGACAAGTTTGTGCTCTCAATTATTCACAATCCTCCTTCTTGCACTCTAGGAACATCATTTTTCTTTTGTGTAAGATTGTAGCGGGAGATTTCTACATTCATTCTTGGTTGTGGGTCAGGATTTTAATTTCCTAAGTGTGTTCCGAGTTGTTTCATAGGGTTCGACTTTGATCTATTCATATAGTGATCCATCATCATCATCATCGGAACATACCTTCATTTCAACCATTGTCGCCGCCTATCTCTATCCATACCTACATTTGCTCGATTCCTATAATAAGAATCGATATCGAATCATCTCTGTTGGTGTTGAAAGATCCGTACTTCTTAAATAGCTTATCCGCATATCAGTTTGGCTACAACACTGTGATTGAAAAAAACCTTGTATATGAGATCATCTATAAGGTACATCGTGATTGTCGAATGTGCTTGATCATCTTGAATTGCCATCTCAATGGCATCGGCCTTTCCCTTCATGTTTGACAATGACCCCACAAACCTTGTTCGTACATTACAAACCTTGAAATCAAAATTGAGCTCTAATATTATTTTGTTGTATGAAAATTTTAAAAAGAATAGAAATTCAACCAAAATAAAGAACATATACCGTACGTCCCGTTTTATGGATGTTTGTTTAAACTAATTGCAGCTACTTTCAAGAGATTTTATTGAAGAGTTGAAATAAAGACAATTAAATGATAGGTATCAAAATAGATGAATGAATTATTCGTGAATAATCTTCGTCAAATAAAAAAAAACTCAGATTTCTCATAGTTCACTCCCAACTAACTACACGTTCACCTTTATAAAGATTTTATCAAGAAGTTTAAAGTATAAATAGTCAGATCGATCATACGGATCTCAAATCAGAATTACACCTGAATTATTTGGTGGAGCACTTGTGCTTTTAATTTTCAATTATTTGAGTGGTTGTATTGCCCATCTACACATAAAGCCATTACAAATGAAGATTATCTGAAATATGATTATATTAATGCAAGTGAAAGAAGCTGATGATCTTTAGTCATCAAAAGGAAGAAACCATGAATGATGAATCCATTTGGTGTTAATCATTCGTCCATTAGAAAAGGTCCTTAAATTGGGATCCGGCGTCGGTGAAGCTGAGGAGCAAAAAAAAAAAAAATGTTTCAAAAGTTGAGATTATTGTTCAATTAAATTATAAAAGGTAAGATAATTTTCATTGTATCAATTAAGAAATACAAGTTAAGATTATCTTTAAACAAAAAAAAATGTTTTAATAGATTTTACTTTTTAAGCTTCTAATTTATAAGTTTATTTACAAATCTACTAAAACTAACAGAATTATTAATGTCCTCACGCTTAATATTAGTTGTATCAATATAAAATACTATCATTAATTGTCAAATCCTATTTTTTGTAATATTGTAAAATTAAAATCTCTATCATTTATCACCTTGTATCATTAAAATATGCATTATGATTTTTTAACATAAATCTTTAAAACACCTTCATGTTTTGTTTATCAAAATATTTATTAAATTTGAAAAAATTTCCACTCGTTAAAGTTTTTAAGTTGGTAAGAAATTTCTTTTTTTTTAAATTTTTTTTTTTTTATGAGTGTTTTTAATTTTTGAGCAACAAATATAAATTACCACTTATGTTGTTGTTTTAAGGTTAATATATACAGAGACTTAATTGATAGTCATACAATTAATATTATGTTTGGTAATGAAGGAAGAATAAATATAAATTAGGAAATTACATTTAAAATTCTTTAATGTAAATTTAGGAAAAATCTTAACTTTTATTACTTAAATAATATTATTAATATTATCTTACTTATAATAGTTTAATTGAACCATCAATCTCAACCTTAAAATTTAATCAAGGGCTAATATCTATCAAACTTCATCGTGAAATTGATACTCAACTTTACTGGATCGAAATTCTTTTAAATTGCAGCAAACAAACCCTACAGTATATTTATGGAATTGTTGAGGACATACACATTGTAAATGTCCACTAAAACTTTTGGAATAGTCGACGGGGAACAACACAGAGCATTTGAGAATTGAGAGCATGTCCAGCCATCAAATTTGAAGATTTTACCGTAAAAAGTTGTCGAGTAAGTGGTCTCGCCACATATGGAATAAAATATTTATCTCCATAAATTATTTTTGAATTTTTTTTATTAAAAAAAAAAACGGTTAGGTTTGTTACCTCCTAGAGATATTGCGGTGAGAACACGAAGTTCAAGATCGTCATACGAAATTAGTATTTACGGTCGAGATTTTCAGATGAATCAATCGATTGACAACACAGTTAATTTCTGTAAAAACATGTTTGATCTAAATTTTGTGAAAAAACAAAAATTCGTCTGAAATTTTTTTCCTTATCGTTTATGTGAGCGTGTTTCTTTTTATTTTTATTACTATTTTTTTAATTATAATCAAGCATAAAAAGTTCTGATTGAGTTAGGAATGATATCATTTTGGATTAACACTAGCTTATCGTACAGCTTTAAATAATGTTGTCGCTAAATCTAGCGTTTTTCATCAAACTTTAGGTTGTGTCGTTATTAAGATATATAATTGTCATTAATTTTTTTTTATTAAAAAATAATTTTCATTACGTTTTAAATAATGATAGTAACATGCGAAAGAAAATCTATCAATTTTATTCTCATAATTCTCATAATCCCATAATCTATGTACATAAAAATTAAGAAAATCTATCAATTTCATTCTCATAATCCTATAATTTTCATTTCATCCCATAATTTATACCCAACAAACACACATGTGTTACAAGATCATATCATTCCACTAAAGTCGCTAAACAAACATAATTTTTTTTTTATTAATTCGATATTGTTAGGATTTTTTTTATTAACTCGGTATCGTTATGTTTTAAAAAATAATTCTTAATAATTAGAAATGAACCCTTACTTTCATCTTTGACGTCGAACCCAAAAATTTAAAATTTTCCTCCGAAATGATGCCTTAAGTGATCTATGATATTACTCATTGGCCATTATTGCAGAGCACAAATTGATTGGGACGCCTATATATATAAGGATCCCATTCTTTCATCTTTACTGAATATCAATAAATAAATAAATAAAGGCGCAATAAGAGAGAGAAAGAGTAGCCATGGTTGGTTCATCGAAAGCTCTCCACCAAAAGTACAAACCACATATTGTGATGGTGTTTGCGCAGATATGCTACACTTTCCTCTACTTCATCACTGAAGCATCCTTCCGCCATGGAATGAATCCTCACGTTTACGTCACCTATCGAAACATCGTCGCTGGAATCGTCTTGCTTCCTTTTGCCTACGTTCTTGAAAGGTAAGCTTCGATCAAACCCCAACCTACATCATTAATATTCGTTAACTGTTTGTGATTATCATGCAGAAAAGTGAGACCAAAGTTGACATTCTTGCTCTTTGGAGAGATTTTCGTACTTTCTCTAATCGGGTGAGAAACACAGTTTAATACTCACTCGTTTCTCAATAGCTAGTTTAGTGAGTATTGTTCTTCGTTGCAGGATTGGGTTGACATTAAACATGTACTTCGTAAGCTTGACATATACATCACCGACTTTTGTAACATCGATGCTCAACACTATATCTTCTTTGACCTTCTTGATCGCCATCATTCTAAGGTCAGTTCATATATTCATACGGTTGTTATATATATAAGACGAATGAGTTAAACTGAACCGAGCCTAATTTTTGACACGAGACTGAAATCGTGTTCAGGATCGGTCTCCATCCCTATGACTCTATTCAAAGCTCTGGTGGGCTTGTATGGGGCCCCACTTGTAATTTACAAATTTATGTTTACTGTGAAGCACATAGCAAGATGAGAGGATGAATGAACGAGATTTCCAATTTAAAGTTAAAAATAAGTTTCTTCGTTTTTTACGAAATTTTTGTTACACGTCTTAATGTCTAATCGAACTGCTCATTTAGGCTAATATTCGGCTCAGGATCATGACAAGGTCCATAATAGGATCACATTTAGCTCATTGATAATATGGACGAGAGTGATTTGAATTTCAGATGAACCAAACTCAAATATGAGTTGAATAACTCCTCTCACATGATAAACCTACAAATTGATAAGTTTAGAGTTATAACCTAGATTGAGTTAGGAACTTAGGCTACTAACACCTTTCATATATTGATTTCTAATTACTTAACAAACGCATTTCAGCTTCATCCGCATTTCATCTTAGCCCGTGCACTTTTATTTCATCTAATTTGATTTGAGCTATTATTTTAACTCGTCCACTTGGACAAATTTCTAATTTATCTTATTAAGATTATGGTTAGCCTTCTTCTAAAAATAGACTATTAGTAGTCATTAGTTTGAGACATCCGTTTTTCTAGCAAACAACATTGATTCAAATCTTTATTAGGGTTCCAGCGATTGACTCAATTGGACATGTCGATCAACTCGATTCTTGGCGATTTTCTTGATTCAATCAATCGTTTCATTTTCTTACTTATGACTTTCTAATTTCCTTATTTTGAATTTGGAATGCCAACCTCGCAATAAATTTTTGATCTCACTACTACCAAAAGGTCAAATACGACAGATATTTCGGTCTATATATTCCAGGCCACATCAGGCGAAAAAGGTTAAATAAAAAAAAAACCTTCTTCGACTTCATGTACCCTTGGTGTTTTTTTTAATACATATGGTGTATACATGTTTATAAATTCGAATTGTTTTGTGAGGATGTAAGGATTAAGGGTATATACTATTTGATTAATCCGGCGTTTATATTTGAAGGCATATACCCCGGACATGAAAATAGCGGGATTATTTTTGTTAAACTTATCCAAGGTATCTCATAATGTATATGCTGGATATACATACAAGGCATATCATCTGCAACTATACAGGGTATTTCCGTAAATATTCCCATATTTTAATAGTTATATGCCCTAAATATGTGAGGTCCGAGGTATTTGTTGTATATTAAAATTTATAAAAACTTGTTTTTTTGAATGATGGATGTCTATGATGTAACGTGTTATTATGTAATCATGCATTAGTTTTATTACTACATTTAGATTAGGCGTTTATTATCTTTCTTTTAAAGAAAAAATAATACAAGGTACGGTTTAATAAAGTATATTAAAAAGGATACATAAATAAAATAAATTAAATTAAAATGGCATCGAGAGAAAACTTGAAAATTCTTGAATATAAGTATAACAAAGTTCAAATCTTGAGGACTCCAAGATTAAAATTCTAGAGTTCTTTTCCTCTATAAATATTTTCGTATTAAAATTGTTTTTGTGTTTTATATATATTTTGACAAATTGAATTTGGGTCGATCTTGTTCGTATCTGTCCGAGGCGGGCTTCCAGTCGGACGCATCCTTTTTTTTTTTTTGAAAAAAATACGTATTAAATATAAAACAAATGAACTTATAACACATAAATCAAAGTATCTTAATGATCGTAAACATATGTTCCCACATTTACCAGGTATAAGCATGGTCTACCCAACAATGACTACTTAATTCACAATACAAAGAGATTTTATAGAAGAAAATTTGATTATGGATTATATAGATTGAACACGAATATATACAAAGCACTAGGTAAAACTCTAACAAAACAGAGTATGGTCGGTGATTATATTTACATGGGCAAAATAAAAATAGTTTTATGTGAATTGTTGTTTTTCGGTTTTTTTTTCAGTTCCCCTAATGGGCTTGTTCATTAGCTAGCACATCACCTCCTTAAAGCATGTTATGGGCCGAACAAGCCCAAGGCAACCCAGTTCCCTCTTTTTGTACATAAATAAAACATCTGTAGTTTTTATGCGAAATAACAAAATTATATTTCTTGTACTCGTCGTCTCAACCCATATCCTGCAAGCTAGTGTAATTAACCGGACTTACATGAATTGTTCGAACATTTTATTGGATAGATTAGTGTAAATGAAACTAACATCTTATTATATTTATAGTTACTCCAATAAAACTCAAAAAATATGAATTTGGGATGAACTTACACTTACTCTATCATCAAAGTATATTATTTACAAAAGAAAAGGAGATAAATTAGCGAAATTATATACCATATTGTGGTGACGTACAGGTTAGAGATAGTAGATATAAGGAATCCAAGAGGAATTGCGAAGGTCGTAGGGACTTTGATCTCATTAGCCGGTGTGATGACCATGTCGTTATACAAAGGCTCAATCATACGAAACATCGTGCACCCATTGATTCGTATCCAAGGAGGCACGAAGGCGCACGAGGAGTGGGTGAAGGGCTCGGTGCTGACCGTAGCCAGCTGCATCTCATGGTCCTTGTGGTACATTATGCAGGCATACACGTTGAAGAGATACCCAGCGCAGCTGTCGCTCACGACATGGATGTCGTTCGTAGGCGCAGCGCAGTCAGCGGCGTATACAGTCTGCGTAGAGCCCCGGCCAGATGCATGGACCATTGGACTCAACATCGACTTATGGTCTACAATCTATGGGGTGTGTTTTTACTTTTTTAAAAATTACAGCTTTATCACCTAATTTTGTCTTTATTACAATTAGTAACCCATACTTACGTAATCTTGTGTGAGTGGACAGGGGGTGGTGATTTCAGGATTGGTGAACTACGCGCTGCTGTGGTGCACCGAGGAGAAGGGACCAGTGTTCGTCACTATCTTTAATCCGCTTTTAACGCTGCTCGTCGCTCTTCTTGCGTACTTTGTGTTCGGAGAAAGGCTTTATGTTGGCAGGTAATTTGAAGTACAAATTCTATTGAATCTTCAAATTACGTACAAATTTTGAAAGATTTTTGTTTTGAATGAATGAGCAGCATAGTTGGGGGAGCGACAGTCATTGTTGGCTTATACTTGCTGTTGTGGGGTAAAGAAGGTGATCAGGCTTCACCTAACTTCAACGACGACTCAACTTCAGCTTGCCAAGATCCAAACCAAATCTAGGAAATCATGGCCATCTTCTTTGGAGTTAAATTTAGGAAAATTTCGGTTGATACCCATGTAATTTGGAGTTTTTCGGAATTTATTCAACAGTTTTTTTCAGATCGGTTCGTGCCCCCTGAGTTTTCATCTTTTCCGATATTTGTCCAATTTAGTCAAAAAATTTAACGTCGGGTGATAGCCATTAGTTTACTCCACAACAAAATATTTAAAAAATTGAAAAATAAAATAAAAAACCAAACGGAAAATCAATTGCCCTGAATCCCTTCCCTTCCCTGATCTTCTTCTTCCTCTCCTATCGAACTTCTCCTCTCCAAAGTCCGGGACATCTTAGATGAATCACGATTTCTCTTTTTATTTAAACCGTCGCCGGGACATGGAATCCATGTTTAGTCTTATTCCCTCGTCGGTCGTCCTCCCCCTCCAAATCCTTACGATGCCCCTCTCCCGATCTAAGAACGACGATTCAGATGGGAAAGTCGTGAGGGAGGCTAAGCGTCTATTGCTTTGATTTCGCGTCTTAGTAACGTTCATGAGACTCTTCAGGTTCATATTTCATATTCCCTTAATTATCATCTATAGTTATCCTCTTTCTTTTCACGGTCCCTTCGTACCTTAAATTTGATACTTTTGTTTGAAATTAACTTTTGCATGCACACTACCATGGATACTTTCCTCTTTTCCCCTAATTCTTCTTCAATTTATTTTTTGATTTTCTTTATTATTTATTTTGTTCTGAACTAAACTACACATGTCTATCTCGCTAAATTTCGTTGACAGAATTGGGAAAATATCAAAAAGATGAAAACTCAGGGGTAAGAACCAAACTGAAAAATACTATTGGGTAAATTTCGGAAAATCCCAAATCACAAAGGTACCAACCGAAATTTTCCATAAATTAAATTATATTGAATATGTAAATTACGAGGTTTATTTAATTCTTGTGTAACGGAATATTTGTATTATCACTCTTTTGGATCAAATTGAAGTTGTTGTGCGAAAAATAACGGATATTTAACGAAAATAAAGCCGGAAACACTAGTTATAAGGTGCTTTGGCTAAATAAATAGGTGAGTTTGCTAAGAAACCTATGCTCGTGATAATTAGTTAATGGATCTCCCTCAATTATAAATAAATAAGTATATTATATTTTTATTGATAAATAGACTAATCTGTCTTTATTTAATATATCAATTTTTCTTAATATGTTAAAAAAAAATTTATTTAATTCTTGTATATGAGTTTCATGTACAAGAAATAGTTAAAATAATTTGTGTACAAGAAAAAATAATCGAATAATATTTTTGAGTTACTTTATAAGATATAATAACCTTGTGCAAGGAAATTAGTTACAAGAAAAAAATTCAAGTATCGTAATTAACGTACGTATATTTATAATTTTCAAAAAGAAGAATAAATCTTGAGATCCAACTTGTCCGGTTTGTAATAGGGTGAGAGGGAGAGACTACCAACCAGAGAATCGAGATTTTCATTTTTCTTACATGTATAATAAAGTTACAAGAGTTTTCATACGTTCTAGCATGACTATTGAATGGAAAATTCTTCTAGCATTTTCTCATATTTATTCTCCTTCTTAATGTAGATTTGTCAATTATAATATTACTCTTGCATTTAAACTGATTTCTTTCATAGTTATAATCTTTTTTAGTTTAGATTTTTCAGTAATAATTCACAGATTCCGTTGCTTATTCTTAAAAACAAAAAAGATAATTTGAGATACTATTATAAGATCAAATCTCTCATTATTTATTTAATCATGTTATTCACCTAATAATTTATAGGCATAGGATATCCACAAACTAAAATTTATCATTGGGTGTATTTTATCCAAGTCTCTCAAATAAATATGTTCGCTTTCAAAGAGATGTATTGACAAATACGGAATATAGATCCGACGGTAATCGAAAATTTGAAACTGAATCCGTGTGTGGAGTTGTCGTTGAGCCGAGAAGAGAGAGGTAGGACGAGAGAGGGGATATGGGCCGTTCTTCTTTGTTCCGAGCATGGCACGTGGTTTCCAAGCGTGGGAGAGAGACGGCATGAGCGAACTTGCGTTGAGCCGGGGTGATTGGGAGTAACGCGCCGGGGAGAGCTCCGATGGGCCAGGCGGTCTCTAATGGGGGCCAAGTTGAAAATGGGGAGCTTTGTTGCGTCTTCTTTTTCTTACTTGTTTTATTATATAATATCAATAAAAAAATATTATTCCTTCATTATTTACGAAATTTAGATGCATCTTTTTTTTTTTGATAATCGAAAAGAGGATGATACAATCAACGGGAAGTAGTGAGCACAGATTTTATCGTCAGAGTTAGTACACTGGTAGGAAGATTGAAGAACAATTGTGGAACCTCCAACACAAAAAACACCACTAAAACATGCATCAAAATTAGAAGACAACACTACAAAACACGGGATTGTTAACATATATATAAAAGTGTGTAACTTGGGCGGTTCAAGATTAAAGGTCCGAAAGAAGAAGAATTGTTCATATAAAAAAAAATATTGTTACTTCAATGCATGTATTAATTTATTTCATTTTTTGAATCCCATCATAAAGAGTTTAAGGGCCTGTTTGGTTTAAACTCCGGAAACGGAAACGGAATGGAAACGAATCTAGTCCATACGTACACCCTTGTTCATGAAGTTGTTGGGAATCATTCCTTGTGGTTTGAACTAATTGTAGTAGAATTTGATTAGTTTTAATACCCTATAGGGTAACAAAGTAAGGAGATGCAAGTGCATTTTACATCAAACCAACCGGAATGATTCTATGAACAAGGCATATATATGGACTAGATTCGTTTCTATTCCGTTACCGTTTCCGGAGTTACAACCAAACGGGGGTAAATGTACTTATTTTGTATTGGGTAATAATTTTTTCGTCCAACTTCCTGTTTCTTAATAATCTCCTAAATTCCTAATCTCCATCCCTATTTCATTGTTGTAATAAAAATTTGTCAAATTTTAATCATTGTAGTATAGTAAAATACATATCATCCCATTTCACGAGGATTTCATTGCATCGGAGAATTCTCATACACGAGCAATTTTCATGTTTATAGTTTGTTTCGGCTTTCTATTGGATTCCTATTAACAAATTCACATAGTTAAACATCGAAAGTACATATATTAAGTTAAAACCAAAGAAATACTAATTTTTTTGTTAATAAAATACAATAGTATGTTAATGAAAATACTTATAAATTATAATTCAATAAACCATCATTTTTCCAATATAAGTGAGACCAGTTAATTTCCCAACATCATTTCTTTTTCATCGTATTCATATAATCACAAGCAGATCCGAAGAGTAGAGAGGGACAAATGGGGACAATGACCCTTTAAGTTCTCGTAAATTAGTGTTTAATATTAAATAATTTGGAAAGTATTTTGTATTTTAACTGCTCACTTACAAAGATTTTTATTGTTTGAAAACAATATGTACTAGCAATTTACTGTGTGGGTTTTGTTTACGGACTATTTTAGTATAGATCTTGTCAATGCTATTAGTTAACAGCCAAATAAAGATCTCAAAAATCACTTACATTAATGGGTTTTACCGGTTCAAAGGACGCATGTAGACCAAAAAAGTTGGTGTAATGATCTATCATATTTTAATTGACGAATTTGTGTATACTTTTTTATTTAACGCCTTAAATTCTAGTAACTCGAGATGCTACGGGTTAGGACTCCACGATAGGTCTCGACTCTATTTTGAAAACAACTTTACCAAATATTTCAATAAGGCACAACTAAAGGTAAACCGAATAACGTTTTTATGCAATTAAATAGTCATGATAAAAAAAAGAAAAAGAAAAGAAACGGCCGGTCATAGCATTGAAATTTCAAACTAAGAAGACACAACAATTTGCCCGAGAAGAAAAACTCAAATAAAACTAACAAGTACGGAAAACACGGATGTCTACTCTCTCCAGATCACTCCTCAACGGTCCTACCCTACAAGACATTAACAACATCACGGTGAAATCCGTTAGCCAGCAAATCGAATATCAGCTAACAGTATTCTAACACAACTACACATAAAAGCGGTAATGAAACACATAAGTGTAACACCCCAAATTCTGAGAACTCGGGGCGTCACGGGCTAGAACCTCACAGTGTGTCCCGACCCTAGATTGACGACAATATCACTAGATCTTTCACAAGGCATAACATAGTAAAACCGAATAAAACCCAAAAACATGCAAGAGATCAAAAGTGCGGAAAAGAAGTTCAGCCGTTTAACAATAAGATCTAGAATACAAAAGAAAGAAACGAGTCTAGAGTCTCATGCAAATAAAGAAAACCCAACGTTCCGACTACCTCGTACAGGAGTCTGGCTGATCACCAATTCCGAATCACTCAACAGTTGTCCTAACCTGCGGTGCGTCTAACAAAAGACGGTATAAAACCGTTAGTTAACTATTCAAAGCATTAGAACGTATACTAAAGCACAATCACTTATAAAGCGGAAAGTAAACACATCAGCATGCTACACTCAAACCGTTTTATTATCTTTAATTAAGGTGATTCACTTCTATTAGTTCAACTTATTTTGTAGCACGAGAATCTCCCGAAACTCGCCCCTGTCCCGCACCAAACGGAATGGATCCTATGCATCTCACCGTATACCGAGATGGTCTCGTCGCAGGGAACCTCGCAATCTCTAGGAAGAGAATGAGCAGTGATGCTACGACCCATTATGCATACACTTGGGTCTAATAAACGTAACGTCGTCCTAGTCAAGTTATAATTAGGAAACACCCAACACACACCACTTTAGCAATACATGCTAATACAAATAATAGCAGCTAAGTAAGTCATACGACTTACCTGTATTGGTCCGAAGTCCAACTAGCGAAAACCCAATCCGTCCGTACGTGATCTCAGTAGCCTAGTGAAAACGGAAACGTCTCAACATCCGAAAGTAACGCCTAAGAAGCTCTAAGAAGCTTTTAGACCATTCGGGAAGTGTTGAAAGAAAGAACGACCAAAACCCTAACTTTCATTAAAATTACCAAAACGTCCCTAATTTTCCTA